>OY293411.1:96345174-96917674 GCA_958502065.1 Chrysolina americana
CGATTCAACACGACACAATTTTGAAAAATTACTGAAAATCAGACTTCAAATTCGAAGCGTCTGAAGATGCAGACGTTCGCCGAAACGCCTACAGAAACTATGTTCGACTAGCGATCGCTTTAAAATTTGGTGAAATTATGGAAAAAACATTGCATTTCACGAATATGATATGGAAAAAATTTGAAAAATGTTTGGCGGGCGCAGGTCACCTCCGAACGGCTAATCCGGTATACTAACCCATATAACCGTTAAAAAAATACTTTCGACGGTTCTGGAATTTTTTCACTATTTTTCCCGTGTTTTACGCCATCGATTTAACATGACACATTTTAGAAAAACTGCAAAAAATCAAATTTCAAATTATAAGCGTCTGAAGAAGCAGACGTTCGCCGAAACGCCTACAGAAACTATGTTCGACCAGCGATCGCTTTGAAATTTATTGAAACTATAGAAAATACATTGCATTTCACGAATATGATATGGAAAAAAAGTTGAAAAATTTTTGGTGGGCGCAGGTCACCTCCGAACGGCTAATCCGGTATACTAACCCATATAACCGTTAAAAAAATACTTCCGACGGTTCTGGAATTTTTTCACTATTTTTCCCGTGTTTTACGCCATCGATTTAACACGACACATTTTAGAAAAACTGCAAAAACTCAAATTTCAAATTATAAGCGTCTGAAGAAGCAGACGTTCGCCGAAACGCCTACAGAAACTATGTTCGACCAGCGATCGCTTTGAAATTTATTGAAACTATAGAAAATACATTGCATTTCACGAATATGATATGGAAAAAAAGTTGAAAAATTTTTGGTGGGCGCAGGTCACCTCCAAACGGCTAATACGATATACTAACCCATTCAACCGCAAAAAAATACTTCCGACGGTCCTGAAATTTTTTCATTATTTTTCCCGTGTTCTACTCTCATTATGGTAACCACATACTCGATGATAGTGTCATTGAAATTGTTACCATCATCAGGAGCGATGATGGACTAACTGGAGAATCAAAGTGTTTCGATGAAATAAAGACGCGATTCCACAAATTTTCCCATTACCTTAAAACCCCATTAAATCGACGTTATTCCTTCTTACTTATTGCTTTCATCTCAAATATACTGATCCACACAAAGAACTCTCCAGTTGGAAATAAATAAGAAAGCAGCTAGAACCGACTATTGTGGGACCATATGCGGCTATCGATTATATCTTACCAGTCAGTTTATGAACAGTTCGACAAGCGTAATTCTTGTAGCCATCTCCAGGACCCGCGTTGCTGATGTAGAGGTCTCCGTTCGCCAGAACGACGTACTTGCCCCCGATGTCCGTGTTGGGATAGATGTTGATGCTGTCGTCTTGAATCCATGACGTCACCATCACGTACTCCGCCACGTAGTTGGGAATCTTGCATTTGAGGACCGCTGTGTTTCCGGCGATGACGTATTCGTCGTGGACTTGGATGTCGTACTTTTGTTTGACAACTGAAAATAAAAAAATTGCTGATAATGGTGGAGGAAATTGACGTAATATGGTAGAATCATAATTATATGGTTGAGCCTAATATGTTCTTTTTGAAGTTCCGAACGGGACATGTTAAAGAGTTTCACTAAGCTTAAACGCTTATTATCAGTCATATTGTTTGTTGAAACTTCAGCATCGAATGGCCTGTACGTTCATCAGACCTCAATCCCATCGAATTTTCATTTGGCGATTTTACAAAGGGGCTGGGAAAGCAATAATGAAATAGAGTAGAGAAATACTATAAGTAGCTGAACCAAAACTTTTTAGACATTTTCGACTGTGTATCCAAGTTGTGGAACGTCATTTCGAAAATTTACTGTAGTGAAGGAGTATGATACATAAATTTTCGTCTGATTTTCTTGTAATCGTATAGGAATCTGAATGAATCTAATCAAATTACTCTTATTTCTTGGAAAATTTACAAATAATGATCATGTTATAGAAATGACAAAAATAGGCAGAATAATTTTAGCCTATATACCTTCGAAAGCAGATAATAGCAAATAAGAGCCAGTTGAGTATCAATTGTTTTATATCCTGGTTTAGGAATCTGCAAAGTTTTGAGTCAGCTAGAACTTTTAAAGTAACATTCAAGACTATCAAGTCACTAAAAAATGCCCACAACAAAATAAGATATGAATTTTTGAAGCCCCACCGGATTTAACGAATGTGATTTAGCGGACGTAGGGGGCAGTAGTAATTTTCAGTTGGGGATTTGCCGGCAAAAATACATTTTATTCATAAAAAGAAACATTTTAACAGTCACTTGACTTTTCGTTCTGAAAACGGTTTGCCTGATATACAAAAACGTGATAAGGCAGAAACAGCAAAACAAACAAATTTCGTAAACCGGCAAGTAACTAATAACAAAATACTTTCACCTATCCTGAAATGGAGCCCGACAAAAGATTATCTGAACCATGTGGCCAAAAATTGTGCACTAATTCATCCCACGAAATAAGGAGTGAAAAAAAGCTATTCAAAGTTCAGTAAGCTTGTTCAAGAAGCCTTTGCAAAAAAGCGTATCTACTACAACCCCGATGAATATTACAATGAAACTTTATTGTGCTTTACATTTTATACTTAAAGTATTTGGATAGCGCTTATCTAAAAGGTACCAACCGCCAAATCACGTTTTCTTAGATAGGGGTACCAAACGCTTTTGATAGCAAAGACTTAATTATTATAAAAAGATTTAAACTCCAAATTGCTCTGAGCGCATTCTGTTGGTGAGGATACCAAGTTACACACACACTTATTTTTCAGCATTATGAACATTTGTGGTGGTCGGTGGCTTAGCGGTCTAATGCACAGGCCGTTCGAAACTCCAGCACAGCGATAGTCGGTTAGAGCCCGATGTAGTTCAAGATAATTTTTCTCAACTACTTTATATCGGATCGATAGGCGACCGCATGCCTTGTTGAAAAGCAAGTGTATTGTGAGTTGTCTCGATGCCAATCTCGTCTAGTGCTAGCTTGGAGTGCACACCGACCACCCGACGTGGTGCTGTAGGTTTTCCGGGTTTTCCTACAGCTGAAAAGTGAATACATCACCTAAAACATCAATAAGTCGCCCTGGAGCGCGACGGCAGGCTATGCCTTTGGGTACACTAAACGAGTGTTTATTAGGGAGTACTATTATTGTTATTATTATTAATTATAGTTGTATTCCAATTTTCAATGAAAATATACAGGGGGTGCCATTTTAAAATAAAAAGTGAGGAATAGCTACCACAGGGCTGTTGAATGTTATTAATTTTTTCATACTTTCAAAAAGATTCTTTATTGCCATTCAAAGCAGTTCCTTCATTCGTGTATTGTCTTGTCAAATAAGCGAGATATTGCCTGGGTACGATAACTTGGGACACCCTGTATAATAATGAATCATTGATACGTATTCACAATGTATTTTCATTTAATTATTTTTTCCCTTTTGTTCTCACTCAGATTTGGAAAAAAAAATGTTACAGTTTCCCAAAAAGGTAACAATACACAGTGTTGAATTTAAAAAACTCTCACATGAGAAACTTATTTCTGAGCCTTCCTGTATGCTGCCACTGAAAGGCAGTTAATCCGCAGAATACTCATTGGTCTTATGCAGCTATAACCCAAATTGCAATATTTTGTAACTTTTCATTATGAAAAATCGTCATTTTCTAATAGTCCGGTTTTGCACAAAATGGAGATTAAAAATAATATAATATACAGGGTGGGGTGTTCCATTTGAAATAACAGTAGCTACTACGCTTTAGATACTTTCAAAATGTTCCAAATTTCTTCATAGAGGATGATCCAAATAGTGTCTGAAAGAAAAATCTGTATCCCCGTTGCCAATGGGTATTCGAAAATATTCCATGTATTTTTGGTAGTTTTTAGAGTGTTTTGACGGTGGGGCATCAGATAGAAAAAAAAATCTTGAATCAGTCACATTTTACTTATTTATCATTAATAATTGCAATAACATTTATATTAATAGACATTTCGTTGAATCTTACTTCGTTTCCATAATAACAAGCTTGTTGACCAATGATACCTGTGTATCAATGGACTTCAATACTCCCTGATAAAAAAAAATATTCTCATATAGCCTCCGTTTGTTACATCAGTCGTTTATTCTAGATGTAATAATAACCACCCTTCGGAAAGAAGAGCTTTCCCGGGAATAATAATGAAAACTGGAGAGTGGTTTTATGATTTTCGCATGTGAGCAAATAACCCCAAGATAGGAGTCGGTGTTATTTTTGGAAGTTTGAGCTTTAGGAAATATGTCCCTAGACAATGAATTCCACAGCTTTGCTGTTCGCCAACGAATGAACGAGACCTGTAAAAAGGACATCCTCAGGCTGAGGATGGAAGAGTGGGGAGAGACTGGATATCGTTGAGTGACTTTGAACCGTTCGAGTTATTATCAAAGAGACGAATTGCTCTATATTGAATAAATTCAAGAGCTTTGGTATATGTTTTGGTATTCGATTTAGCTGTATGAATAAATCATTGATGACTTTTTAAAAGGCAGTTTCAAAAGAAAAATCTTGTCTAAATCCTGACCGATCTTGAAATGATAGGATTTACTTATTAGTAATATATTTATATTGAAATAAAGAAGGTAAAAGAAGAGAAGTTCTTGAAATAGCCAACTACTGTAAAAATACCTCCTAAAGTTCTATGCTTTTTTCGAAAGTTTTTTTCAACCATGTTACACATTTTGGCAAAATTCTCATGATTTAATTGCATACGGCCAATTCATAAGATTTGATCAATAAGCCTGACTCTATGTTTTTTATAGCACACTTTGAAAATAAATTGTCTGTTGTCTGCTGTTCTCAGTTATAACTTTTGACAGTTATCCTCAAAACGCTTTCAACCATTATTTGGAAGAGTTTTAAACGGGTTTTGCAAATTCCTACATTAGTGAATCCTGAAATGGTTTTTATTGCAAATAATTAATAAAAGATATCTATCTATCTTTCTATCTCTATCTATATCTATAATCTGTAAATAACTATCTCAACAACTGCCTGTCATCCGATGTTGAGCCTCTTATATACCGTCAAGTAGATTCCTTTCACCATTTTCGAACCGCTGAGACTATACCGTGCCTCGTTCAGATGGCTCTCGTGTATTCCAGAACTATTCGGAACAAGGGGTCATCAAAATGCGATAATCACCCTTACATGCACTATCAACAAACCAAAGCCGGCTAATTATGTGGTCAGGTTCGGCTTCAGATTTGTTACAGAATATTTAAGAAATCCCAAAAACTAGCTTGAGGCAAATTTGACGAGATTACGATTTTCTTGGATTTAACTGAGCATTGAAGATTGCAGAAATGTTATATTTCAGCTAGGCAAAGATGGATTGGGGAACAGTCCTCTTATTTGTTGGCCCCTCGATCACCAGACCTGACTACGTTAGATTTTTCTGAGGGCATATTTGAAAGGAAGTTTTCATTAAAGCTTGGACGAATTGAAGAAAATGATAAGGCAAATGTGTGGTGAAATAACAGCAGACCAATTGAGGAAGACCCGCCAAAATATAAGACAGCATAATGAAAAATGTATAGTGCGTGAAGGGGGATATATTGAAAACACCAATATCTGAGGAAACTGGTGTTCATGACCACGGCGGTATTGCCTTTGTCATCAGGAAGGATTTTAATGTTTTCGTCCTTTGTATGAGTGTCTTTTTTTCCTCCGGACTGATGTTATTTCGGGGTTTCTCTTCTTCTCCTTTTCCAGTGCTTCTCTTACTATCCGTCTGTCTCCTTCTGCTTGGATGGGATTCATTCTACATCTGGTAGATTCCGCGAAACGCACATTATCAAGTAAAGGGAGAAGTGAAGAAGTTACTTATCGACCTTGAGCCTTACTCCCTTGAGGAAAATCACCTACATGCATTCACAAAGCTTCAATCCTACTCACACTTTCAACTGTGATCTTGTTTTTCGACGCTTATTTTTATTTTTTGGTTTATATTCTTTCTCTGTACAAAAAAGTATGAAACATATTATCATTATTATTATTATTAAAGACGCCGTTTTTATCCAAGCCAACAAAGCCTTCAGTCAGCCCAGCGTAGAAATCAAGAACGTTTGGAAACCACTTATTGATGGTTTTGGTGTGAACCAAAGGTAAGGTCACCCTGATTACAATAGGCAGATAACAGGTAGGAAAACTAGAAACTACCATCAATCAAACAGAACAAACAATTAATTATTCAAGATTAGCAGGTATATAAACTCTTGCAAGCATTTGAAAACTTGTCAGTATTTACCAGAAGTCCACTACGGATAGAAGCAGTTGAAAATTTGTGATTATACAAATTTCAAGACGATGGAAGTCCATAATGAATGTTCTCAAATTACATCATCGTCTGCAAACTTAAAAAAAGAATAATTCATATTTGTCAATATCTTTGCACTATAGCTTGAAAATTTCACTCTTCAAAATCGGTCCATGAGTCCCAAAATAACAGGGTGTTGCGATTTCAAATCATTGTAAGTACATATATTTTTAGGCTGATACGTTCAATCTATAGTGAATTCATTCTCTTTGTCACTATATTTTCACCGTGCTTCACATAACTTCCATGAACTGTTTCTTCTCTCATCTCAACACATTCTCATAATAGATACAAGTTGCCTTGACAACGGATTTACAGAAGCCACCAACGTTATTAATATATTAACAAGAAATTTCACAACGGCGTGTGGAGTAGAATGCATCAAACTCCACACATTTGTGCCAGCTCAGCGCTCTATTCAGTCGGATTCCATTCAGATTAAACATCATTAGAAATGACAAAATTGAAATATGTGTTTATAAATATGAAAGTTGCGGCAGTGAAATGTGATTACATTCTCGACAGAAATACGAACTCTAAATTGGCAACTTAAACTTCCACAACTTCGTTATGAACTTTTGTGTACTTTTCATAGCACGTGTACTGATATTTTCGAATATTAAACAAGGAGCAAATCCGGAGCATTTTTATACGCTCGGAGCGTCCCGCTCATCGCGAAATAAGTTTTGAATTGCGTCGTTAAAATTTCGTTGTTGGTGGTAATTGATGGATGATTTTTCTCGGAGTTTGTTAGTTATGAAGCTGTGTTTTCCTGCCGAAGTTGTGAAACGCCATTTTACTTCCACACAATTTTTTTTTTCCATTAACCAAGGAAAACGGCATGATCGTCTAGGGAAAAGCCAATGTTTCTACAAGAAATTTACGCCAGATACATAGGAAAAACTGCCATCATACATCACTATTATTGACTGTTATTGGGATGATCTTTTGCCCATTCACCATCATATCGATGAACACAAACAAAGCAATCGGACTCTCTAGAGGGAATCTTGTGGATTCTTGTGCTGCGAGGTATGTCGGATAAACTCTTACAGATCTTCCTTCAAGATTCCCGCTTTGCCTCTCTGATCGCCTATACTAACTATAAGTTTGTTAGAGTAGCCGAAGTCCTTTTTGGCGATTCGTCACACAAATAATTTTATCTCATTCTGAAACAAATTATGGAGAAAGAAAGATCTAACTACTGTTTCTTATGCAAATTTGTATTCTGTTTCACACTTGAACAGATATGAAGAATTGAGAGGGAATTTCATTAATTTATTTACTCTTACTGTCACTGCGATATATATTTCATCCCGTCCCGGAGAAGCAGCATGCTAAATGGAATTAAATTCTATAAATATCTCCGAATCCATATCTTATGTTTTCGTAATAAATTCCTTTGAATTTTCCTACACCCAACAAGTATTCATCGCCTAAAAGCTTTCGAATGCTTTTAATTATTCAAGAATACGATTTCATCTTATTCTGGAGCTGAGCAGGCTGAAACTTGGGGAAAAGTCTTTGAAACACATCTGGCAGCGCTTATAAAATATGGATGGTTTCAACGAAAAATGGGTTTTTGTGGAAACGTCTAGAGGAGTACCGTCTCAGAAAAGGTAACATTGAGTTACCGATTTCTTTTTGCGTGTTAAAAAACTTCCCTTCGTTTTTCAAGTGTGGATATCCACTATCGGTCATTGAACAATGAGCTAGACAGAGATCAGTTCATCGAAAATTCAACCGGAACTGAAAATATGCAGGAAACTCTGAAATCATACTAATGTATGTTCGATTCCAAAAAAATACAATTTTTTTTAAATCCATATTAAATATAGAAAAAATACAACACACACTTTTATGGACATATAAATAAATAAAAGGGGGTGGGGGTTGGTTCGGGTTTTAATCACTTTCAGGGTGAGATACTTCAGTCCTGCCCTCCTGTTTCTAAGGGGCGGGCAAAGTCGCCCCATATCTGCCCGGAGGCAGACCCCACGTTGTAATGTGGCCCATATGCACGTAAGTGGTTTGGTCTCAGCTTTACATTTTTCTGCCTCCTCTAAGATATGCAGAAGTGTTACGTGGGCTGTTTCCTGGAATCAATTCACTGGTAATAAAGTCAGAAAACACCGGTTCACACATCACACCTCATTTCCTAGTCATTTTCTAGTCGCTAATGGAACGTGTCCAGTGCCTGGTATATAAGTCTTTGATGCTTTCTCGGGGCATTATGGCCATAAACCCCTCCGTAATCTCCACATGACTACATTTTTTCTTGTTAGTGAACTTTATGAGCTCTGTTTTCCCCGGATTAACCACTATTTTGTTACTCGCCAGATACGGCACGACATGCCCATTCAGGTGTGTTGTTACCCGGGAAACAGCGATATTGCTATCACCCGCCTGTGCAAAAATTGCCGTATCATCGGCGTATACCACTGTGCTGGTATGTTCCGACATTGGAGAGTCATGCGTATATAACGAGTACAAAAGTGGTGAGAGGCAGGATCCCTGCGGCACACCCGCTTCGACTGGACTCATTGCCGAGCTGGTACAATTGGTTCTGACCCTGAAAGCCCTACCATCCAGGTAGGAGTCTAGAAGTCTGACCATATGCCTAGGTATGCCTCTCTCAGCATCTTCGCGACAAAGCCCTCCGTCCAGAAAGTGTTGAAGGCCTTCTGTACGTCCAACAAGACCATCACTGTGTTGAGGCCTCGGAGAAAACCCTCCCTCACCCAGTGAACTCTTGCCACCTGTGAGGTTGCCTCCCTCGAGATTCTCAACTCTCTTCAGCAGGATCCAGTCCACCAACTTGGCAACCGTACTCAACAGTGAGATGGGGCGGTAGCTCTCTATTCTTTCTTGGAGCTCTATCGCTTTTATTATCAGGACAACTTCAGCATACTTCAAGCATTGCGGGTAGTGCTGTCACTTTATGATAGAATTTATAATGTGGATCAGCTGGAACAGAGATTTCCTCGGAAGGTTCCTGAGGAGAACCGCGTCTATTTAGTCCATAGCCGTGGCTTTGTTCCTGGGAAGTCTCTTTATCGCATCTGTCACCTCCTCGAAGTTGGTAATCAACTTCAAGTGGGTGCGCCTGTCCAAGTTGACATTCATCGAACATTTCAACCTTTCCCTGTTCCGTCATCGCCTGCGTTCGACCATTTCAAACGGCAGGGATATCCATTTGCCTCTTTTGTAGGCGCATGTTCATCCTCCACAGGGAATTGTCTCCCGCGTTGATACTTTCGAGTTTTTCTGTTCCAGGCTTCATCTCAATGACGTTTGATCCTTGCCAGATACAGCATCTGTTCTCTGTGTCCGGGGATTCTGGTGTCCTGCCATTTCTTCATCTCTCGATTATTGACTTTTATCAAGTCTAAGATGAAGTCTGGAAGCAAGTCTCTGTCCTCTCTCACGGCTTTCTTCCTGATAGTGGCGTTCCTGGCTGCCTGTATATCCTCAATCAGCTTCAGAGTCTCTCGATTTGATCCTCCGGTATGTTTGGATTTACCACGGTTTTGTGATTTAGAATTTTCCTGTACTCTTCCCAGTTCGCAGTGAAGTAGTCGTACACGACCCTCACCCTCTTGGGGTTGCTCCCACCCCGAAGTGTGAAGAACACATGATTTTGATCAAGATGTGCTCTAAGACCGTTCGGGACTCTGACATGCCTGTCACATTTTCATTCTATATCAGGTCGCCTTGCATTAAGATCCACTGCCAGCAGCACTTTGTGCCCACTCTTTCTGTAGATGGCTCTGTTGCTTACTTTCTTAGTGGGTGCTGGATTTATCGTAGTGCTAGTTACTGAAACCAATTGGAAATCAACTACATTTTGTGGCGGAGTCTGTACTGATGAGCGAGTTGAATCTAGTTACAGGAAGTATTGCAAAGTAAATTCCTGTAGAAAACCTGTGCCAGGCTTTAGGTAGACGTGATTTGGCTGTCGTATGGGGCTGTTGAATTATTTCTGTTCGACGTTTGCCGACAATCCTATAGTATAGGAAAATATGCGAAATGCTGGATCAAATCTCATTTTCATTTCAAATTTCATTTTGCCTTTCGTCAAGTACACACAGTTCAACATGAAAAATATTCAAATATATTTCATGATAAAATTGATTCTGACGATAGTTTACTTCACGATTTGGAAGGTGAAGTTTTTTATTTTGAATCATATTGATTGTTATTGAGTACTAGGACTGTGCTCATAAATGCAAGTGCCAAGATGTGACAAAATCGGAAAGTAATGACCATTTCCAGACTGGTTTCGAATTATTTGGCTCTCATCAGTGCAAGGGTAGGTTGGACGATTCCAGATATTTGTTCATGTTATTCGGTTCTCTTGTAATCGATACTGAATTAAGAGCAAATTTTTCCAAACATCTCATTGAAACTTCTTCCATATGATGGTTACACGGAAATTAATCATTACGTTATCATATGAACAATTTTGCTGCTCTATTATATCGAAAAACGTGCCCACGATATATTTTATCGATGTTTTGATGACAAGCAACGTACTATCACAAATACCAGACAGTTATCTCTTCCGAAATGACCCTAGCAATAGATTTAGATTTGCCAGCGTAGTCGTTCCATTCAATATCATAACAAACAGGGTGTCACAATTGTCAACTGTTGAATGTACATGAAAAAGAGGCACAGAAACTACTTGTAAATCGAGTAAACATAATATATTTTCATTACGCGTAATTTACATTGCATTAAGAAACAATTAGGAAAAATATATTGCTTTCGCGTTAAAACTGTATAATACATTATTGATAACAATACCCGCATCTTAATGGTAATGTAATGGTAATGATTAATATGGACGGTGACTGATGCGCTGCGACCTAATTAGATCTATTGTGCCCCTTCTTCTTCTGATATTTCAAGGTGTTATCGTTTACAGTAGCCCCTCAAGCCCTAATTCCTTGAGGTATTTGAGGATTTTGAGGGGTCTCTTCGAGATATTTCTCCCACAGTCAGCTGGTGTGATCCCAGTATATTCAATCTTTTGTGATGTACACCATAACACTCCATCAATATATGGTGTGGTGTTTCTGGATGTTCCCCACAGAATCTGCAGGTGCTGTCCTCCTCCTCCAAGCCTAACTTCCTTAGGTGTTCTTTGTGTCTGCAGTGCCCCGTAAGAAATCCCGTGACTGTCTTTAGACTAGTTTTGCTGAGGTTAATCAGTGTCTTCGATCTTATACATGCGAATACTCTCCGCAGTTGAGCCGGTGTATGAACGGAAATATGTGCAAAGAGGGTCAAAGAAGGGGGTCGCTGGCTGAAACGAGAACCTGCTGATCGACAAATGCATCACGCAAGTCTCCGTGCATTATAAGCGTAACCTTTCAATATCGCATGAGCTCATCATGCATTTGCTCAGATGCCTTGCGGTACCGGATCAAATAAATAGTGAGATGCTTTGAACAGCTGATGCCGCTCTGGAGGACTCGCTTCACCATAATATCTGATCAAGTCAGAGTCCAAATAGAGCAGGTTATCTTTAGAAGGGGCTTGTTTTAGAGAGACTTCATCAGCCCTGTTCTCTTCTGCAACTCCCTATTGCCATTGTCCGATGCACTACGGAAAACCCGCGGATAAAACTGCGGTACCCCCAGCAACCAGAGGCATAATGTCAACCATCTGTTTTACATGCATGACGTCAAATTATATGCCTACGGAGAAAAGGATCATCATAAGTCATCGAGGGTGGTGCAAGAGTACAAGCATGCTATCGGAATGGAGTTTGGGATCGACAAATGTGCCACAGTTCATCTCAAAACAGGACGTTCAGCTCGTAGACGGAAGCATCCTACATCATCTAGATGCCAGAGAGACGTATACCTACCTAGGGGTGGAACAACACCACACTCAAGAGGTAACAACTGTTAAAAACTTTCTCCGCGGCAAGTATTAGCATAAACTCCGACAGATCTGGTCATCAGAACTGTAGGGGAAAAACAAAGTTGCTGCAACTGATATGCTGTTCGTTCCGATTCTAATTTACTCCTTTGGAGTAATGAAATGGACTCATGGAGAGCTGCGATAACTCGACGTAAAGTCATGCATCTTCACAGGAGCTTGAATCCTAAATCGTCTGTTCCACGATTATTCTACCCCAGACAACGGGGAGTTTGGAGTGTCTACATAACACAATGGTACTGGATGGAACCTGTGGAGTCAGGAGTTCAGATCCCCTTTTCTACTTGGTATGCAATCATGAAAAAGCAGGGATTGGAGCATTTCTCTTCAAGGCAGCAACCCCTGCAGCCGATGTACTCGGTTACGTATTCGACTTTGAACAGACGAACCCAAACTCTGTCACCGAGTTGGAACTCGTTCATAAGGATGGGCTAATGCATGGGGTCTTCTTCATGAACATTGAAGACTTTGGCTTATCCAGAAACCCGACATTTGCTTTCCTCAGATCAAGTGGGCTGAAGTCAGAAACCGAGGGAATCATAATGGCCTGAAAAGATGGTTTCTTCAACACCCTCGTCTATCGTAGTCATGTGATGGGTATAGAAGTCCCTGACACTAGATGCAGAGCGTGTTGTGGGGCAGCTGAGATCATAATGCATTTGCTGTCAGCTCTTCCAGCTTATGCGGTCTCAGCCTATATCCACAGAAATAACACTGCTGCGAGTGTCGTACGATCATCTACGACACTCGTACGGTATGAGACACCGGTAATGCCTTATGCTCCGGGTGATATTGAGTCCGTTGTGGAGAACGAGGAGGGCCGAATCTATTGAAACTACTTATTCCCCTCCCTCAGGCTATTAAGATTTGAATCTTGCTTTCCGGTTCTGGGGGGAATAGAAAAATAAAAATAAGTGGCGTATTCAAACTGTCGTTGGACAAGAAAACAAGGATGACGATCCAAAAATGTTCCAGTTTGCAAGACGAGGTGTCAAAAAGCAAGTAACAGATTAATAATAATAACGGTGATACCATGTATTTATTCAACAAAAATCCGTAGATATCAAAGGGCCCTTAGTGCAATTCTGGAGTTTTCTTCAGTCTTCTTCTTCAGATATCTTGGATACGTTGAAGCCTTCGGAGATTTCCTGCTCATTCATTTTCATAAAGACATACCATTAATGCAGTTATGCACCCTGTTGATAGTACGTAGTACTCAATTCGCATTATTCAGGGATATAATAGTCAACAATAACCAAAAAAGACCACCCTGTCTAATTCAGTGTTGAAGCATCGACAGAGTACTACGTTCGATTTGCTTTGGCGTAAGCACACAAATGATGACAGACCATATCGGTACTCACGTTCACATCACCACTTTCGAAACTGTGAAGTATTTTCGTATACCGGAAAGAATGACTCCAGAATCTGAAGTGGAACACATTGTCAATGGGGAATACGATATCCACGATATCCCCGAAGTTCCGGATAAAGTTCCTTCCGTAGTTGAAAAGAAGCCCAGGCAGTGGTATCAGATGACTCTGGCTTGGCTGTATTTGCTTCTTGTGTTTGTGGTTTTCGTTGTGGCCATTTATGCCGTTGTGGTGAGAGTCCAGCTAGCTGAGATAGAAGCGGAAAGGAGAAAGAACGCAACTCTAACTGCAGATATTCAAAAGTGATAAAGTGATCGTTGTGAGGTGATGAACTTTGTATTAGAAGATAATGAGTGAGATTTGATCAACTGAACGGTATTATGTATTTATTTTAAAGTTGTTTGTACTGGAGATAAATAGAAAATGCTTTAATGTAGTTTCTTGCTTCAATTCCAAATGAAATTTTCCAGTACTGGTCGTTAGGGATCACAATTCTATCATATTTCAGAACAATTCAGCACATAATAATGATGAAAAATGTATTCACTAACTTGGTAGACAACGAATTTGAAATTTCTGGGTATAACTGGGTGAGTATTTGAATGTTGCAATAACCTGTTTTATGTTAGAAAAATTCCTAAGTTGAAATTGAAATGAATACATTGATTCTTTGAAAATGTGCGAGTATTGAAATCTTTGGTAAATGCCAGTATGAGAATCAAAATTTTTAGTGGATGTTGCTGTATTGAGAGGTTTCGATACAGATCAATCAAATGTTGATTTTAAAAATTGATTCGATTGATAAAACAGACAGAAATTTTTATTGGAAAATATAATTTATTCTCAACATTATCCAGACAGAAGGCATGCAGATGATAAATCGCGGTAAAAATAGGAAGAATTGCCATTATTCGAAAAAAAAAAAATGATATTTTAGGAAAAATTTATTGATTTTAACCATATATTTAATAAAATATGTAGAGCCTTTGTTGGCGCTTTTTATTGATCGATAATATACAGGGTTCTTTATAATGAAGAATACTTTGCTCATTTATATTTACAATGTTGGGCAAGCTGTTTTTTGCACCCTGTATATCACGGTTCCATTTTAGAGAGATTCACCAACGTACAATATTTGCCTAAGAATTGATTTCGATGGGACTTGGCACAACTTTATAGTTTTAAATATTTCCAGTCACGAATTTTGGAAAACTAATGAAAAATATAAATTGTCATCCAAAAAAAAAAATTGTCGATACCTGCCCAGACAAAACTGAACACCCTGTGTAGGTGCAAACATTTTTATTCTGTATATAACTTATCTAGCATATAAGGTAGAGTCCCTACTAAGCACATTACGCAAAACCAATCTTTTTTGAAATATTTTTCCAAACATGGTCAATGTGTACTTGGTAAATTCCACTTATTTTAATGTGTAGTATATACATTTCAATATTACATGCTCGAATTTCATCGTGGAATTATGTTGTTCTACCAGATCAATTGTTTTTTCTGTTATCATATATGTAGATTTGTTCGGTTTTACTAGCAGCTTGTTCGCTTTCACCCAGTTTTCAATATTTGATAATACGTGATTCAACTTTTGAGGGTACCATCAACACATGTACCAGAAATATATAGGATTGTGGCCCCAATACACTATCTTGAGGTACTCCACTGCTCACCTCAAGTTTTAATGAATATTCTTCATCAATTTTATCACTTCGTTTTTCTTTCTCAAATACGATTGAAACCACTCGTGACTTGATTCATCAAAGCCATTGTCAGGTTTCAATTTCAACACTAAAATGTTTCTATCGATCACTTCAAAGGCTCTTCTTGAGTCCAGAACGGTGAAATGTTCTTCATATTGACTATTACAATTCATTTATGATTCGTTAAAAAGCTGTTTCACATGAATGTTCTCCTCTAAAACCACACAGATTCATTGATAATAAATTATTTTCAGTAATAAATTGAGTTTATTGATGATAAACCACTAATTCCAAATTTTTTTTAAGGCAAGGTAATATATTAATAGGCCACTCAAGTAACTTTGTCTTTCGAACTCTTGGTATACATAAGTTTTATCAAAAATGTTTTCAAAACATCTGGTAATTGAGATTTTGTCAATTATTTGCTGATAACAATCCGTAGATGATAACCAATATTACCCAAAATATATTCTTCTGAATTGGTTTCATCTTCAGACTGTTTATTTTTTTAGCGAATATAATTTCAGGTAAGTTTGACAGGTTTATATTCCTCACCATAAATAGGTAGATCTTTTCAATTTGAATTGTGAGGAATTGAATAAAGAGCTCCTGTATTCGATGTACTAGAATGGAGAATTCATGTAGGATACTCAATACTGTTGACAAAATATTTCAACGACCCTGAGGCCGGACTTGGCCGCATCTGTTTGGAGATTCACACTCAGCCTACCGCTCGATGTTCAATCTTGAAATTGACTTCTTGGAGCCTTTCAATCCAACGTGCCACTTGACCCTAAGGATTTTCAAACTGTGAAAGCCACTTGAAAGCGGCATAGTCAGTTCTTAGTGGGAATCTTTTTCCGTATACGTACTTGTAGAAGTGTTATACTCCCTTAACCACAGCCAATAGTTACCGCCTGGTGACACAGTAATTGCGCTCCGGTTTACATGGGGTCTTACTGAAATAACCAATGACTCTCTCCTGTCCTTCTAGAGTCAAGAAAATCGTAGAACCAGCCAACGTGTCTAGCGTGTCGTCTACTTTCGTTAGAGAGCAACGGGCATCAGACAGTAGTACCCAGGAGCAGAAGACAAGAAGAGCTCCGAGAAATCCATGATTGGGTCATCGGAGGACATCTGGGAGTGATAAAGACCTTCCAGAAAGTGAGGCAACGGTTTTACTGAAACAATTGTCGAGACGACTTTTAGGTACGGTGCAGAAAGTGTGCTGTGTGTGCTGCTGGCGATAGACCTCGAACAAGACCCAAGACCCCGATGTGCCAGTACAAACGCTGGTTCGTTTCCTCAAGCTGAACATGGAAAATTTCGAGTCCAACCTGTTTCAAGAAATGTGTCAGATGCTGGACATCCAGAAAGCAAGAACCACGGCTCTGCAATCATAGTCCGATGGAATGGTGGAAAGGATGAACAAGACGATAAACTATCATCTGTCCAAGATAGTCTCTGACCACCAGAAATATTGGGACCAGTTTCTCCAATTTTGTTCCTGATGGCCTTCGTTCTGCAGTACACGAGTCAACCAGCCAAACTCCTGCTAGTGTTATTATGGGCCGAGAGCTGCGGCTTTCCTGTGACCAGAAGTTTGGGACACTACCAGACTACGTGAGCAAACTACAGCAGAGATGAAATCACCCGGGCAGGCTGAGCGTAAATATCCAAAGATACGCGGTCAGTACAATATTAATTTTAAATGTTTGGCAAGTTCTCATCAACGATGACATCGTTAATCTTAACTGATTGAATGGAATAGTCACATGATTGATTATGGCGGCTATTTTATCAACGTAAAATGAGGGTTGTCGTTAAAATGAAAATTCATTCTGCATCTTTAGTGGAATAATGAAATAAAAATCCATTCATCACGGCATTCAACAAATTAATACCGTATAATGGTATGTTGAACTTCTTTATTGGGTTTGCCTTCACTCAAAGCCTCAACCTACTCTGCTATAGTCACAGGGCATCGAATTTCGCATCCGTGATTGTATGGTTTTTATTTTGTGAAATTTGCAAGGACATAGACTTCAAATTTCGCCACCTTCTCGAAGGGTACGAAGAGTTCACCTTCCACATAAACTTCGGGACTGCAAAGTGCTGAAATGATAAATTATTCAGCTCATTCAACAGCGCAAAATTCATTTCATCAGCCCAAGATCATAAATCGCGGATGTAAGTACCCATTTTCATTCGCTTCCCAGTAATGGACCAAAGAATTAGGATCAAGGACGACGACGCGAGTCTTGTCGCAAGAGCAAAAAGGACTAAAACGCTATTCCTGTCCGGTGTTGAATACTTGATGTAAGCGAAGTGGTATCGGGGGAGTAATAATTTCTTCTGAGCTCTGAGTGCATAAGGCCATTCGGTCGGTGTAATATGAAATTCAGAGCCTTGTAAGGAAGAATGTCGTCAGCGTGTTATATCAACGCATTTTAGTTCGGGTTTGAGTAGCGATAAAATTGACCGTTAATGGTGTACAGAAATTTCTGATCGCCTTTACGCACCTTTGGTAAATGGGGCAACAAGAGATTCGAGAAAAATGAATTCACAAATGTAGTAGAAATGCACGTGTAACTGATATCCTCAATTCGAAGTGGATTCAATAAAATAGCAGAATGATAGTTTTCAATAACTGCAAGAACGATGTCTGTTGACGATCCAATTGACAACCAGTCGAAAAAATGAAAGGAAAAACCTTCAGACTCTGCCATTCACTACAGTCTAGAGAGGGATTGTTCTCTAAGAAGGTGTAAAACGACTATTCAATTCTTCTGATTTATTTTTTATGTTCCGGTTCCCGTTACTGTAATGAATAATTGAATGTTGTAGTTATAGAGGGTGGCCAACCGAGAATGAAACAGCCATTTTCAGGATCCTCGTCAACATTTTTGAAAAATGCTCAGACCCGTTGTTTTTTTATTAAAGGAGACACGCTTTTTCGGTATTTTTGACTTCACTACTTTGAACCTCAAGCGACGGGAAGAATTACTCTAAAATTTTTATATTTCATTAGGGTCGAATCCGAATACTTCAAAAAACGTCTTTGTATATAACAAAACGAATAAACTTGACAAAAAAAGTCCGTGTATAAAACTTTGTTCAGAAAACTTTGATCGTTCAGAATCTCTTCTCTATATGATAGACACAATATATCTGAAAAAATCGCAGTTTAGAGGTTTGAAGCATGGAATCAGGGCCGGATTAAGGCATTTAAGCGTCCTAGGCTGACATCAGTTTGTGCTTCTAAACTAGGAAAGTAAAAATACAAGTACATGTAAAATAAAAGGCGGATTACAAAAAAAAATGTATTTGTGAAAATGTGCAAATCGATTTTCTACAGGTGGATTTTACGACACTTAATACTTGAAAATTTTTGCATGATATCATCAGAATTCCTTTTCTTTAGTGCATCTGATTCTATTTATAATATCGTAACCATGTCGAGACCGGCTCTGATCACCTAATTAATTATGCACCCTTGACAAGTCAACAAGGTCCCCGCTCGCAAACACATGAGTCATGCGTAGAAGAAACGCGAACTTGCCGAAGAATAAATTCGAACGCCTTCGAAGAGACGAGAGCCATCTGACTGGATCGACGTGTAGTCTGGAAATTTTGATAACTGTAAAAAGAATCTGCCTGTGAGTATATAAGGCGCTCGACGGGAGAGGGAGGGATAGTCACAGAGAGTTGCAAATATAGTTCCAGAGTCCGCAGATAGAGAGTGATAGTGAAGATAAATTGAAATAGTGACTGTGACTGTGACTAATAAATTGGAGAAATTAGTTTAGTGTATTTTTACTACATTTGGTGTCATAAGACGGATGTTCGAAATAAATGAGTGTTAAAGTGTTCGCCGCGTTGAAAAACTGATAGATTTTTATCGCATCTAATAGACTATTGACTCGTTGGACATTTTAGTGTTTGCGAAGTGGATAGCTTTGCGCTTCGCGGAAAAATCTGAAAACTCATTGTGTGAAATAAATAATAGACTGATTTAAAGATAATAAAAGACAAAATGTTTCCGAGTAGAGTTCACTTGGTTGACCTAAAAGTAAGTGAATTCAAGCAAAACTTAGAGGAGCGTGAGTTAGAAACAACGGGAAAGAAGGCCATACTCCAGAAAATACTTTCAGATGGATTGATTGAAGAAGGAGAAGACCCCGAAACGTTCTTATTCGAGGTTCCTGGAATTTACTTGAGCTCGATTATGAATAAACTTAAAGAAACTACCAAATCTCTGAAAAATTCAAAATTCGGTGAGTCTATAAAAGAAAAACTTCAACAAAAAAGTAAAGCTTCTAGAAAACTCGCATAGTTCAGAAGATAAATTTCTAGAATATTCGAAGAACTTGGGAGAAGAGCTGCTGGAAAATTCAAAAGGTCTGAGGGAGGAGCTTCTAGAAAATTCACAAAATCTAGAAATACATTTCGCGTTGCATGCCCAAGTTTTCTACAATTTCGGCTTCGTATCAGTCTCGACATCGTCACAATATTGAGAGGTCAGCAGTTTTATCGTCTGTTAAAGAATTGCTTAAGTAATTTGTTAACATGGAGAAGGACCTTCCGCCCTTACAATTCGTTACTAGAAGACACAGATATATTCATGACAAATAAAATTTTTGCTACGAAGTGTTTGTAACCATGACATAGTTTTTGATGTTCTTTTCTCAGAATCAGGAGTCCAGAGTTTGAATAGAATATTTGAATTGTGTACATTCATTTTCAAAACTTCAGTCTCGATCTTAACGAAAAAAAATACTTACAGCAAAAATTATTTGCACGAATTTCGTCAGTCGGCGCCTATTTCTTTCACGGCGCCCTAGGCTATAGCCTATGTCAGCCTATGGGATAATACGGTACTGGGAATTTCCAGTATAATCCAACCGATTCATTACCAATAATTTAAATAATCTATATTCTCTTCAAGATACTGAGCTTTTGTTATATAAGTTCTGCTCCAAACACAAAAACTAACACGTCCAACAATAATCGTTTTCTGTCAAGTTATTTGAAAATGTAAATATCGCGTAACTTCCATTGTCATCATCATTGTATTTCTTGACGGCTATTGACAATTATTATCAGTTGAAAACCCGGATCAAGAGTGAGTTGGAGAAATTGATGGAGGTTTGTTAGCCGACATTTTGGATACATACCGATCATCTCTTTTCCAAAACCCATTCTTCCAACAAACCGCCAATGCTCTGGAACTGCCTCTGGAGGTGTTCCCCTCGGCAAACAGGATGCGGAAATTCAAGGATTACACCAATTCGTGCCTCCTTTCCATCATCTCTCACAATGAGTGATCTCTGAACATAATTTTACCTTTCGTGTGATCCAGAGATTAAAAAGACAGTTTTGATAAACGTTCAAAGAAAAAAAACTTTAATTTTTTATGTAATACTCGAAGTCATCTCCAAATATTGAGTTTTTCTACTTCGTAAAATTATACCACTCCACTTCGAGATAAAATTTCAACAATACTTCAATTCTTTCACTATTATACGTTCGTTCCAAAACGGTGCGCTTATTATTTGGAGCGTGGAGTTCTGGGTTTTTATATTTAACCCTTAAACATTTCTTCAGACGGTAAAACGCAAGGAATTCTCATTTGCTCTGAGAAATCTATATGGGATCAAGTCGATATAGGTATTTGGAATTTTCATCTCTCAATACACCCGGGACTTTTTCGCTATAATATTTTACGATACATTGTTTGACAGGAAGTGGAACTGATCGAGCTGAAATGGAATGTCTTTCAAAACTTGTACCGTTCATAGATTGCATTATTTCAGTTTATATCGGGTTTTAGAATGTCTTACGGAACTTCGATGGTTACAATCGAGAAAGTGCGTGTTTTCACTCACTTATCACAAAGTGACCTCGAACATATGAAAGGGAAGGAATAAAAGTGATGAATTCAACAACTCGTATATAACCCATATACTTGAATTAAGAGTCTCCAAAAATATAATTTTGACAACCAATTTCTATTTCAGGATGTTCTTCACATGTACGATCTTTTAATGCATGTACTTCCTTCGCCTTCAGATTCATTCATACTTTTATCAGTGAAATAATAGCTTGTCATGCACGCATACATAAAAAAATAAAATTACAAACGTATCCATGAAAACAAATTCAAAACTTGTGAGAGATTGTTATAGCAACACCGTAAAAAGTTCTCTAACTAAAAATGTCCAAGACATTTGCTTATAACGGTCGTACAAAAAATATTGTAAGCATCTCGAACCAAATATTGTCGCTGACCAGTAAACTATTCTGATTGTTTTTTTACTCAATATATAATAACCATATAGTCAATGCTTGAAGGTCATAGTGACTCATCGAGTTTTTTTAAGGGAAAATCAGTGGCCGCATAAAATTTTTTCTATTTGAAAAACGTTTCAAATGTTTCACTGTGATTTTAGAAAATTTACAAATCGATAAGGACTTCGTGCATTTCCTCTCTTTGCACCTAAAACAAGTAGGTTTTTCATCACCATCCAAAATTTCTACATCAGTAAAATAATCCAAACATTGTGACAGACTCAATCGGTAAGAAAAGGTCCCAGAACAAATTAAAAGTCACTGAACAATGGCCACAATAAGAACACCTCATTGTAGATTTCAGTTGACCAAGAAATAAATCAACAATCTTTGAGTTATCCATCTTCAGAAATCTTGACCATAACTTTTTGGCTTTTTCACTGTCACTCAAATTACCGTCGATATCTTATGTATTCATTGATTTTGTTTTCCAGTGTATTCATGAATTTATTTATTCATTTAAAAAAAATATAGACAAGTAGTCTAAACCATATAAACTACTTGCCAGATGAAGTGGGACAGCCAAAAAATTGCCTAATTTTGACTAGCTATAACTTTGTCATTTCTTGGCCGATGTTGGATTTTCAACCAAAGGTGGAAAGCGTAATCCTTGGTCTATGCGTCATTGGCGTCGGGTTTCTTTTTTTGCAATTCGTTCTCTTTGTACAGGGTGAGAATTTAGAGCTGGAAACGTTTCAAATTTTTGACCAATAATTTGGGAAATGTGAGGGAACCTAGAAATTTTTTTTAGATGTTGGGTGACATGTTGAGC
This sequence comes from Chrysolina americana, assembly GCA_958502065.1. NCBI lineage: Eukaryota > Metazoa > Arthropoda > Insecta > Coleoptera > Chrysomelidae > Chrysolina > Chrysolina americana. The sequence continues at coordinate 96,367,703 of OY293411.1, forward strand.
CGATATCTCGAGACGTCTTTGAAATAATTTTGATAAATTGCGTTGCTATGGAAATATCGCCATTTTATGAAATTCCGTTTTTATTCCAAAATGTGGACTTTTTTAGTTAAACAATAACATCCACCATCTAAACTGTAACAAGAGACAATTCTACTGAAGATAATTAACACCAGTGGCGCGCAAAAAATTCGTTTTTGTTGAAAAAAATCCACAGTTTTATTGATCGTTACAGTTAAAACGGTGCCATACCTTTAATTAGTACGATGCTGACAAATTCAGAGGCGTGCAGAAGGGGATTCTGTATTGTAGACAAATTCAATTTCCAGTTTAATTTTTTTTTCATTTATTAACAATGTGCATACATGTAATTGATTTCTTTTCAATGAATTCATCGTACAAAAAAGGATCCATATGTTTACGAACATAAGAAAACGTTATTTAAAAAACTATAAAGATACCTCAAATTAAAACAAGAATATTAATCCTATTCAGTAAGACGTTGCCCCCCTGTAGCCTAAATAACTGCCTGGCACCGACTTGGCATGCTCGAAATTAATTCGTTGATTAGTTCTATAGGAATTGCCTCCCAGAGGTCCAGAATCATCCGTTCGAGATGTCAAGAGTTTCTGGCATTTAATCCTTGAGCATGTAGGCGCCTTTTGATAGTGTTTGCTGAAACATTTAACTGCAGGTGCGCTCGGTTTCTTTTGGCGGTCCAAACCCTATTTCTAATTTCAGTGCGTACTAGTGATCGGTCCTGACGAGGATTTGTTATTTTTCGACTTCCTCCGTCGTGTCGGTAAGCAGCAGTACCGTTGTTAGCTTCTCTTTGCAAAGCTTTTCCTACAGATGATTTCTTGACATCAAGTAAGTCGGCAATATCTCTTATTGTATAATTCTGCGCTGATAAGTCGTGGCATTCAGACGACAAAAATAATTGATATATGTTTTGACTTAAAATGCAATCTAATGTCAAAATATCATTTCCTTGGTGACATTTTTATTTACATCAACATGCAGAAATAAAGTTTTGACATTTAGATTACATTTTAAGTCGAAAGAAATGTCGCGACTTTCTAATGCAGAATTGATAAATATAGAAGTTAACAAAGGTACTACTACTTGCTTACTGACATGCACTACCAGTCTGTACATGGTCAGGGATTAAAGGCTCGTCAAAAATATTCACGATTAGGAAATCTTACTGGGCGAACAAATAACAGCTATTAATAAAATTATTAAAAATGTTTCCATATGAATCAAACTTTTTGGTTCGCCTTGTATAATGGATCCTCTTTTATACGCCAATGAATTACATGGATGCTCATCTTAAATGAGTTAAAGTTAAAAAAAAATAATGAAACTGGAATTTTAATTTGTCTACATTACAAAATCTTCTTATGCACGCATCTGAATTTGTCAGCTTCATACTGATAAAAGGTATGGCACATTTTTTACTATAACGATCAATATAAATGTCGAATTAAAAAAAAAACGAATTTTCGTTTCTAAATATCATTTTGCGCGCCACTGGTGTTAATTATCTTCAGGAGAAATATCCCTTGTTGCAGTTTAGATGGTGGCTGTTATTGTTCAACTTAAAAAAGGCCACATTTCAAAATAAAAACAGAATTTCATAAAATGGCGATATTTCTATAGCAACGCAATTTATTAAAATTATTTCAAAGACGTCTCGAGGTATTGCCCCAACAATTCACCCATCATCTAAAAAAAATCAAGTGTCCCTTACATTTCCCAAATTACTGTTCAAAAATTTGAAATGTCTCCGGCTCTAAATACTCACCCTGCACAAAGAGGACGAATGACAGAAAAAGAAACCCGACGCCAATGACGCATAGACCAAGAATGACGCTTTCCACCTTCGGTTGAAAATCCGACATCGGCCAAGAAATGTCCAAGTTCTAGCTAGTCAAAATTAGGCAATTTTTTGGCTGTCCCACTTCATCTGGTAAGTAGTTTAGTATTGATGCATGTACAGTAGTGACTACCGGTCACGTGTTCTTCATCGACCCGTTTGTCTGGATGTTTCGATACCATGAACATACATTTTCTTTATGAGAATTATTCCTCAACGGTCGCCTGGTATACAGTAATTACATCTGAGTTGCGTACAATGGTTTATATCTGATACCTGATTTCTGTAATATAGGCACGTCAATAACATTTGCAAAACTGGATATGGCTTAGAACATTTTCTTCCATAGAAATAACCTTAGTCGTAACCTGAAACTCCTCATATGTGAAAGTTTATTAATGTAAAAACTTGCTTGGACAGAACTCGCGTCTAGTGGAAAGATGGCAACGTCCTAGGCAATGAAGAACATTGATATTTGCAATCCTCTCACTACCATCAGGCCTCTGCAAATGATCAAGATGGACGACTGATGCCGTAGCTCCAGTAGCGATGAATCACAATCATGATCATTCAGACGACTTAGGACTGTAGTAATTTGTTGGTTTTGTTGCCTGCAAGGACTTTAAAATTCTCACATTTGCCACTTTTATCTTCTTTTCTTCTCATAAAAGTTAGGTTGATACAGTGTATATACAGTTTCCGTGAAAATCAACAAGAATGTTTTATTTCAGTCTAAGTAAACATGAATATTCACAAACAAGTAATCAATGTCGTTAGTTAGACAATAACATAAATTGCTTTTCACGACAATGAGATTTCTCATTTAGTCGCTTTCATTTTTAAAAACATTCATTAGTGCATTCATGTTCATTAATTGTCGTTGTTTCCTGAATCAATCCGTGAAATGCCCATCCTTTTAAAGAACAATAAACTTTGACTCTATGAAAGTAATGAATGCTTTGGATTCGCCTACTCACAAGTATTGATTCAATTGGATCTCCACGGCAATATATCATGGGAGAAGGACTGATGAATTCAGATACGAGTCAATTATTTTTACGTTTAAGAATACTGTGGACGATAGAGCTATTTCTATACGTTTTGTACTTGAAGCAAAATGAGCCAGTGATTTCTGCGATAAACGCTGGCTAGTTCATTGAGTTTCCTCTTGTTGAGACGTTCTTTCACGTGAATGATACTTGGCTCGCTCCTATTGATGTTGAATTTGACTTCCATACATTTCTGGTTTGCGTCTGTCCGGTGAATGCAGTATTTGGTAGAGTGGAATTCTTGATCTCTCGAGATTTCCTTTCATCTATTGAAATGCCTTTAGATTGTGTTTCTGGTATATTTCAAATTTTAAATTGGAAATCCTGTATGTATAGACCACAAAACAATTATATTATTTCTGCACAGGATTATTAAATTTTGAATGAGTGTCGATGTGTTCGTAGAAGAGTACCGAATCCCGCAGAGTACCCAATCCAGCAAGTTATACATACAAGGCATCCGCCAGACAATGATATATATGCCATTGACAAAATTGTGGAATAGAAATCATAGATTATAATCTCAACCGATTCAGCATCAAGAATGAGACAAGCTTTGACAACATTCAACGATTTTCGAAATATTGGCGAAGTGTCATTTCTCTGTTCCTAAAAATCAAGTATCCGTGAGTTTATTTATTCTCAGTTGGCCATGGTACTCGCCGTTGCATAAGAAACGATTGAATGCCATGGTAATGTTATTTCAATCAAGCATGTAGGTTCTTATTAATTATTTTCTTACTCAATTATTTTCATTACTAATGTCTAATGTAATAGGGTTATCTCAAGTACATTACTTCAGTATCCGTAGAAACAGAAGCACCCACCAAATACTGTTGAAAGAATCAGAGAACTTTAGCAACTTTGGATCTGTATTTCAAGACTGTACAGAATCAAGCCAATTGTTGATGATGAATATATGAAATTGTTTTACATTTTTGCAGCATATCCATCAATGCCTTTGAGACAAGTTGCAAGGAAATAAGGATCTTTTTTCAACAGATTTTCGGCTAATTCAAGTTTGATAAACTGAGAGTAGAACATTAGAGATATAATACACTTATCTGCTGGAGTGATTTTTCTGAAATATTGTTGATTGAGTATTTGAATAAAATGTAAATATGCTAAAACTTGTCTGCGTACGATGTTGAATCAATTTCACTCAAAGTGCATTTGTAATTTAAAATATCTCATCACTCATATACAGGGTGGCCTACGGAACTTTGGTCAGTATACAGTGTGTTTCACTTCTCATAGAAACACTCCCGTATCTTCTGTAATTTTTAACGAAAAATCATGAAATTTCCAGAATAGATAGATATCTACACTAGAGATGAAGTCTTTGCACGAAAGGGTTTATCGAACGTTATATACACTGCACGCTAGCAGAGATGAAACCAACCATTTTCCGGAAAGTTACATCAGGAGGCAAAATTGGCCTGAAATTTCTTTAGATTCGTGTTCAGTATCACAAAATGACTACTAATACACCTGTCCCCGGAAAAATTTCAATTCTGGAAAATGCTCATTTGTTTCACTTCCCATGGAAACGCTCCCATGTATATCACGTATGATGACCCCTGTTGTGCAGTTAGTTCATTTTCAGTGTATCTATCTATCCTGAAGATTTCATGGTTCTACGTGAAGAATTACGGAAGATACGGGGGCATTTCCATGAGAAGTGAAACAAATTAGAATTTTTCCAGTAGTAGGTATCCCAAACACGAATCCAGAGGAATTTCGGGACAATTTTTCCCCCTAGTATAACTTTCCGGAAAAATGTATGGTTTCATCGCTCTTGGCGTGCAGTGTATATCTCATTTATTAAAAAAATTCAATTCTATATAAACATTTGTTTGTGGTTTCTGAGTACCTACCACAAAAACATAGGTATCGCCGAATTAGTATTAGAGAGACTACGCAGCAATGGCAAAATATAGAGGGTGTCTCCTGAAAAATTACAAACATGTAAACATGTGACCCGAAATGTGATGTTGTAACAATGTAGCTGCTTGCTCACAAAATGTGATACTTCCCACGGTTCCTACCTGCCAAATTTCAACAACGTAGTTCCATTAGTATTTGAGATATATATTGGCCAGAACCTCGTGTGCCACCCTGTAATGTAGCGTTATTTTTTTGTTGTTTTAAAAATTGCCTCACCCCTTCGGGGTCTGACAATTTATGCTTTGAATTAATGAAAAAATTTTACTCGTATAGTTTTTAAAAATCACCTTTTTTTAGAATTATCGGCAATTTTGAAGCGCTTATGTTATTATACCCGACTATTTCACACACTTGCCAATTGAACCAATCAGAAGCCCCAGTCAATCAAGTTCGCATTATCCTCCGATCAAGTAACACAACCTAGATGAGTAATACTCAATTAGTACTGAAGGTAACATATTTTCATAATGTAATCCCTCAAATCATGACATTGTTGCCTTGTCGTAATGTTTTAAGGGTACAATAAGCATGTCAGCTAGATTTTGATTTCTGTCGGTTATAGTCATGGCAACGAAAACCCAAAAATAGTGTCTTAGTAGAAATATATAACAATAAGAAGGCAATTGGAACGTTCATTGCAGCTTGTTGGAAGCATGTGAAAACAAAAGTATTTCCAACGCCCGAACGGAGATTCTTCGTTGTCGATATAGTCTAGTCAGTACGGCAACGCTGCATTTGATATTTGACATAGCAAAAATAAAACATTTCTGTTTGTTTTCGTATTTGGTTTATTGGAATGTTTTTTAGTGAAAAAATGGCAAATTCTTAGTTGATTTGTGTGAAACTATGGAGGGTAATACCACAAGAGTACCACAAGAGGTTTTTATTTTAACGGATGAACTTTCATTTTGCACGAAAACTTGGTTGCTTTGGTAATTGACGAGAGCAAATAACATGATGAAATCACGACGCCGAAGGTGGAATGATTTTATCTAATGTTATTTGGTCGAGTCATATTACAAGCTACCAAGTTTGAGTTTATACGATGAAAACAAAACCTCGAGTGATATTTAGTGAGATAATTTAACGAATCAAAGGAATGAATTATTAAACAAAAGTGAATAGAACATGATTTATTAAATTGAATCAATAATTCATTGAACAAAAAGTACATTTAATAGAAAATATTATTTAAATGTACAATTAGTGAAAGTACAGTTTTGGTATACAATCCTACCCGAAGAAGACTGCTGAAATTGATTATTTTCCTCTCTTAGATTTGTAACTAAAGTGGAATGATGCTGCGAGTCTAACTGAAGGTATGGCTTCAGAGAATTGGCGTTCGAATGTCCGGTCAGTTTGATAATTTGTTGTTCTGAGACTCCTGCTTTGGCAAGAATAGAAATAGTGCTAGCCCTATGGGAGTGATTAGTAATTTTATTTTTCAGATCTAGACCAATTTTTTCTGCAGAAATTCTGGTCCACTTTGAAATTTCGTTTCCACCAATGGGCACATTTTTGTACCATCCCTTGCCATTTTCATTTTTCCAAAACGGATTTGGTGTTAGAAACAATCTATCTGAAGAAATATGTTTGATTCGTTTTTCTAGAAGCATTTTCAACAATCTTACAGGACACACGTTCGGATTTTCTTTATTTGTAGTCAACCACTTACTTTCACTGCACCTTTTATCTCCACATTGAGCTATTTTAGAAAAGACCGTGTTGTACTCCACTCTGCCTGTCAATGTTCCATTATTGTATTTTTCGGTGAAATAATAAATTTTACACTGCGCACTTTCACCAGCTCTCCAGGCTGAATCAATAGCGGCGATATGAAAAAGTTTTTTTGAAGTCCCATTGGATTATTTTCATCCCACTGCTCTGCCATTTTTATAACTTCTTATTTATTTAATGCTATAGAACCTTGTCTTCTTTCATCTAAATTGCAGTTGCTTGCGTTTAGCATTTTAAGCGTTTCTAGCGGCTTGAAATGTCACATCTTTGAATGGGTCAAACACAATCTTATAATCCATATAATATTTTTCTTGCACAATTTTGGCTACAGTATTCCAAATTGTTTTAACTACATACTCCTTGTAGTCATTTCCGTCTGATTTCTTCATATTATACGCCCAATCTGCCAATATGCTTGAGATTTCCGGCTGCGACGTTGAAGGTAATAGTTCATACCCCTTTTCTCGACAAAATAATTCAAACTGCCTCCAAATTGATGATTTGTTTTTTTTTTGGTTTTTTTGGAGTGGCGTTTTCTATTGCAGAATTTATGATTTGAGTAGTTGCACTACCAAATCTACCGTTAACGCTCATTTGAAATTAAAAACAACACTTTGTAACAAAAAGTATGAAATTTTGTTGTCATTTGGCTTTGTTGATAGCAACGCGTCCTTGGGTACAGCGTCGGATTCAATAAAGTCATACGACAATTATTAGTTGTTGCCGTGGTGAAGGTAAAAAACAGTTTATCCACTTGCAAGCAGTTACGTTCCTATTTATCCGATATCAAACTGCCAAAACTGACCTTTCTTATGGACGATTTTATACATGAGTTGAATTATCGTTAGTTTTTATTATCAAGCAATGGTGAAGCATTGTGAAATGTGTGAAAGACCATTTGAAGCTGGTAAACAAAATATGTCATTTCATAGGCTAGCTACCAGTGTCGTAACTATCGTGAAAGGAAAACCGAATTGGAAAAGAGTGAAATTAATGAATAAACATGTCAATTAGAGCATCGACTGTCCTTAAAATCATGTGGAGATTCTTCCATCATAATTTCAGGTTTCCATTCCGTATTGGACACTGCCGGTGAGGAAATGTCCCTTACAATCAAGTTTAAAGGCGTGAGCGGCGAGTTACTCTACTGAATTGAACTGAATCAATTCAATTTTGTTCAGAAATGAATCGACAGACTTATCGCAAAAATTCAATCACTTGTGACTAATAATTTCTAATTTATTCTTCATGACTATTCATTATATCGAAGCATACCCCGATATTGGCTGGTATAAAACTATAAGGACCTAAAGTGACCTAATAGTGAATGTTTCTTTCAATGATTCTCCCATTACTCAGTGAGAGTACCAACTGACCTTTATGTTAATGGAATTCTTTCAATTATCAGACCCCGAATTGTGCCAATCGGTCGAATTCCAACCACATCCATGTCTCATCCTATTACGATTTCGGTAACGCCACGAGAAATTGTTATTCCTCTCATAGATTGCAGCGAACCTTTTCTATTCAGGAGGCTTTTAGGAAATTGGGTTTGCCATTCGTTCCAGGAAAATGCAAGGTATTCTTTCGTTCGAGCTGAAAATCTCTACACAAACTCTAAGGACACGGAAGTCTTCACAAACGGGCGGTAACAGCTGTGAATCGGGATGGTTTTGTTGAATCTCGGGTCTAATTTGAATTCAAATGCAGTCCGGGTTTACACTTCCATATTATAGTACAGACCGCTGCTAGGTGAAGGCCTCTCATCAAGGAAGGAATGAGAACCATCTTAAGGCATAAGTGTCAATCATCTGCCGATTCTGAGAACAATTAACGTAATACATAACTTTTCCCTCGTTGAGGGCCCTTGAAGTTAAAAACACTCTTCAGTTCGGATGACAATTTCCCTCATATTATATCAACCAATCAAATGCCATAATTTTCTCATTTCGATCCAATGACAACAGGATTTTTTTAAAAATTTGGTATTTTCAAAACGATGTTTCGCTTCTAGCTTGTGTATACATTTCCATAGTTACAACAATCACGGTAAATATAGAAACGTCTGTTTGACGGTTCAACTTAACAAAGATGCCTAAAAACCCTGGTGTGCCGACTCATACCTGTAAAACTGTAGAATAAAACGCTGGACATTCGCTTGCTTGATAATGAAATAAACATATGAAATCGCGGTCTATTTTCCAAAAATCCCGCGATACTATGAGAACCGCCACCGTCAGTTTTCTTGTTAGGGTGAATTTTCATGAACCGAAGTTTCTAGTATTACGCACGAGCATGAAATGAATAAATCAACATTATCATTCAAATTTACAGAATCACTGTCCGCAAGCAGTTTTATTAGTTAAATTTTCGACATATTATATAATTTTTATTTTGCTGATATGCAATTTACTGGAATAAATAATAATCACACATTTCATATAAAAGTATTGAAATTCATCTGCGCCATTGTATGCAAGTTTTCCTTTTAAAGTTCTCTATAATAAAGTATATATAAAGTATTAATTTTGTAGCTTATTTTGAGTTTAATTGCTTTTAAGAAGTGATATGTGTGATGAGTTGTGTGTTACAATGGTCTTTCATCGTTATTTTAAAAACTGTATGTCATGTAATACTGAAGATGTTTCTTTTTTTGTGCAATTCTTTCTCGACAGAAAATTTATTTTTGGATGATCCAACCACACTGAAATGATTTTATGAAAACGAATGGTAAAATAAGAAAACCTAAACAAGCTTGATGATATATGAATCGGTCATTTGAGAAATAGCACAAGTCAATATTGGATCTTATTTTAGGAAACCAAAAAAAGTGAAAGTGATAAATCTTTGGAAAAAAATATTTTTCTTGACAATTAGACTGAAATTTGGTCTATTTAGAATTTTATATGGAACGATGCGTTTACCCTTGAAGAGTATGTTAATGCAATAATCCCATAATGGCCGACATACTGACATGTGCTGTTTCTCAAATGACCGATTCATATGCAAAATTGATTGATTTCAGTAGAAGTGGTGATTTTTTTTACTTTATCACGAACTTTCGCAATTTGAACTTATGGAATATTTAAAGAAACAGTAGGGTATAACAACACGCACCCAGTTGATTGAATCTTTTGTTTATTAGAGCATGGCGAGTTAAGAAATAAAATGTAAGTTCCAAATTGGTTCCAAAGTATATTTTACAGACTTTAAGTAGTAGGTACTCACTTTCGGTACTAGACATAATGAATTATTGTGTTCATCTCTCTGAATTTTGTCCACACAAAAACGGATTATGGTCAACTTATTTAGGAAAATAATATAAAATACAGAAAAATAAAGAAACGAATATCATTAATAGTCAATAATATTGCACTAAGCAATTTTTGATTTTGCCACAACTATTTTGACTTTCAAACGGTATTTACATTATTTAAAAAAAATAACACATTTTGTGTGGTGTTATTTTTACAAAAATTTGGTCTTCCACTTCGAGTATGGAAACTATATTGCTTTAGAATGATATTTAAAAAGTTTATTGACATTCCGTCATATTCAATCAACAACAATCACAATCACTATCTCCCTGGAATATTGACATGAGGACGAGGCGCCATCTCTGGATCGGATTACAGAAATAGACCATGATTTCATTTGTTTTGTCTTACAAAAAATCTAAACAAAATCTAATCAGTCGACACACCAGGGTTTTTAGGCATCTTTGTTCAACTCTTTAACTGACATTAATGACACATGATGAACCGATCTTGCAATACGCATTTAGTCCATAATAATTTAATGTATTCGTGAAATTGTCTGATCGAATATCCCTTCAAAATGCAGAATTTTCAAAATACTTTGACCTTGCCAGTCACTCAAACTGTGTTGCTGTACGAAACACCACTCGAGCAAGCTCTCGTGGTGTTTCTAAGCAGCACAATTTCGGTGCAGGAAGGTGAAAGTATTTTTTTTTGTCGAGATATTACTACTGAAAATACCACGCCAATATGAAACATGACCCTAAGCATTTGAAAAAATGCAATAAAAAATATAGATCCGTATTTGAAAATAAAAAGTTGATGGTATCCCGGTTTGTACGAAACTTTATGTATATTTATTATTTGCATATTTGGATAATCTACCGAAACTTGCTGTGACGAAGTGTCAGAAGTTTCAAGAAATCTTAACAAAATAGGATTATTAAGGCGAAAGAACAATTTCAAAATTTTGGATTTTTCCTGTATAACTCCAGGATTGAAGAAGCTGACCTCTGAAATAGGCATGAAACCCAAAATGTCCTTAGGACCAGATATTATTTTGGGATGCATTGTAAAATGATGATTTCTTCTTACATCCTTTCAAGATTATATTTATGACTCTTATTTCCTCCAAAACTGATGAGAATAGAATTTTCATCAAGTTTTGATTACGGAGATTTCAACGTTATTTGAAAAAGACACATTTCTTTGTTAGTTTCTACGTTGTTTTTTGAGTTAAGCAAATTAAGGAAACGATACGTTACTAACAAAGTGTACAAATTTATTTCATGACAACATTTGTACAGGCAGTAACTTATCGAGGCAAATAGATTTCGTAGTATGATATAAAGTATTGTACAGAAATTTGTACCTTTTGTTCATAAACAGAAACTCTGCGATTCTTTGTAAAATGAAAAATTTTAATTTTCCAAAATTCTTAGTTCCAAATTGCAGAGGTTCGTCAGAAAGCCTATGAAATCTTCAATTGACTCGAAATGGATTTCAAATTGGATAAGCTTATTTAAAAAAAAGTAACAATACCGTTCTCAACTCCAAAGGAAATTTGCAACTGGAAAACAGTTATAGATAGATCAATTCTGCGAACACTAATCGATTCGGAATGATGTAATTTCAAGTCGATGGACAAAAACTAAATATTTCGATGAAAGTCTAAGGGGTAGACCCCTAAAAATCATGAGAAATCCGAAATCATCAGATTCACTTGATTCCGAAAATATATGATTTATTAATTTTCAGAACAAGTTTCACCATGTGAAAAGGCATATAAAGTAAAAAATTCCCCCGCACGGTCGAATTTTCCAAAATATTTATTTTTCTTTCTGAAAAAAATCGCAAATTGCCCTCAAATGTATCTCGACTAGCTGATTCCGAATTATACCACAAAAATAAATTTGGTTGACGTATTACCAAACTAACGAAAAATTTTAATGAAAATTCTATAATTATTCCGATAATTCGAAATTAAATTTAATGTTTTTGTGGTATGATTTGAAGAATACATTGAAGAAAATTCTACAATTTTTTGAAAACAAAATTTTTTTGAAAATTTTCAACGTTAAATTATAGAGATTCGAAAAGCCAATGAAATCTTCAATTGGCTTGAAATCGATTTCAAATTGGTTGAGCGTATTTGAAAAAAAATTTGTTTTACGAAAATGTGAACAAAAAACAAGTCGATGAAAGGAAAAAAAATACGCGATAAAAGTCGAAGTGGTAGACTCTTAAAAATATCCAAAGTAATCAGATTCACTTGGAATTTATTCATTTATGTATGCTAAGATATAGGGTTCACCTTAAAAAACGGTAATATGTCGAAAATTTCATGTTGATTCCAAAAATATATGATTTACTTATGTTCAAATACGAGGTTCAGCATGAAAAGGGGATTAAACGTGAAAAATTTCCTCGCGTGATCGAATTTGTTGCGTATTAATTTTTTGATTTTTACTTTAAAAAGAATTCGTGTTCCTCTTGGCTGCTTTTGAAAACACGATGATGATTCATTTTTTCATGGATTACTATCTCGGTTACTAAGACTTATTAAATCACTTCCGATACTAATTTTTTACTATACCAAAAAATCTTACTTCAAAAACTAAATTTTTTCATACTTCTGTATTTTTTCAATTTTTGATATCCAAACTTCATCTGTCCTTATAATTTTTTTTTGTCAAAACTTGTGATTACTCTCATACAGTATGTGGTTATCAATAAACTTCGATTTTATACTATTACATACTGATAATTTGGAATTTAGAGCATCAATTTGTTTTCAAGTTAAATGTATAATTCTGTTTATAATTTATAATTTTTTTTGTACTACCCTTTCGGCTGTTACATTTTGATTGCTTGATGGAAACGATTGCTAGTAGTCTCATTTGCAAGTGAAAAGACCTCGACTGCAAAGTTTCTGAAGGATTTATCTGGCTATTGGTATTAAATACTTGAAAAAAAATAGGATTCTACAAGCACTGGTCAATTATTTTATTTTGTGAAAATCAAAAGTTTATAATTTCTTTTATATACAAACTCCATATCATAACATTAGGATTTCATTGAATTTCCAGTTCATCATTTTCAGATTGTGGAAGGTTAAATTACCCTTAAAGCCATATTAAGTAACGAGTTCCTTCCATAAAATCAAACATTATCTCAGAAATTCCCCTTTCCAAGTACATATTCAACCCAGTTTCACCAAATCGATACCCACATTTTCATTCCAGTCAGACAACTTCCGTTCACCAAAACTTCGCTTAATACATTTTCCCAACCATAAGTCTCCTGTTACTTTATATAAATTGTAAATTTATATACAGATTTGGTATTCAAATATTTTCAATAAATTCTCAATGGCAACCGTGTAGTTATCCCCTGTAAAATATTGCTACATAACTCTGGTCCAAGAATGTCGTCAGATGGAAAAAAAATTCGGGGCAAAAAATGTGTTGCTGTCAGCCATTCATGTCAAGCTATGCACTGCAGCTCAGCAAAAAAATATCCGGGAATTCCTTGTTATTTATGCACCGGGAATGTTCTGGAAATGTAACTAACTGCAGTCTGAACAATGGCAGCTTGTATTCGAGAGCTCCGCGTGGTTTGAACGAGGGTGTCGACAGAATTGATTTGCGAGCAAGGTGCTCTTTTTTTATTCAGGCGCATATAAAATTCCATACTTTGTGATGGTCAGTGCGTATTTGAAATTTGTCAATCGTATGAACAATCCTGTGAACACAAATTTGCTAAGTAATCATCCTGCTGATCAATTATCATTACTGAACTGCCGTAATTCATGAGAATCTGGTCAATTCATCAATTGTTACGGCTATCAATTCAGAAGTATTTGATTCTGATAACATTTCAGCTCAGATTAGAGAAATTCAGGAGTAATTTATTTTGACATTTCAGATAAGTGATTCACAAGAACTTCAGATGAAAACAATAACAAATGGAACAGAAAGCTAGAAGAAAACAAGAACAGGAGAAACAAGAACAAGTATAGCTTCAACAACACGAAATGTAGAGAAACAGGATTAAAAAGAAAAAGAGGCTAAGAGGAACAAGGAGACCACAATGGAGGAACAGTAAGTCTAGCGATTATAGTAACAACATAATATTGATTTCCTGCAATGAATCAGTTGAAGGCAACAATGAAATTATTGAAATAGTTCATTGAGTGGAATCCAAAAAATCAAACATCAAGTCCAAAAAGTCAGAGAAGACGAGAAGGGTATATGTAGACTGAGATAGATGAACGGGTGGCTAGAGAGGTATGCAAGGTAAACGAAAAAGTGGATGAGATTAAGAAGAGGCTGAAAGTAATCCACTTTCCACAAAAGCAGGCACCCCCTTAGGAAATCTTCATTTCACTGAGTTCAAAAACCCTTGATAGGCAATATTCGTGGGCTACATATCGATACCAATTTGAAGCGGTAACAAGCTCAAACTGCTGGTCTTATCTAGAAATGACCACCTCATTGGTCCTGTGTCTATGAGGCCAAGCATTAGACATCCGAAGTAAATATTCCAGGATCGTTGGAGAATTGGGAATGGAATATTGGCAGCAATATCTTCACCAGAGTCAAATAATGGGTCAATATCAAAAGCCTATCCATACCCTACAGGAGTCTAGAACCAATGTAGAGCCAATCAGTCAATTTTGCATACCCACAAGCACCGGAGGAATTCATAGAACGGGTGATATACTCCTCGAATGGGACATTTTCCAGCTGTAGGGGCAGCGCTCATACCATCTTTGGAGTTCAAGGCATCAATTAGTGCTAGTCCTATGTAATGGGACATTGAATTCACCAGAAATTATTCTACGAGTGAGGCACTATTGAATAACTTCGGATTAGCAATAGAAAAACAAGTGCTTTCTGAAGGAAACACGAAGAGATACTGCTACAACTGCGGGAAAACAGGTCATCTACAGCGGGGCTGCTCGGAAATATCAAGATCCACAACCAACGACAAGCTCGAAAGAAAACAATATAGTAATTTCATCAGTGTTGACTTCAAAAGTTCATTAACATCAGAAGGGAGACCTCGGGCACATGTGAGAAGGATTTTGTCAAACTTCCTGTTTTCGATGTTGGAGATGAGAAATATATAAACATATTCTACTTACTAACTGACCCAGAAAATTGAAGATGCACCTTCACCATTGATACATGAGCTGAAAGATCACGTGTTCGCCCAGGCCTCGTACAAAAATCATGGAAAACAAATGGATGTAATGCAGGGGAAAAAGCTGTAGCTCTTATACTGGCATTACGCGGTGGAACAACACATATTTTATGGTCAGCTGGTGAAATCTCTGGAATTACGATATGGTCAGAGCTGAAAAAATTAAGCCAGAACAAGAGGAAGTCCTTATAGGAATTTGAAGCTGATATTGCACGCCTAGTTCGCCTTGCATATCCAGCTACATCGAGCGTAGGGGTTCATGCATTGTTGGATAGAATTCGTGACCAAGAAACCAAACGAGCACTGATAGTAGCATATTCAAGACATCTCGTAGACGCACTGACATGCACTTAAGAATTCGAGGATGCGAAATAATACTGCAAAATCCAGATTAACATCCGAATAGAAAGATTCATGGTGGCCTGCTACTACTAAGGCTGCCATGAGAAAAGTGATGATAAAAGTAGTGTCCGAGAAAAGTCTGATGAGATGCCGATATTGTAGAGACTTGGACATGTACATAGCGCATGTTCAACATTAAAAAAATCGACATTGACGAAGGTCGAGGAGCAATCATCTCTAAACGACAAAATGAAGTTGTTTTTGTAGACGGTCTCATCAAAAACAAGCCTTGCACCATACTTTTAGACACAGGTGCGACTAGGACGATTCTTGGGCTTATCTTTGTCAAAACTTCGGCAAGAATTGAACCATCAATTTGGATATCACTAACAGCGATAGGGGAGCTAGCAACTGGGTATGGTGAACTACCAGTTGAACTGACTTTGGGCAGCACTAGAGGAAAATATCGGACCCTAGTAGCAGATATCGGGGATTATTGGACTGGACATTCTAAATTTCAGATGGTTCGAGGTCCTACATGATTTTCAGTTCAAAGTGGTAATTGCAAGTTCAAAGTGGACATATATATATATATATTTTAATCGAATAAACATCCTACTACCCTTGTGGTCTGTATAAAAACAAGGAAAACTAAATACAATAAAATAAATTGATAGAATTAAAGAAAAAGGTAGAAACTAAGTGAACTAGTCAATAAACTTATAAAATAAAAAATTAATCAATAAAGGTAAAAAATAAATAATTATTTTGTATATATATGATTTCTCAATATTTTTACAGAGTCTTTGAGTGCCTCTAATCCAATGAATTTGAATGTTTTCATTGGAATTCCGAAAGTCTTCGCAAAATCCACGAAAATTTTTGGAATGGTACCCCTAGCCCCGATAAATATCCCCGTCACTTGAATTTCACCATTAATTTTAAATTTTTCTTTGAAATATGGAATAGTGGGTTAATAAATCTCCTTCTTTTCATTGTTCACTTCTGTTGGTTGATTTTTATTGGTTTCAAAGCGTATTGTAGGACCGATTATATAAGCTGTGCCATGTTTGCGGTCTATTGCTATTATATCAATCATTCGATAACTCTCGTTATCGTCAGCTCCATTGCAATGACATGGCGAATTTTATTATGTCTCGTATTTCTGAGAAGTTGTCCAAAATGGCATGATCCCAAGACATGAGGAAGGGTTTCTTTCTCAGTGCAGTGTCTACACTGGGTACCATCATGGGATCTACCTGGAATTCCTCTCAGATTGACGACGTGACCAGTCATTTTAATTGCTTCTTTCCATTCAGAAGGAGTGAGGCCTGCACTAGTTTTCACCCATGAATTTGCTGGAATATATTCTTGATATAATGCAGCACCTGATCCTTTTTGGATGAGTGATTGCCATTTTTCAAACTCCCAACATCTCAAAATATCTCTCATCTTTTTGGCAGAAAATGACCATTTATTACTATCCACAGGAATATTCAATTTTTCCAGGCATTTGTCCACATCATGTTCAAAATTTTTCATTCTTTCCAAATATGGATTTTGATGTTTCTTCAATAATTTACAATCGTTGTAACTTTATAGAAAGGCTTCCCAAGAGACTTTGAATAGACCAAGTCCTTTCACATTTTGGTTGGAATATAACAAACTGTCAGGAATACCAGCAAGAAGATCTAAGATTTCCTTTCACAATTTTATCGATATTATTTAAAAATTTCATGGGGATTTTATTTAAAGAAGTGCATTGAAATGAATGAACCAATGTTGGCCAAATCGAATAATTAAAAATTTGAAATTTCTGATAACATTTCAACAGGGGAGAGCAAACCAAATTATGGAGGTTCTTTTTAAAGCCATTCAGAATTCTTTCTTGATTTAAGGTTATGTCATCATTGAACGTGATTCCAAGATACTTTATTGCCTCTTTATAATCAAGAGAATGAAGTGGACGTAGAAAGAAAATAATAATAATAATAATCAGTTCGAAGTGGAAGTGGCAATTGACTGCCACTGCCTTCAAATTTAATATAGAAGAATTACTTCATATAATGGACAACTCAGAAATGGTTGTTTGCTCTGGTGTGAGTTTTGAATTGAATCATATATATTGATTGAAAGTTTGTTTTTTTTGGAGGATATTCGTTTCTTGACATGGTTTTTTTGGAATTGTATCCTTCCACAGTCTGAAAATAAAAATTGTCAATTCAAAGTAATCTGTACAAGTGTAGAAGAACAATGAATCAATTTGCCCTGATAAGTTCCTACTTTAGAAGACTGCTGTCAGTAAAGTATCGTATTCTGAAATTAACCCATTTGAAAAATCATCCTAATTATCTCATAATACTTATCTTTTTCAAAATATGCTGTCGTTTCGGAGGCTATATCTGTCTTCGTTATCAAAACTCACTGGACGAAGTCAAAAGAAATCTTCCAAGACGTTAATCACGTTTACATTTGCTATCTTGATACACTGGGTGTCTAGTATCAATCAGTCGCTATTCTATTATTGCTGAAAAGCAGTTTTCTGAAGAATCAAATCAAATCAAATCAAATCAAATCAAATCAAATCAAATCAAATATAATTCTACGATTGACTTTGTACAGTTGATAATGTATAATTGGTAACATTTTTTTATCTTAAAATAAAGTTTTGTCTGAAAGAGACGACCTAGGCACATGTGCCTGTTGTGTCCTTGTCCATTTTAGACAATAAAAATAAATAACAAAATAAAGAATTCTAGGGTATCAGTACAAAAAAGGGATAGAGGTAGGTAGTTACAATGAAATGTCACTATCAATCTCAACAAGAAATTTGAAACAGAGAACAGTATATAGGCAGATAAGGAAAATATTAAAATTACTGATTAATGATTAATGATTAATGAGGGGAACGATGAGTATGCATAGATGTTTTAGATGATTCATCAGAAAATATCGAATTGTAGGGCATTGTTGAAAATGAGTTATTTTATTTCACATTTAAATTTACTTTTATTGCGGATTATTTTAATGTCAGCTGGAATAGTATTAAATAGTTTCGGTCCAAAATAAGGGAAAGATCTTTGTGTGACAGATTTTTTGAAATAACTAACTACAACGTTGAGATTGGTTGCTGCTCTGGTATTGAGAGGCTTTTTTGAAGTGTTCATAATTTTGATGCATTCGCAGGAGACATTGGTAGATATAAATTTGTCTCACTTGGAATAAACTGGTATCTTGATAAAGTAATTTTGTAGAGAAGAGTTTTTCCTTATGAAACAATATTTTTAGTAAGTTTTGCAGAGTGCTTGTGAAAGCACCTCCCCAACTTGTTATGCAATATCTTAGGGTAGATTCAACCAATGAGTTGTATAACATAATGAGATTTTTTCGTGATAGAATATCTCGTAGCAGAAAAAATTTGTGAATCAGAGCTCTTAATCGTTTTATCACATAGGTAATATGATTGGACCATCTGACATGCTGATCAATCATAACACCAAGGTATTTTAAGACTGCAACTTTTTGCAATTTGGGAGTGTAATTCAATATTTATATCGGGTTGGTCGCTTATCGTAGGTGAGAAGGTGATATATTTTGTTTTCGCAACGTTTAGGCTTAATAAGTTATGATTCAACCAGATTTTTATATTCTTCAAACCATATTCAGATTTTTTGTATACCTCATCCCAACTTCTCCCAGTAAATATAATTGCTGTATCATCAGCGTAGCAGATCATTTGGCCTTCGAAATTATTGATTTTTGCAATGCTATTTATATATATCAGAAATAGTATGGGTCCCAATACTGTACCTTGTGGCACTCCCGTCTCAATTATTGATTCGGTGCTCCTATCTTTATCTTCTGTGTTCGGTTTCTCAAATAGTTCTCAAAAAGGCCTAGCGTTAACCCTCGAATACCGTAGTCACTCATTTTAACTAATAATTTGGTGTGGGAAACAGTGTCAAATGCCTTGGCCAAATCAAGAAAGACGGCTAGGCACTTATCCGATTTGTCCACGGCACCCACTGTTTTCCTAACAAAGCTCATGATAGCATCCTCGGTATTACAATTTTGCAAGAATCCATATTGACTACTGGTTATTATGTGATGCTTGTCCAGAAATGTAATTAATCGTGTCTTAAGAGCATGTTCGAATAATTTAGCAAAATTATTAATAACGGAGATGGCTTGGTAATTTGTCAATAAATTGCGATTTCCAGATTTGAATACTGGGGTGACTACGGATTCTTTCCATTGCACAGGCATTTTTCCATTGAGAAAGCAGAGATTTATAATGTGTTGAAGAGGGATCAGGATATGTTTGTGGATAGCTTTTATAACTTTTGTATTGATTCCATCCGGTCCTGGGAAACAATTATTTTTTAATTTTGAAATGAAGGATATTAATTCTGAAGTTGTGATGGGTTCTAGGAATAATGATGATTGTATAGACAAATCATTTAAAAAGTGCGGTGGTAAATCAATTTTTTCAATATCTCTTGCCATTTTAGTCCCTAAACTAGTAAAGAACTCATTGAACAAATTTGCTTTTTCGTTATTATCGCTTATTGAGAGTCCGTTTTCGTTGAAAATGTCAGTCTGAGAAACATTTGAAATTTTTTTGGTGCCTGAGATATCATTTATTATTCCCCAAGTTTTCTTACAGTTCCCAACTGCTTCACTCAGTTTTCCTTGATAAAAATCATGTTTACTCTTTTTTATTAGTGTGTTAAGATTATTCCGGTATCGCTTGTATTCCTGCTCAAGTTCAACAGAATAGTTATTCAATAGTTGTTTTTTTAATGAGTCCCGTTTATGAATTGAAGTAATTAAGCCTAAAGAAATCCAAGGTTGTATTTTCCGAAATTTATTTTGAACGGTTTTTAATTTAGTCGCTTTTTCGATATATTCATTGAGTTTTTGAATGAAGTTATTGTAAGATGTTTGAACATCTTGATTACTTACCACATTCATCCACAGCTCGTTGCTAATCAATTTCTCGAGTTTTTCAAGATTTATTTGTTTAACAATTGTTTCGTTTCTAGATTTTGCAGGATTTGAATTTTGTTCTAAAAATTTTATGAAAATGGAGGTACTGAAATGATCGGTGATATCAGTATGAAAAATTATAGGGTCTATTTGTATTTTATTCATACTATGGTGATTTTTTTCAACAAAAATATGGTCAATAGTTGATTTAGATTCAAGTGTAACACGTGTTGGCTTATTAATGTATGAAACAAATCCACTTAGGGTTAATAAATCAAGATATTTATTTGTATCGCTCAGATCCAATCTTAGTAAATTGATGTTGATATCTCCCAGATAAATTTCTAAGTTTTGCTTGCCAACTAATAACAGGTATTCTTCTAAGTCTTCAATATAACTTTGTGTGCTTGTTGAAGGGGGTCTATAATAAGCAGTTATACCAATTTTATTATTATTCTTCAAATTGAAAGTAGCACGAAGGAAATTACTATCGTTGATTTTTTTTACTACAATGGTTGGAATTATATCATTTTTCACATAAATGATAGTCCCATCACATTTATTTATGATCGAGTTATTATAATAGGCTGTGTAATTTAGTATTATGAAATTATTCAAGTCAACTTGCCTCGTTTCTGATAAAACTATCACATCTAAGACATCTTTCCCCTTCTCCAGATAGATGAGCAGTTCATCGAAGTGCTTCCTCAGACTACGAATATTAAAATGTATTATGCCAATACCATTCTCTGTTTTTCCTTTCACCTCATCTATATATTCTTGTAAACTACTAAGTTCTCTTGTATCAACTTGCTGTTGACCATCTATTTCATTTAGAAAGTCCAGCATAATCATTGCGAAACTTGAGGAACTCCTGTAAATATTACTTAGTGATTAAGGCATGTGTATGTACACAAATGAAAAAAATTTAATACATGTATATTATATACATTCATGCACACGCATATATACATATACACACCTACATACATATGCAGTCATTCATATATGAATAAAATCATCCTGAAAGAAACCAATTGTTTTATTGTACAAACATGAAAATGTATTTATTTATTTTGTAGTTTTTGGAGATTATATTTGTACTGGTAATTAATTGGGTTCTTTCATTATGAAATACATAAACTTTCCCATTTTCAGTTCATACATTCTTAAAACCAATTTTTTCAGCTATTTGATTCACTAGATCCACTTTTTTCTTGGTCAGATCTTCTTTAACGACTATCCCAGTGCCTTTGAGCATCTTCTTCTTCGCATATATGTTTTGTTTCACTGCTATGTTGCATAACTTTAAGTATGTACATCGGGAATGTTTATTATTTTGTTTACCCACTCTGTAACATATTTCTATATCTTCAGATTTCAGCTTCATCCCCATTTTTGAATTGAATTGATCAATTAATTCGGTCCTGGTATTCTCTTTTGGCATTTCTCTGAGGTTAAAGATTCTCAGACTTGTTTGTCGACTTAGTTGATCAAAATATTCAAGTTTCATTTCAGCTTCTTCTCTTTTACGGGTTTCATCACTCATGGTGTTTTCCAATGATTGAATTTTTTCTGCAATTTTATGTTGTGCAGAATCAAAATCTAATTTGAGGGACGCCACTGAATTCTCCAAATCGGTGAACCGTTTATTGAGAGTTTTTACAATATAGTCTAGTCAACAAGTGCCATTTAGACCAACTTTTTTCAGCAGTCTCCGAAAATTATGATTGAGGTGTCATTCGATTCGGAATGACATCCAGATGATTTTTGAAAAAAATTAAGTTCCGCATGAAAAAATTGTAAAAGTTATTAACAATCAACTAAAAAAAAAAGATGGCTTTAGTATTTTGTAAATATCTCAAAAACTAATTAAAATTTTTTAAATCTAAAAAAAGATTCAAAAAGAGGAGGAAATTTCCTAAAAAAAAGCTCAATTCCCGGAATTGTAGCATCAATATTTATAATTTTCCCAGAGGGATGAAAATACGGCCGAAAACGGGTACTCTGGCTCGGGCAAGCCACACCCACTTTGGACACTTTAACAATAAAAACTATTTTAAAATACTAAATATGAAAATAAAAAATTGGAAAAATTCAGGCACTAACTGAATAGATTAATGAACAATAATCCGCTTGAAAAAAATTTTTATCACAATTTTTCAATTAGTTAGTCAATAGTTAATTAATAATTTTTTTCTGCTTGAACATGAACATTGCAAGTGTGATAATTGTTAAACTATAAATTTAAGATTTTTTTCCTCTTTTGGAGCAATTCTTGAAAGGCTTCAGAATAGAACCCCGTTGGAAAAATTAAAAAGTTTTTATTTTTCAGTTTTTTATTAACAATTTTCGTTGTTGCAAAATTAAATACTTAAATTAATCATTGAAAAAAAAATTTTTTTTTAAATATTATCAATAATCCGTTTTTATGTTATCAGGAACTACATTGAAATAATTTTTTTAAATTTTTATCTCTAATTGTTTAAAAAATTGTTATAAACAAATGCGTTGTTTATAAGATAATTGAAAATTTTTTTATGGAATTTCAATCTTTGATACAAATAATGATTTTTAAAAGAAAAATTGTTCCTTAAAAAAATTTTTTTATTGCTTGAAAACGCATTTGTTAATTAACAATTATTTTCTCCCGCTTCTAATTAATATTAAGGAACCATTTTTTTTTTAAATCATTATTTGTCTTTCTTTCTGATATAAAAAAAAATTCCATTTTATTTAATTTTTCATTGTTTATGCAATAAACAATTTGTTATAAACAAATAAATTTTTACCTTATATTTTTTTTTCTATTCTAATTTCTGTCACAAAAACAGACATGATTTTTTTTCTTTTTCAAAATTTTTTTTATTATTTTTTATTTAATTTTTAAATATAAGTTCTCTCTAACTTCGTCATTCTTACCTGGTCTTCATCCTTAAAATTATTATAATTTACAAACTAATGGAGATACGATGAAAATACTTATTTATTCTCCATTACATAAAAAACAAATTTAGCAGAAAAGTTTAGTTGTTACTTATTTATTTATTGAATTTATAGCAATTGTTGTTGAAAAATACTTAGGGAAAAAAATTTTTTTTTGTTTTAATGCTTAAAAATCTTATCAACTATTAAAAATATGACTACTTCATTCAAGTATCTTATCAATTATTGTTCATTACTCAACATTTTTACAACAATTGCTATAAATTCAATAAATAAATAAGTATCAACTAAACTTTTCTGCTAAATTTGTTTTTTATGTAATGGAGAATAAATAAGTCTTAAGTATTTTCATCGTATCTCCATTAGTTTGTAAATTATAATAATTTTAAGGATGAAGATTAAATAAAAAATAATAAAAAAATTTTAAAAAAGAAAAAAAATCATGTCTGTTTTTGTGACAGAAAGTAGAATAGAAAAAAAAATATAAGGTAAAAATTTATTTGTTTATAACAAATTGTTTATTGCATAAACAATGAAAAATTAAATAAAATGGAATTTTTTTTTTATATCAGAAAGAAAGACAAATAATGATTTAAAAAAAAAATGGTTCCTTAATATTAATTAGAAGCGGGAGAAAATAATTGTTAATTAACAAATGCGTTTTCAAGCAATAAAAAAAAATTTTTTAAGGAACAATTTTTCTTTTTAACATCATTATTTGTATCAAAGATTGAAATTCCATAAAAAAAATTTCAATTATCTTATAAACAACGCATTTGTTTATAACAATTTTTTAAACAGTTAGAGATAAAAATTTAAAAAAATTATTTCTATGTAGTTCCTGATAACATTAAAACGGATTATTGATAATATTTAAAAAAAAAAATTTTTTCCAATGATTAATTTAAGTATTTAATTTTGCAACAACGAAAATTGTTAATAAAAAACTGAAAAATAAAATCTTTTTAATTTTTACAACGGGGTTCTATTCTGAAGCCTTTCAAGAATTGCTCCAAAAGAGGAAAAAAATCTTAAATTTATAGTTTGACAATTATCACACTTGCAATGTTCATGTTCAAGCAGAAAAAAATTATTAATTAACTATTGATTAACTAATTGAAAAATTGTGATAAAAATTTTTTTCAAGCGGATTATTGTTCATTAATCTATTCAGTTAGTGCCTGAATTTTTCCAATTTTTTATTTTCATATTTAGTATTTTAAAATAATTTTTATTGTTAAAGTGTCCAAAGTGGGTGTGGCTTGCCCGAGCCAGAGTACCCGTTTTCGGCCGTATTTTCATCCCTCTGGGAAAATTATAAATATTGATGCTACAATTCCGGGAATTGAGCTTTTTTTTAGGAAATTTCCTCCTCTTTTTGAATCTTTTTTTAGATTTAAAAAATTTTAATTAGTTTTTGAGATATTTACAAAATACTAAAGCCATCTTTTTTTTTTTAGTTAATTGTTAATAACTTTTACAAGTTTTTCATGCGGAACTTCATTTTTTTCAAAAATCATCTGGATGTCATTCCGAATCGAATGACACCCCAATCATAATTTTCGGAGACTGCTGAAAAAAGTTGGTCTAAATGGCACTTGTTGACTAGACTAATAGCCTCAGTCACATTATCGGCGATTGTTTTTATGAATTCTTTGCTCTGTATGCATTTACTTACGGCTTGATTTACCGACGTTTCTATCTCTTCTCTTATATCCCTGGTTATAACCATGATTGGTTATTACGATAATTAAGTTCACCACTTTAGACACGTTATGAACTTATTTTCAGGCCTTAACACACCACAGTAATCAGTTTTTTGATACTTTTTCAGGATCTCAAGTCACATGCCACTATTCACAGTAAACCATAGGCGTAGATCTGAATTTTCAATCTCAATTTTCTCCTTCCATACTTTGGTTCTGTCATTAAGATTCTTGAGTCATTCCATTCCATTTTATGATCACCATCAGATGTGAGAATATGTTCGTATATTTTGGAACAAGTTATTTTTCGACAACAGTCTTCTAACGCTGTAACTTATCAGAACAAATTGGTTCATTGCCTTTCTACACTTCTACAGATTACTTTAAATTAACAATTATCATTTTCAGACTGTGGTTGAAGGTTGAAATTCCCAATAAACTATGTAGATATTCGTCGCACTCACCTTAGCGATTTATTGCATTACAACATACACATCATACACAACAATGTTCATCAGAAGAAAACTTATCTCTATAGCTGCTATTTTTGAAGTTACCTCACTAATCATCAAAAATTCGTATAGGATCCAACGAACCAATTTATCTCAATAAAATCCAAATATCGGCCAAGTTGCTAATGATCCAATTTCATCCATCCCAATCTTCCGGTGCGATACTTCTCGTTAGAAAATTCAGCGGAATTCAGCAACTATCCTCGTCAGACCCTGTTAATGCATCTGAAAACCTAACAGAATCCTAACACATGCGAGAAGTCTATAGACGGGCGGTATGCTTTCAAATAGATGTGAATCAACAAGAGTGAAAATGAGCTCAGCCAATCAACTACCATATGGTACAAATGAAACTAGTAATGAATCTCAACGTAAATTAGGACAACTTTTCTGAAACAAGAAAAGGTTTGTAGACGTATTAGTCGGTTAATAAAACTAAAACTATCAAAAATTATTTTGTGATAAAAATTTTGCGAAACGAATGGATGGTTTAACAAGGTCGGACCTCATTTGAAACAAGTCATCCATTTCAAAAATATGACATAGAGCACATACCTTCTGCCTATAAGGAGACTAAAATATTATGTATCTGAGGAAACTGTACATAATTTAATTTGGTAATTTACACACATATACAGAGATTAAGTATATATTCGTATATTATTACGACATATATGTCACTGAATTCCAGGTCAGGTTTCTAGTTGTTTTGGATAAACTAAAACAATTAGATTGGAATATAGGAATCGAGTTAATGGCCAAGTTTAGTTAGACGTTAGAATCTACTGCAGTACGCATGGTATTTCAACAGTATTCGAGTTAAGTAATTCACTTGTCGAAATCTACCTTCAATTGTTAAGCAGTAAATAAACAATTGTTAAAATTGTCCTTATTTCTGTATCCACGAACCCACAAAGTCATAACAATATTTCAAGGGAGTTGAATCCATATTTTCTTTATCCTCGTTTATTTAATCGTTTATATTTATATTTCGTCACTGATGCTTGAATTTGGCTCTATAATTTTCATTTTCAGTGGTTTCTCCATTTATCGAAATTGTTCTTAGTATCGATTGAAAATTGATTAATTGCCCATTTGTACTTCTACAGCTTTTCAGACGGTGGGAGGTTGAAATTCTTGAAAGTTCCTGTTAAAAACTTTGTTGTTTAAATTGTTTTTTCCGTTAACCAGTTGTCGTCCTCGTACGAACGACAGCCCTCAGAAGTCGAAACTTGTGCGAGCCAAGGATTAACGAGGGCTTACTTTTCAATTTGCGATTTCTAGTACTTTCTCAGGCAACCAGAAAATTAAATTGAAATCGCTGCACTTTAAACTTATTCATCTTATTTTGAGTCTTTTGAATTGGTAGTAGTAGAATTGATAAATGGGTGAATAAATGAAGCCTTGTAGGTGTTACTAATACTTTAATCTCAATTTAGGAGGTGAATCGTACGTTAAACGACGATTACGTGAACCGAGATTATTTCTAATCCACCAAAAATGGCCAGTCTCAGGATTAATCCCACTTAATACTGTTGGTTATCTGCTTAACCAAGATTAAAGTCTTGATGAAACCTCGCCTAGATACAACAAAAATGATCCGTTGAAAAAAGTTGTAAGGCTCGTAACTTTTATCCTGTCGAAGTACGAAAACGTAGTTGTGCTGCTGGCCTAAAGCTCAATCCGAGCGAACCCGAAATCAAGTAGCTTGTATTGACGGCCGCCAAGTTCTGTTCCCTTTCACGCCAAATTAACTGCTCAACCCCGGGTATAGTTTCCTTTTGTAGTGCAGACTTTGGTTAACTCTCAGAAAATTCATTGATCTTTTGAAGGTCCGCTTGGTTCTTTTAACACGTCCCTTGCTGATGAAGGAAAATCGGTAAAAGACACCTTTTTGTTTTCGTGTTCTATAAAGCCGGTTTAAAATGCGTTTTGCTATTGACATGATTTTCACATCAGAATCACTTGAAATTATCAGTATATAATGAAAATGTCATGCTGATTCCAAAAATATATGATACAAGGTATAAAAAAGGAATATAACGTCAACAATTTATTGAACTCTGAGTCAATAATGGATAGTTGTGAATTGATACACGTTATTTAACCTTCAATATCTGCTGAAAGAGATTAATTATTCCTTGTGTCTACTTATTGGAATATTCAGAGGAAAATCATTAAACGGTAAACCATTCTTTTGAAAATAAATTCATGATACTTCTTTACATCAATAATATTAACCATTGCAACAGAGCTCCATTGGAAAATTTCCGATCAAAATGAAACATTTTTATGATACTTTAATATTTACTCCAATACAGGCAACATATAATAAATAAATCAATCCATTAGGGTTGCAAATATACATCTCATACGTTCGAAGGCGGTTTCTTGTGGGGTTGCCATTTTGACATCGTCACATATTTTCACATCTCCATTCGCTTTATATTTGTCACCCATAAGAAGAGGTAGTTTTCTTATAAGATTATTCTCTATCACTTCACCAGAGTCAGTCATAATTCCTTCCTTTTTTCCGATGCATAATAGGTACTCTTTGAATGCTGGATCATCTACAAGTTCGCCATCCATCATTTTTTCCAATATTTCTATCGACACACCAGTATCATAGATACAAGCGCTAATGGTTCCCCATGAGGGCAGGTAATTACCTTCTATTTTTCGGCACTATTGGACATAACAGAAGATATATTATTACATTTTAATATCCAGACCTTATTCTACTAGATTCTTATTCTTCGAATAGAGAGAGTGAACAAGCATTGAACACGTATTCCTCAATTTTTCTGTACCATGAAGACTGACTAAACCTCATAAAGAATAAATTTAGGTGTCAACATTTTTCTAATGATGTCAGCGATACGAACAAACACTAGGTTTAACTTATGAGTGTTTGTCACAATATAATATTTAACGATTTTACGACCTTTGTTATGATGACTGACATTTATATTTTTTTCAGAGCACTGTGAGATACAAATAAATATCAGAAAATGCTTTATTGTCAGAAGATTGGCGTCCTATTGACAAAGACTTGTGAGTATAAAAATATATACATGAATATAAGTGTACGGATAACAACTGGTAAATTATATAATATTAAAATAGTGAGGAAAAATACGAACACAATATAGTTATTAACGTTACAAGGTCGATTTGTAGCTAATTACGGATGAGGTCGAATATCGTATAGTGAGTACTGAGAGCAACATCTAGGAATGTGGGGCTTGAAACTATTGTAGGAATGTTGAAATTATTGTCTTTAAGCTAATTGTCCGGTGTTGAGAGTTGAGACGTTTGTATCAAACTATCAAAATAACTATTGTCTGTAGTTTTCTGCGTAATTTAATTTCCGAAATCCACCACTATCCACCTGTTGATTAGTGGTCATCTGAACAAATGTCGAATGGAAATTTTGTCGTGCAATTCTACTAAGAGCGGAATTGAGGATTCCTAAAAGAAGTTTTTCTTCAACACTAATTTCATTTTTTTTTTATATTCGTGGTGTTCCAGGTGGTTTCAGAGGACTAAGCATATCTTTGTGAAGTGTAATACCTGCATTTAGTTAATTTTATAAATAAATGATAAATGCTAGTATTATAATATGATATATCGAGTTTCTAATTTCGGTAACCTAACTTTTTTGTTGAATCAAAATTCCAGTTAGAGTTTCGATGATTGTTGAAGATCTTTTCTTGTATGGCTAGTATAAATACAGAAATATTTACCTTTGCTCCAAGTAGAAGGGTGCAGACAACAATAGTTAGTACGGCGGAGTTCATTTTTCGCTATATTTTTTCGAAAAGTAGAACAATCGTTTGTATAGACGAAATCAAATTTGACTTTATATACCCAGCTCGAAGATATTTCAAATGAAGTGTTTACGATTACGGCATTGTTGATAAAAAATAAGTTCGAATCGTGGTCATATAATGAAAAATTACATCGCAATCGTGTGTTATTATTGAAACATAATGTGTTATGAATCAGCATGAGTCTGATAAGCATCGGAACAGCTAGACTGGTAACTAAACTTCCAATGTACACTTGTACAATGTGCCCTAGAACATTGCTTGTACGAGTATTATCATTATTTGCCGTGACAAAGCAAGTTGAAAATAAATGTGTTGTGTAATGAAACCGAAGAGTAAATCTCTGTTAACCATGGATTTTTGAGTGTTACTTCGGAAGAACTATTCAACAGAAGGATCAAGGCACTTGCTAATGTTACTGATCACTTGAAAAATTGTTTCCTGGGAAGGAATGCAGTGTTTGCCGATGTTTATTGCTAGATATAAGGTATAGCATAAGGAAGGAATAAAACGTCGACAATCCTTCTCTCAACTCCAGATGAACTTTTCAACTCGCAAACGGTTGAAGATAGAGTAATTCTGCGAACGACAGTCGATTCAGCATGGTCAAATTAGTATTCTCTGTGAATTTCAAGTCGATCGGCATAAAAAATTATTAACTTGAAAAAAGGCCAAAAGTCCGAAGGGGTATACCCCTAAAATTCGTGAAAAGTACAAGAAAATCAGAATCACATGAAATTATCACTACATACTCAAAATGTCATGCAGATTCCGAAAATAGATGATTTGTTTTTGCTCAGATACAAAGTATAGCATAAAAATGCAATATAACGCCTACAATTCTTCTCTTAATTTCAGATGAACTTTTCAACTCTCAAACGGACGAAGATAGAGTAATTCTGCGACCGCCAGTCGATCGAGAATAGTCAAATTTGTATACTCTGTGAATTTCAAGTCGATTGGCATAAAAAAATTAATAACTTGAAAAAAGCCCAAAAGTCCAAAGGGGTTTATCCCTAAAATTTATGAAAAGTACAAAATCATTAGAATCACATGAAATTATGACTACATACTCAAAATGTCATGCAGATTACCAAAATAGATGATTTGATTTTGCGCAGATACAAGGTATAGCATAAAAAATAAATAAAACGTCTACAATTCTTCTCTCAACTCCAGATGAATCGTTCAACTCTCAAACGGACGAAGATAGAGTAATTCAGCGAACGCCAGTCGATCCAGGATAGTCAAATTAGTACACTATGTGAATTACAATAATTAATAATAATAACTTGAAAAAAGGCCAAAAGTCCAAAGGGGTATACCCCTAAAATTCATAAAAAGTACAAAATCATCAGAAAAACATGAAATTATCACAACATACTCAAAATGTCATGCAGATTCCGAAAATAGATGATTTGTTTTTGCTCAGATACAAGGTATAGCATAATAAAGAAATATAACGTATACAATTCTTCTCTCAACTCCAGATGAACTTTTCAACTCTCAAACGGACGAAGATAGAGTAATTCAGCAAACGCCAGTCGATCGAGAATAGTCAAATTAGTACACTATGTGAATTTCAAGTCGATCGGCATAAAAAATGAATAACTTGAAAAAAGGCCAAAAGTCCAAATGTCTAAAATTCATGAAAAGTACAAAATCAATAAAAAAACATGAAATTATCACTACAAACTCAAAATGTCATGCAGATTCCGAAAATAGATGATTTGTATTTGCTCAGATACAAAGTATAGCATAAAAATGAAAAACATCGCCTACAATTCTTCTCTTAATTTCAGATGAACTTTTCAACTCTCAAACGGACGAAGATAGAGTAATTCTGCGAACGCCAGTCGATCGAGAATAGTAAAATTAGTATACTTTGTGAATTTCAAATCGATCAGAATAAAAAATGAATAAATTGGAAAAAGGCCAAAAGTCCAAAGGGGTATACCCCTAAAATTCATGAAAAGTAAAAAATCATCAGAAAAACATGAAATTATCACTACATACTCAAAATGTCATGCAGATTCCGAAAATAGATGATTTGTTTTTGCTCAGATACAAGGTATAGCATAGTAAAGAAATATAACGTATACAATTCTTCTCTCAACTCCAGATGAACTTTTCAACTCTCAAACGGACGAAAATAGAGTAATTCAGCGAACGTCAGTCTATCGAGAATAGTCAAAATAGTATACTATGTGAATTACAAGTTGATCGGCATAAAAAAATTAATAATTCGAAAAAAGGCCAAAAGTCCAAAGGGGTATACCCCTAAAATTCATGAAAAGTAAAAAATCATCAGAAAAATATGAAATTATCACTACATACTCAAAATGTCATGCAGATTCCGAAAATAGATGATTTGTTTTTGCTCAGATACAAGGTATAGCATAATAAAGAAATATAACGTATAAAATTCTTCTCTCAACTCCAGATGAACTTTTCAACTCTCAAACGGACGAAGATAGAGTAATTCAGCAAACGCCAGTCGATCGAGAATAGTCAAATTAGTACACTATGTGAATTTCAAGTCGATCGGCATAAAAAATGAATAACTTGAAAAAAGGCCAGAAGTCCAAAGGGGTCTACCCCTGAAATTCAAGAAAAGTACAAAATCATCAGAATCACATGAAATTATCACTACATACTCAAAATGTCATGCAGATTCCGAAAATAGATGATTTGTTTTTGCTTTGATACAAGGTATAGCATAAAAAAGAAATATAACGCCTACAATTCTTCTCTTAATTTCAGATGAACTTTTCACTTCTCAAACGGACGAAGATAGAGTAATTCAGCGAACGCCAGTCGATCCAGAATAGTCAAATTAGTATACTCGATCGGCATAAAAAATGAATAACTTGAAAAAAGGCCAAAAGTCCAAATGTCTAAAACTCATGAAAAGTACAATCATCAAAAAAACATGAAATTATCACTACAAACTCAAAATGTCATGCAGATTCCGAAAATAGATGATTTGTTTTTGCTCAGATACAAGGTATAGCATAATAAAGAAATATAACGTATACAATTCTTCTCTCAACTCCAGATGAACTTTTCAACTCTCAAACGGACGAAGATAGAGTAATTCAGCAAACGCCAGTCGATCGAGAATAGTCAAATTAGTACACTATGTGAATTTCAAGTCGATCGGCATAAAAAATGAATAACTTGAAAAAAGGCCAGAAGTCCAAAGGGGTCTACCCCTGAAATTCAAGAAAAGTACAAAATCATCAGAATCACATGAAATTATCACTACATACTCAAAATGTCATGCAGATTCCGAAAATAGATGATTTGTTTTTGCTTTGATACAAGGTATAGCATAAAAAAGAAATATAACGCCTACAATTCTTCTCTTAATTTCAGATGAACTTTTCACTTCTCAAACGGACGAAGATAGAGTAATTCAGCGAACGCCAGTCGATCCAGAATAGTCAAATTAGTATACTCGATCGGCATAAAAAATGAATAACTTGAAAAAAGGCCAAAAGTCCAAATGTCTAAAACTCATGAAAAGTACAATCATCAAAAAAACATGAAATTATCACTACAAACTCAAAATGTCATGCAGATTCCGAAAATAGATGATTTGTTTTTGCTCAGATACAAAGTATAGCATAAAAATGAAATATATCGCCTACAATTCTTCTCTTAATTTCAGATGAACTTTTCAACTCTCAAACGGACGAAGATAGAGTAATTCTGCGAACGCCAGTCGATCGAGAATAGTCAAATTAGTATACTTTGTGAATTTCAAATCGATCGGAATAAAAAATGAATAAATTGAAAAAAGGCCAAAAGTCCAAAGGGGTATACCCCTAAAATTCATGAAAAGTAAAAAATCATCAGAAAAACATGAAATTATCACTACATACTCAAAATGTCATGCAGATTCCGAAAATAGATGATTTGTTTTTGCTCAGATACAAGGTATAGCATAATAAAGAAATATAACGTATAAAATTCTTCTCTCAACTCCAGATGAACTTTTCAACTCTCAAACGGACGAAGATAGAGTAATTCAGCAAACGCCAGTCGATCGAGAATAGTCAAATTAGTACACTATGTGAATTACAAGTTGATCGGCATAAAAAAATTAATAACTTGAAAAAAAGCCAAAAGTCCAAAGGGGTATACCCCTAAAATTCATGAAAAGTAAAAAATCATCAGTAAAACATGAAATTATCACTACATACTCAAAATGTCATGCAGATTCCGAAAATAGATGATTTGTTTTTGCTCAGATACAAGGTATAGCATAATAAAGAAATATAACGTATACAATTCTTCTCTCAACTCCAGATGAACTTTTCAACTCTCAAACGGACGAAGATAGAGTAATTCAGCAAACGCCAGTCGATCGAGAATAGTCAAATTAGTACACTATGTGAATTTCAAGTCGATCGGCATAAAAAATGAAT
This sequence comes from Chrysolina americana, assembly GCA_958502065.1. NCBI lineage: Eukaryota > Metazoa > Arthropoda > Insecta > Coleoptera > Chrysomelidae > Chrysolina > Chrysolina americana. The sequence continues at coordinate 96,401,535 of OY293411.1, forward strand.
AACTTGAAAAAAGGCCAAAAGTCCAAATGTCTAAAATTCATGAAAAGTACAAAATCAATAAAAAAACATGAAATTATCACAACATACTCAAAATGTCATGCAGATTCCGAAAATAGATGATTTGTTTTTGCTCAGATACAAGGTATAGCATAATAAAGAAATATAACGTATACAATTCTTCTCTCAACTCCAGATGAACTTTTCAACTCTCAAACGGACGAAGATAGAGTAATTCAGCAAACGCCAGTCGATCGAGAATAGTCAAATTAGTACACTATGTGAATTACAAGTTGATCGGCATAAAAAAATTAATAACTTGAAAAAAAGCCAAAAGTCCAAAGGGGTATACCCCTAAAATTCATGAAAAGTAAAAAATCATCAGTAAAACATGAAATTATCACTACATACTCAAAATGTCATGCAGATTCCGAAAATAGATGATTTGTTTTTGCTCAGATACAAGGTATAGCATAATAAAGAAATATAACGTATACAATTCTTCTCTCAACTCCAGATGAACTTTTCAACTCTCAAACGGACGAAGATAGAGTAATTCAGCAAACGCCAGTCGATCGAGAATAGTCAAATTAGTACACTATGTGAATTACAAGTTGATCGGCATAAAAAAATTAATAACTTGAAAAAAAGCCAAAAGTCCAAAGGGGTATACCCCTAAAATTCATGAAAAGTAAAAAATCATCAGTAAAACATGAAATTATCACTACATACTCAAAATGTCATGCAGATTCCGAAAATAGATGATTTGTTTTTGCTCAGATACAAGGTATAGCATAATAAAGAAATATAACGTATACAATTCTTCTCTCAACTCCAGATGAACTTTTCAACTCTCAAACGGACGAAGATGGAGTAATTCAGCAAACGCCAGTCGATCGAGAATAGTCAAATTAGTACACTATGTGAATTTCAAGTTGATCGGCATAAAAAAATTAATAACTTGAAAAAAAGCCAAAAGTCCAAAGGGGTATACCCCTAAAATTCATGAAAAGTAAAAAATCATCAGTAAAACATGAAATTATCACTACATACTCAAAATGTCATGCAGATTCCGAAAATAGATGATTTGTTTTTGCTCAGATACAAAGTATAGCATATAAATGAAATATAACGCCTACAATTCTTCTCTCAATTTCAGATGAACTTTTCAACTCTCAAACGGACGAAGATAGAGTAATTCTGCGAACGCCAGTCGATCGAGAATAGTCAAATTAGTACACTATGTGAATTTCAAGTCGATCGGCATAAAAAATGAATAACTTGAAAAAAGGCCAAAAGTCCAAATGTCTAAAATTCATGAAAAGTACAAAATCAATAAAAAAACATGAAATTATCACAACATACTCAAAATGTCATGCAGATTCCGAAAATAGATGATTTGTTTTTGCTCAGATACAAGGTATAGCATAATAAAGAAATATAACGTATACAATTCTTCTCTCAACTCCAGATGAACTTTTCAACTCTCAAACGGACGAAGATAGAGTAATTCAGCAAACGCCAGTCGATCGAGAATAGTCAAATTAGTACACTATGTGAATTACAAGTTGATCGGCATAAAAAAATTAATAACTTGAAAAAAAGCCAAAAGTCCAAAGGGGTATACCCCTAAAATTCATGAAAAGTAAAAAATCATCAGTAAAACATGAAATTATCACTACATACTCAAAATGTCATGCAGATTCCGAAAATAGATGATTTGTTTTTGCTCAGATACAAGGTATAGCATAATAAAGAAATATAACGTATACAATTCTTCTCTCAACTCCAGATGAACTTTTCAACTCTCAAACGGACGAAGATAGAGTAATTCAGCAAACGCCAGTCGATCGAGAATAGTCAAATTAGTACACTATGTGAATTACAAGTTGATCGGCATAAAAAAATTAATAACTTGAAAAAAAGCCAAAAGTCCAAAGGGGTATACCCCTAAAATTCATGAAAAGTAAAAAATCATCAGTAAAACATGAAATTATCACTACATACTCAAAATGTCATGCAGATTCCGAAAATAGATGATTTGTTTTTGCTCAGATACAAGGTATAGCATAATAAAGAAATATAACGTATACAATTCTTCTCTCAACTCCAGATGAACTTTTCAACTCTCAAACGGACGAAGATAGAGTAATTCAGCAAACGCCAGTCGATCGAGAATAGTCAAATTAGTACACTATGTGAATTTCAAGTTGATCGGCATAAAAAAATTATTAACTTGAAAAAAAGCCAAAAGTCCAAAGGGGTATACCCCTAAAATTCATGAAAAGTAAAAAATCATCAGTAAAACATGAAATTATCACTACATACTCAAAATGTCATGCAGATTCCGAAAATAGATGATTTGTTTTTGCTCAGATACAAAGTATAGCATATAAATGAAATATAACGCCTACAATTCTTCTCTCAATTTCAGATGAACTTTTCAACTCTCAAACGGACGAAGATAGAGTAATTCTGCGAACGCCAGTCGATCGAGAATAGTCAAATTAGTACACTATGTGAATTTCAAGTCGATCGGCATAAAAAATGAATAACTTGAAAAAAGGCCAAAAGTCCAAATGTCTAAAATTCATGAAAAGTACAAAATCAATAAAAAAACATGAAATTATCACAACATACTCAAAATGTCATGCAGATTCCAAAAATAGATGATTTGTTTTTGCTCAGATACAAGGTATAGCATAATAAAGAAATATAACGTATACAATTCTTCTCTCAACTCCAGATGAACTTTTCAACTCTCAAACGGACGAAGATAGAGTAATTCAGCAAACGCCAGTCGATCGAGAATAGTCAAATTAGTACACTATGTGAATTACAAGTTGATCGGCATAAAAAAATTAATAACTTGAAAAAAAGCCAAAAGTCCAAAGGGGTATACCCCTAAAATTCATGAAAAGTAAAAAATCATCAGTAAAACATGAAATTATCACTACATACTCAAAATGTCATGCAGATTCCGAAAATAGATGATTTGTTTTTGCTCAGATACAAGGTATAGCATAATAAAGAAATATAACGTATACAATTCTTCTCTCAACTCCAGATGAACTTTTCAACTCTCAAACGGACGAAGATAGAGTAATTCAGCAAACGCCAGTCGATCGAGAATAGTCAAATTAGTACACTATGTGAATTTCAAGTTGATCGGCATAAAAAAATTAATAACTTGAAAAAAAGCCAAAAGTCCAAAGGGGTATACCCCTAAAATTCATGAAAAGTAAAAAATCATCAGTAAAACATGAAATTATCACTACATACTCAAAATGTCATGCAGATTCCGAAAATAGATGATTTGTTTTTGCTCAGATACAAAGTATAGCATATAAATGAAATATAACGCCTACAATTCTTCTCTCAATTTCAGATGAACTTTTCAACTCTCAAACGGACGAAGATAGAGTAATTCTGCGAACGCCAGTCGATCGAGAATAGTCAAATTAGTATACTTTGTGAATTTCAAATCGATCGGAATAAAAAATGAATAAATTGAAAAAAGGCCAAAAGTCCAAAGGGGTATACCCCTAAAATTCATGAAAAGTAAAAAATCATCAGAAAAACATGAAATTATCACTACATACTCAAAATGTCATGCAGATTCCGAAAATAGATGATTTTTTTTGCTCAGATACAAGGTATAGCATAATAAAGAAATATAACGTATACAATTCTTCTCTCAACTCCAGATGAACTTTTCAACTCTCAAACGGATGAAGATAGAGTAATTCAGCGAATGCCAGTCGATCGAGATTAGTCAAATTAGTACACTATGTGAATTACAAGTTGATCGGCATAAAAAAATTAATAACTTGAAAAAAGGCCAAAGGTCCAAAGGGGTATACCCCTAAAATTCATGAAATGTGAAAAATCATCAGAAAAACATGAAATTATCACTACATACTCAAAATGTCATGCAGATTCCGAAAATAGATGATTTGTTTTTGCTCAGATACAAAGTATAGCATAAAAATGAAATATAACGCCTACAATTCTTCTTTTAATTTCAGATGAACTTTTCAACTCTCAAACGGACGAAGATAGAGTAATTCTGCGAACGCCAGTCGATCGAGAATAGTCAAATTAGTATACTTTGTGAATTTCAAATCGACCGGAATAAAAAATGAATAAATTGAAAAAAGGCCAAAAGTCCAAAGGGGTATACCCCTAAAATTCATGAAAAGTAAAAAATCATCAGAAAAACATGAAATTATCACTACATACTCAAAATGTCATGCAGATTCCGAAAATAGATGATTTGTTTTTGCTCAGATACAAGGTATAGCATAATAAAGAAATATAACGTATAAAATTCTTCTCTCAACTCCAGATGAACTTTTCAACTCTCAAACGGACGAAGATAGAGTAATTCAGCAAACGCCAGTCGATCGAGAATAGTCAAATTAGTACACTATGTGAATTACAAGTTGATCGGCATAAAAAAATTAACAACTTGAAAAAAAGCCAAAAGTCCAAAGGGGTATACCCCTAAAATTCATGAAAAGTAAAAAATCATCAGTAAAACATGAAATTATCACTACATACTCAAAATGTCATGCAGATTCCGAAAATAGATGATTTGTTTTTGCTCAGATACAAAGTATAGCATATAAATGAAATATAACGCCTACAATTCTTCTCTCAATTTCAGATGAACTTTTCAACTCTCAAACGGACGAAGATAGAGTAATTCTGCGAACGCCAGTCGATCGAGAATAGTCAAATTAGTATACTTTGTGAATTTCAAATCGATCGGAATAAAAAATGAATAAATTGAAAAAAGGCCAAAAGTCCAAAGGGGTATACCCCTAAAATTCATGAAAAGTAAAAAATCATCAGAAAAACATGAAATTATCACTACATACTCAAAATGTCATGCAGATTCCGAAAATAGATGATTTTTTTTGCTCAGATACAAGGTATAGCATAATAAAGAAATATAACGTATACAATTCTTCTCTCAACTCCAGATGAACTTTTCAACTCTCAAACGGATGAAGACAGAGTAATTCAGCGAATGCCAGTCGATCGAGATTAGTCAAATTAGTACACTATGTGAATTACAAGTTGATCGGCATAAAAAAATTAATAACTTGAAAAAAGGCCAAAGGTCCAAAGGGGTATACCCCTAAAATTCATGAAATGTGAAAAATCATCAGAAAAACATGAAATTATCACTACATACTCAAAATGTCATGCAGATTCCGAAAATAGATGATTTGTTTTTGCTCAGATACAAAGTATAGCATAAAAATGAAATATAACGCTTACAATTCTTCTTTTAATTTCAGATGAACTTTTCAACTCTCAAACGGACGAAGATAGAGTAATTCTGCGAACGCCAGTCGATCGAGAATAGTAAAATTAGTATACTTTGTGAATTTCAAATCGATCGGAATAAAAAATGAATAAATTGAAAAAAGGCCAAAAGTCCCCCCTAAAATTCATGAAAAGTAAAAAATCATCAGAAAAACATGAAATTATCACTACATACTCAAAATGTCATGCAGATTCCGAAAATAGATGATTTGTTTTTGCTCAGATACAAGGTATAGCATAATAAAGAAATATAACGTATAAAATTCTTCTCTCAACTCCAGATGAACTTTTCAACTCTCAAACGGACGAAGATAGAGTAATTCAGCAAACGCCAGTCGATCGAGAATAGTCAAATTAGTACACTATGTGAATTACAAGTTGATCGGCATAAAAAAATTAATAACTTGAAAAAAAGCCAAAAGTCCAAAGGGGTATACCCCTAAAATTCATGAAAAGTAAAAAATCATCAGTAAAACATGAAATTATCACTACATACTCAAAATGTCATGCAGATTCCGAAAATAGATGATTTGTTTTTGCTCAGATACAAGGTATAGCATAATAAAGAAATATAACGTATACAATTCTTCTCTCAACTCCAGATGAACTTTTCAACTCTCAAACGGACGAAGATAGAGTAATTCAGCAAACGCCAGTCGATCGAGTATAGTCAAATTAGTACACTATGTGAATTTCAAGTCGATCGGCATAAAAAATGAATAACTTGAAAAAAGGCCAAAAGTCCAAATGTCTAAAATTCATGAAAAGTACAAAATCAATAAAAAAAACATGAAATTATCACAACAAACTCAAAATGTCATGCAGATTCCGAAAATAGATGATTTGTTTTTGCTCAGATACAAAGTATAGCATAAAAATGAAATATATCGCCTACAATTCTTCTCTTAATTTCAGATGAACTTATCAACTCTCAAACGGACGAAGATAGAGTAATTCTGCGAACGCCAGTCGATCGAGAATAGTAAAATTAGTATACTTTGTGAATTTCAAATCGATCAGAATAAAAAATGAATAAATTGAAAAAAGGCCAAAAGTCCAAAGGGGTATACCCCTAAAATTAATGAAAAGTAAAATATCATCAGAAAAACATGAAATTATCACTACATACTCAAAATGTCATGCAGATTCCGAAAATAGATTATTTGTTTTTGCTCAGATACACACCAGTATCATGATGGTAGGTGATTACCTTCTATTTTTCGGCCCTATGGAACATAACAGAAGTTATAATATTACATTTTAATAACCAGACCTTTGTGCGTTTTATTCTACTAGATTCTTATTCTTCGAATAGAGAGTGTGAAAAAGCATTGAACACGTATTCCTTAATTTTTCCGCAAATATATGATTTGTATTTGCTCAGATACAAGGTATAGCATAAAAAATAAATATAACGTCTACGATTCTTCTCTCAACTTCAGATGAAATTTTGAACTCTCAAAGGGTTGAAGATAGAGTAATTCTGCGAACCCCAGTCGATCCAGAATGGTCAAATTAGTATACTCTGTGAGTTTCAAGTCGATCGGCATGAAAAATAAACTATTCGAAATAAGGCCAAAAGTCCAGAAGTCCAAAATTCATGAAAAGTATAAAATCATGCAGATTCCGAAAATAGATGAATTGTTTTTGCTCAGATACAGTAGCATTAAAAAAGGAATATAACGTCAACAATTTATTGAACTCTGGGTCAATAATGGATATTGGATAGTTGTGAATTGATACACGTTATTTAACCTTCAATATCCGCCGAATGGGATTGATTATTCCTTGTATCTACTAATTGGAATATTCAGAGGAAAATCATTTAACGGTGAACCATTCTCAAGAAAATAAATCCATGATACTCCTTTACATCAATAATATGAACCATTGCAACAGAGCTTCTTTGGAAAATTTCCGTACAAAATGAAACATTTTCATGATACTTTAATATTTACTCCAATACAGGCAACATATAATAAATAAATCAATCCATCAGGTTTGCAAATATACACTTCATATGTTCGAAGGCAGCTTCTTGTGGAGTGTCCATTTTGACATCGTCACATATTTTCTCATCTCCATTCGCTTTATATTTGTCACCCATTAGAAGAGGTAGTTTTTTTATAAGATTATTCTCTATCACTTCACCAGAGTCAGTCATAATTCCTTCCTTTTTTCCGATGCATAATAGGTATTCTTTGAATGCTGGATCATCTACGAGTTCTCCATCCATCATTTTTTCCAATATTTCTATCGACACACCAGTATCATAGATGCAAGCGCTAATGGTTCCCCATGAGGGTAGGTAATTACCTTCTATTTTTCGGCCCTATTGGACATAACAGAAGTTATATTATTACATTTTGATAGATAGATAGACTAGATTCTTATTCTTCGAATAGAGAGTGTGAACAAGCATTGAACACGTATTCCTTAATTTTTCTGTACCATGAAGACTGACTAAACCTCATAAAGAATACATTTAGGTGTCAACATTTTTCTAGTGATGTTAGCGATATGAACAAACACTGGGTGAACTAAGTGTTTGTCACACTATAATATTTAACGATTTTATGACCTTCGCTATGATGACTGACATTTATTATTTTTTTTTTTCAGAGCACTGTGAGATACAAATAAATATCAGAATATGCTTTACTGTCAGAAGATTGGCGTCCTGTTGACAAAGACTTGTGAGTATAAAAATATGCATGAATATAATAGTCTAGTCTACAAGTGCCATTTAGACCAACTTTTTTCAGCAGTCTCCGAAAATTATGATTGAGGTGTCATTCGATTCGGAATTACATCCAGATGATTTTTGAAAAAAATGAAGTTCCGCATGAAAAAATTGTAAAAGTTATTAACAATTAACTAAAAAAAAAAGATGGCTTTAGTATTTTGTAAATATCTCAAAAACTAATTAAAATTTTTTAAATCTAAAAAAAGATTCAAAAAGAGGAGGAAATTTCCTAAAAAAAAGCTCAATTCCCGGAATTGTAGCATCAATATTTATAATTTTCCCAGAGGGATGAAAATACGGCCGAAAACGGGTACTCTGGCTCGGGCAAGCCACACCCACTTTGGACACATGGTAATATTCAGAATTTGAAGTATAATAAAGTGATATTAATATATAAAAGGTAAAAATGTTGAGTAATGAACAATAATTGATAAGATACTTGAATGAAGTAGTCATATTTTTAATAGTTGATAAGATTTTTAAGCATTAAAACAAAAAAAAAAATTTTTCCCTAAGTATTTTTCAACAACAATTGCTATAAATTCAATAAATAAATAAGTAACAACTAAACTTTTCTGCTAAATTTGTTTTTTATGTAATGGAGAATAAATAAGTCTTAAGTATTTTCATCGTATCTCCATTAGTTTGTAAATTATAATAATTTTAAGGATGAAAACCAGGTAAGAATGACGAAGTTAGAGAGAACTTATATTTAAAAATTAAATAAAAAATAATAAAAAAAATTTTAAAAAAGAAAAAAAATCATGTCTGTTTTTGTGACAGAAATTAGAATAGAAAAAAAAATATAAGGTAAAAATTTATTTGTTTATAACAAATTGTTTATTGCATAAACAATGAAAAATTAAATAAAATGGAATTTTTTTTTATATCAGAAAGAAAGACAAATAATGATTTAAAAAAAAAATGGTTCCTTAATATTAATTAGAAGCGGGAGAAAATAATTGTTAATTAACAAATGCGTTTTCAAGCAATAAAAAAATTTTTTTAAGGAACAATATTTCTTTTAAAAATCATTATTTGTATCAAAGATTGAAATTCCATAAAAACATTTTCAATTATCTTATAAACAACGCATTTGTTTATAACAATTTTTTAAACAATTAGAGATAAAAATTTAAAAAAATTATTTCTATGTAGTTCCTGATAACATAAAAACGGATTATTGATAATATTAAAAAAAAAATTTTTTTTTCAATGATTAATTTAAGTATTTAATTTTGCAACAACGAAAATTGTTAATAAAAAACTGAAAAATAAAAACATTTTAATTTTTCTGAAGCCTTTCAAGAATTGCTCCAAAAGAGGAAAAAAATCTTAAATTTATAGTTTAACAATTATCACACTTGCAATGTTCATGTTCAAGCAGAAAAAAATTATTAATTAACTATTGATTAACTAATTGAAAAATTGTGATAAAAATTTTTTTCAAGCGGATTATTGTTCATTAATCTATTCAGTTAGTGCCTGAATTTTTCCAATTTTTTATTTTCATATTTAGTATTTTAAAATAATTTTTATTGTTAAAGTGTCCAAAGTGGGTGTGGCTTGCCCGAGCCAGAGTACCCGTTTTCGGCCGTATTTTCATCCCTCTGGGAAAATTATAAATATTGATGCTACAATTCCGGGAGTTGAGCTTTTTTTTAGGAAATTTCCTCCTCTTTTTGAATCTTTTTTTAGATTTAAAAAATTTTAATTAGTTTTTGAGATATTTACAAAATTCTAAAGCCATCTTTTTTTTTTTAGTTAATTGTTAATAACTTTTACAATTTTTTCATGCGGAACTTCATTTTTTTCAAAAATCATCTGGATGTCATTCCGAATCGAATGACACCTCAATCATAATTTTCGGAGACTGCTGAAAAAAGTTGGTCTAAATGGCACTTGTAGACTAGACTATAAGTGTACGGATAACAACTAGTAAATTACATAATATTGAAATAGTAAGGAAAAAATACAAAGACAATATAGTTATTAACGTTACAAGGGCGATATGTAGCAAATAACGGATGAGGTTGATTATCGTATTATAACAACCGAATCGATACATTTAATTATTTTTGTAGCTCAAGGGTTCCAGTTCAATGAAGACCATTATTACGTAGGTTCCATCACAGTTAGTACTGAGAGCAATATCTAGGAATGTGGGGCTTGAAACTATTGTCTGAAAGCTAATTATCCGGTGTTGAGAATTGAGACGTTTGTATCAAACTATCAAAATAACTATTGTCTGTAGTTTTCTGCGTAATTTAATTTCCAATATCCACCACTATCCACCTGTTGATTAGTGGTCATCTGAACAAATGTCGAATGGAAATTTTGTCGTGCAATTCTACTAAGAGCGGAATTGCGGAATCCTAAAAGAAGTTTCTCTTCAACACTAATTTCATTTTTTTTAATATTCGTGGTGTTCCAGGTGGTTTCAGAGGACTAAGCATATCTTTATGAAGTGTAATACCTACATTTAGTTAATTTTATAAATAAATAATAAATGTTATGTTATATCGAGTTTCTAATTTCGGTAACCTAACTTTTTTGTTGAATCAAAATTCCAGTTAGAGTTTCGATGATTGTTGAAGATCTTTTCTTATATGGCCAGTATACAGTGTGCCCAAGATAAGAATGAACAGCATGGGGATATCGGAAACGGTAAGTGATACGGGGTCGATTAAATTAGAGAAAAGTAGCGCATTTATGTGCCTAATAATATGCCATTTAGAAAGTTTTAATATTCCGAGTAGTTTCGGAGATATCCGAGAAAAACCGAAATTTGAGAATTTCGTTTTTATTTTCTCCTAGCTTTATTTTCAAAGGAAATGTAAAACAAATAGCACTTTGCCATGGCCACTTTTTGAGGACTACACGATAACGTAAGCAGAATTTTTCTGCGACGTTTCGTCTTTTAGAAAACATCATCAACTTTGTATTTTTATATGGGCCGAAACTAAAGTATACCCTGTATACGACTCCATATTTCATTGTGAATACAGCAACGTATCAAACAATATGATTTCGGAACAATTTCTCGCGCAAAATGTAATTTAGTGATTACTTAATATGTTTTTCTTCAATTTTAGATAGTAGGCGCTGGAAAAAATGACACATATTGTTCCGTTGTCATAATAATACTGTAGTTTGGTAGAATTTTTGACACATTTTCGTTCCTACTTTTACATCTCGCTACCTACCTAATTTGTGTTAAAAATGGAAAACGGCAGCTTTTCGAATACTGAAAAATTTGATATGTTGTCATGTTACATTGTGTGCCAAAGAAATTGTGTTGATGCTGAACGTGCGTACTCTAATAAGTATCCAGAGAGGCGACAACCTGGTAAATCAATATTTAGACGGTTAGTTTTTAATTTAAAAGAATACGGATCATTTAAAAAACCTGTGGTTTCCCGACAAAAGCAATCTAATGAAGAAAGTCAGCGTGATGTGTTACAGGCCGTTGTTGAAAATCCTGAGATATCTACTCGCACCATTGAAGATAATACCGGAGTTGCCAAATCCACCGCTCACTTCATTTTAAAAAAAAATAAATATCATCCTTATAAATTTAGGATTTGTCATGGACTCAGGCCAGGTGATGATGCAAGGCGAAGAACCTTTTGTGAATGGTACACTAGAAAATGCCAAGACGATGAAAATTTCCCTTTCAAAATAATTTGGTCTGATGAAAGTATGATCACCAACAATGGCATTTTTAACAGGCGGAATGTTCATTATTGGTCACAACAAAATCCGCGGGTACACAAAGTGTCCAGACACCAACATCGTTTCGGTTTTAACATGTGGGTTGGGATTCTCGGTACGAATGTAATTGGGCCTTTTATCTACCGAAACAATTTAACAAAAGAGCGGTACATAAATTTGTTAGTAAATGATTTGGAAGATGCTCTAGATAATTTGCCTTTAGCGGTTACTCACAGCTGCTGGTTTCAACAAGATGGTGCTCCAGCACATAACGCTATAATTGTTCGTGATTATTTGAACCGTCGCTTCCCAGGACAGTGGATAGGTACTCATAGTGATACACCCTGGCCTGCAAGGGCCCCCGACCTAACCCCACTAGACTTTTTCCTTTGGGGACATATCAAGAATCAAGTGTACTCTAATCATAATTTTCAAAATGAAGAAGATTTGCTAAGATTGGTAACTGCTTCCTTTAACAATATTTGTCCGAATATGTTAACTCAAGTTTTAAATTCGTCTGTGAGACGAGCGTACTTGTGCTTAGAAAATAACGGCGGGTTATTTGAACACTTGTTATAAGTTTCTGTTTGTTTCCTGTAATACATATCAGCTCCTTGTTATTACATTACAATTACATTTATAAAGTAAACTTTTGATTTGGCGACTCATCTTTGTATTCAACAACGCAAAAATTCTGGAAAGTGGTAAGTTTAAATTTAGTATAAATAGGACTAATCAATTTATTTCATGTACCAAAATATGTCATTTTTTCCAGCGCCTACTATCTAAAATTGAAGAAAAACATATTAAGTAATCACTAAATTACATTTTGCGCGAGAAATTGTTCCGAAATCATATTGTTTGATACGTTGCTGTATTCACAATGAAATATGGAGTCGTATACAGGGTATACTTTAGTTTCGGCCCATATAAAAATACAAAGTTGATGATGTTTTCTAAAAGACGAAACGTCGCAGAAAAATTCTGCTTACGTTATCGTGTAGTCCTCAAAAAGTGGCCATGGCAAAGTGCTATTTGTTTTACATTTCCTTTGAAAATAAAGCTAGGAGAAAATAAAAACGAAATTCTCAAATTTCGGTTTTTCTCGGATATCTCCGAAACTACTCGGAATATTAAAACTTTCTAAATGGCATATTATTAGGCACATAAATGCGCTACTTTTCTCTAATTTAATCGACCCCGTATCACTTACCGTTTCCGATATCCCCATGCTGTTCATTCTTATCTTGGGCACACTGTATATGCAGAAATATTTACCTTTGCTCCAAGTAGAAGGGTGCAGACAACAATAGTTAGTACGGCGGAGTTCATTTTTCACTATATTTTTTCGAAAAGTAGAACAATCGTTTGTATAGACGAAATCGAATTTTACTTTATATACCCAGCTCGAAGATATTTCAAATGAAGTGTTTACGATTACGGCATTGTTGATAAAAAATAAGTTCGAATCGTGGTAATATAATAAAAATTACATCGCAATCGTGTGTTATTATTGAAACATAATGTGTTATGAATCAGCATGAGTCTGATAAGCATCGGAACAGCTAGACGGGTAACTAAACTTCCAATGTATACTTGTAGAGTTTTATTTGCCGTGGCGGATATACGAACAAAGTAAGTTGAATAAAAACTTGCAATGAAGTGAAAAACTCTGCTCACTGTGAATTCTTGAGTATTGCTTTGGAAGAAATATTCAGCAGAAGGATTGAGGCATTTGCTGATGATACTAATCCCTTAAAAAATTGTTTACTGGGAAGGAATGCAGCATTTGCTGATGTTTATTGCTATACTACTTTCTAGATATTATTGAATGCTCCTTTCGATAGATGTTATATTAGTGACCAAAGGGCTCTCAATTTTTTATGTTGATATGAGTTATTCAGCCCTCCGATCAAGTAACACAACCTAGATGAGTAACACTCAAATAGAAATCATGACATTATTGCCATGTCGCAATTTTTTAAGGATACAATAAGCACGTCAGCTAGATTATGATATCTGTCGGGTATATTCATGACAACGAATAGTATTTCCATCACCGAACGGAGATTCTTCGTTGTCGATATTGTCTGGTCAGTACGGCAACGCTGAATTTGATGTTTGACAGATCAACAACAAAACTTCTCTGTCTGTTTTCGTCTTTGGCTTATTGGAGTGTTTTTTTCGTGAATAAATGGCAAATTCTGAGTTAATTTGTGTTAAACTATCGTTATTTTTTATTATTAAGCAATGGTGGACCATTGTGAAATGTGTAAAAGACCATATGCTGTGTAACCAGTGTCGTAACTATCGAGAAAGGGAAACCAAATTGGAAATGAGAAAAATGAATGAATTTTGAAAGAACATGTCAATTAGAGCATCGGCTGTTCTCAAAATCCTGTGTTGATTATTCCGTCATAATTTCAGGTTTCCATTCCATATTGGGTTTCCATTATTTCTATTTTATTGAAAATCATTATTTATGTTAACAACGCACGACACTACCGTTGGGGGAAGATGTCCCTTACACACAAATTTTAATGCGTGTGCGGCGAGTTACTCATCTATAGGTTGTGTTATTTGATAGGAGATTCAGCCTCACTTACGAAACAATATTGTATTTTGTGGAATAGTTCAGTTTTGAGGAAATATAAGTCAAATTGTGGTGGAATTTGACTTGCGTCAAAATTTAAGGCTATCACATTCTATCGAGTATTACAATATGATAATCTTCGGATTGAAATAAAACATTTTGATGATACTCAGACAGTTTATTTCAATAAAGGCAAAAATGTATTTACTCGATCAGGTTTTCCAATAAACACTTCATACGATGGAAGATGCTTTCTTCAGAAGTCGCCATTTCGATTCCCAAACATTTTTTGGTATTTTCATCGGCTTTGAAGTGATTACCAAGTAGAAAAGGTAGTTTTTCGATTAAATCATCTTCTACTATCTCACCAGAGTCAGTTATGAGCCCTTCTCTTATCGACACGCAGAAGAGATAGTCTTTCAATATTGGATCGTCGGTAAGTACTCCATCCACAATTTTTTTCACTAGTTCTGGAGACACACCAGTACTAGAAGCGCATGCCTCATGGTTTTCTTTTGTTGGTAGGGTGTTACCTTCTATTTTTCGGCACTGTTGAACCAAACAGAAAATATATTATAACATTATATTATTAACAGACCAATATGGAATTCATTTCGCTAAATTCTTGTGTTAAATAATCATCAAATTCTCCTTATATGATATGATATATTGAATAATGGATATGACCCGTGTCGTATACAGGGTGAACTAAGACGGATATGTCATACGTGTCCGATTTTCAGTGCTAACTAAATGATGATTAGGATTTTCAATGGAATAATATCGTGATTTTTCTGTAACAAGATACGCAGTGCATATTTGGTGAAAAACCAAGGCAAATAAAAAAACCGTACAAAGACCATAATTGATTTTCTTCTCTTCTGCACTTGGTGATCTCAACACGAGACAACATCGCAGGAGCTCATGTGTTGGAAG
Source organism: Chrysolina americana (assembly GCA_958502065.1). Lineage (NCBI taxonomy): Eukaryota > Metazoa > Arthropoda > Insecta > Coleoptera > Chrysomelidae > Chrysolina > Chrysolina americana. The sequence goes on from OY293411.1 coordinate 96,416,858, forward strand.
GGCTCCGTTGATAAAATTCCATAATTCAGTTATGTTTGTATGTAGATTTTTAAATGACAGACCAATGATTGTTCATTATTTATAAACTCCTTATAAAAAAGCATTTAACTGAATTACCAACTTATATGTTTTGCGTCATGAAGACTGAAGTTGGGTTGCTTTGAAATTAATATCATTTTGTTTGAGGAAAAATTGTTGATACTATCTTTGATATAATTAAATTATGATGCAATAAGCAAAAAATTGCATGAGTTTTCCATGCACGCTCGTACTATAAAATTCCATATACCTACGAGTGCGAAATGTGTCATTTCATGCTCATTATACAGTTTTTCTACTAATATTTCCGAAAAAATATTTATCTTAAACTCATGCTGTCATCAAATTCACGATATTGAAGAAATTTATTGAAATCAAATACTTGATAAGGGCACATGCAGTACAGGGAGGAGAAACCAAAGGCAAACAGCTACGTGAAGGAACCACTCTTAATGTTTTTATGAAAGAGGGGCGACACCACTTGACGGAAGACCATAAAACTAATAATGAAATATGGTGGATTACGTAATCCAATCTTCCGCAATAAAACGTATACAATAGGTAAAGTCGTCGGCAAGTATTCAACAAAAAACAACTACTGCCCCCTACGACCATTGAATTATATTTGTTTAATACTTGGCAAAGCTTTCTACAAGAACCACTTTGCAATGCATTTCAACAAATATAATTCAATGGTCGTAGGGCGGCAGTAGTTGTTTTTTGTTGAATACTTGCCGACGACTTTACCTATTGTATAGGTTTTATTGCGGAAGATTGGATTACGTAATCTACCATATTTCATTATTACTTAATGTTTTTGTTTCTCATTAGGAAGATAGTTATAGAATAGACATGCAAAAGTCTCATTTAACTAGGGTCTTGGTTTTTATCGTTTTCATTTCCATTTTTGAAAACGTTATATTTTTTTGAACTTTCAATTGAGAATGCTTCCTATTGCAACATGAGTTCCTTCCAAGAGGTCATCTCGAACGATGGAAAATATCAACTGATGTTTGTCTTCCAGCACCAGATGATTACACAAAATATAACTTTTGGAAGTCAAAGTCCTTTTTTGAAAACTAACTTTATTGACAAAAATACGTCTGAACAGTACAAGACCTAAATTATGACTGACTAATAAATTAAATGTTCTTATAAAGATGAAAATGATTGCGCATCAGTTTCCTGGAATCGCGAGAGTCGTGCCTCGGCATAGTCAGTGGTTCACACGGGAATGCGTGATATAATTCACGTCTGATTTTGTGAACATTCGTTTCATATTTTCGAAACAAAAAAATAAACTTCTGAGAGTATATTATTCTCAGACTCAATATTCACTCATTTTTTATAGGTGACGAATGATTTTTTATCATATTTTGCTCTTACAAAGAACGTGGTTCAAGTATTTTCACAAAAAAACGATTTTTCAGATTTTTTTTTAATATTTGTTTGTAGGGACTGTTTAAATACCAAAATATTTACCTTCACCCCGAAAAGTAGGGTGCAGAAAACACTAATCACTACAGCAGAATTCATTTTTCACTATATTTGTGGATAGCTGAAAATCTGCTTATATACTCAGCTTAAAGAGCTTTTAATTAGCGCGTTTATGATTATGTAATTGTTGATACAAAATTGGTTGAAATTGTGATGTATGATCCATTATTGGCTACCTTCCATATATGAAAAAATAACACAGTGGTCGTGTGTTGTTATGAATGTATTATAAATATTTAAATATTCTTTTGATGAGCAATTGTAGTAGCTGCTAGACTGTTTACTAGGATTTGCAATGGATTTATTTATTCAACTCGGTAAGTCCAGGTACTATATGTATATAAGTACATTCAGTCCTATGCTGTATCACTTCCGTTGAAAATAACGTCACCGTTATTCGTCATTTCCGTTATTTTGCCATTACCAATCATAGTATAGGTCGCATGATACGTAATTTTACTTACCGTCACAGGTAGCCTGATGTCATTTTCAGTTAATCATCTCAATGACCTATACAATGAAAAACGTCCAGTTTAGCAGCTGATTATGCAAGTAGTTTGTAGATTCTAGAGGGGGTCTCACAAGTACCTCGACCTTCAAGGTCTTTTGTGCATGACCCTTTATCTAATCAAGACCCGGGATTCTGAGACCTCGTGCGAGGTTAATCAGTTTACTGATATCTGAGGACTTGCCCATCTTTTTGAGGTGATATCTCAGAGAGCAGTGCCCAGTGAGTAGTCTTGTTACCTATTCCAAATTTTTTCTAGTCCAACTCGAGAGGCTGTTTAGATTTCTTTTCCTTGGCTCACTTGTCGCTTGTCTTTGTCCTGGCTTTTTATTCAAGTTAAATTTCATTTCTTCGAATTGCTGGCGTCGAAACTCTTCTTCTAAGTGGGCTTTAGACAGTCCACAGGAGGGTTCTGGGCCAGGAAGTGGTGTGTTTACCCCATTTTTTGGCAAGAGAGTCTGCTTCTTCATTGCCTTTGATATCAGGGTTACCTGATTGTTTGCTGCTAGTTGCCTTAGTGTTTGTTTTCAGTCCCAAGTCAGGCTAGACTCTCAAGTGTGTGACTTCAGAGCTTTTAGTGCTGCTTGGCTTCTGATAGTAAGTATATAGATTTCTGCGCATCGGGTGCCCCTTCAAAGGCATTCCTGGGCACACATCTCCTTAGCATGTACTTCTACTCGGAAGATGGTTGGGGTCCTACCAAGGGGTTTCGAGATCATGAAATTTTACCCTGTAACGCCAATTCCAACCCCTTCATCCACCTTGGACCCATCTGGGTACCACACTGAAGCATTCATTGCTAATTCAGTTTTCTGTGTAAATCTGGTGGTTGTTCATGTCCACTTTAAACTGCACTTCGAAGTCGTACCTGATTGGCATGTTATCTGTCGGTTCAGACATGGTTTCCAGGAAAATGTGTCTCAAAATCTTTATATATTCGATCAGGTTTCCTGCTTTTAAATTTTTTGTCTGGTACAGTATGAAGGCACTATTTGCTGCTTCTTTCATCACACGAAGGTTTGTTTTTTTTTAGTTTTGTTTGTTGGTGCTTTGAATTTTCTGACAATGTTATTTCCGCTTGGTGAGTATCACTTGAAAACGACTGTAGATACCCAACAATTGAAACGTCGTGACTTGAAACAATGGGGATACTATTTCTTTTCTTCAATTTTTTAGGCATTGGAAGTCCAAACGATTTCGATCACACGTAGGTGCAATGGCGGAAGGTTTATCATTGCCTCTAGAGCGGCAGTAGGGCACGTAAATATTGATCCTGTGGTTCACAGGCAAGCTAGCCGCTGCACTTTGCACCATTCCAGTAATGTAGACGACTATAGGTCTGATGATCGTTGGGTATGACTAATGAATCGTTTTTGGTTTCAGACTCCATGTCTTACCGAAAACTCTGCGGAATGTCCAACTTGCCGCTATAGCTCTGGAAAGAATGTGGTTGATTTGGCTGTTCCATATTATTTTTTGGTCGATTATAATGTCCAGGTATTTTACTAGGGCTCTATTATGGCTTTATTGCATGATTTTCAGCAGGTGCAATAAACAATTTCTTTATTTTAACAAAATAAGGTCGACGGAAAAATATTAATAATCAAATTGGTAAATTAAAATGCGATTTCCGTCAACCGTTTATTTACGATGTATTTTAACGCACTCAAAATCGTTGATTGATGACCCCTGTTAATGAATGATTTTCTGTTAATCAACGGTTTACTTATATGCAACGCAACGTACATTGCTCCAATACATATTATATTTATATAGTGACCTGTGGCGTATGCAACCAAACATATTTATACTCACCCGCTAAAACATTTATTTTGAAATCAAGTAGCTGTGTTAGTCAATATTAATTTCATTGTTGTAATTTCTTAAAATTCTTCGTTTATTTTGAAATCAAAAGATGGATAGTGACGAAGTTCTGTGAAAATAATTAAGAAAACATCAAATATATCAGCAAAGTTGTCAGTAGCATTAATAGCTAGATAGTCACGCAGCCGGCTGGTAAAATGCTGGTTTGAGTCCTTAGGATCGAGGGTTCAATACCCAAGTGGTACCATTTTTATTTTTTTGAAAATTACGGTCAACGGAATAGTTTTGTAACGAACTCGTGAATTAAAATGGCGATTAACAATCTCGAACATTAACATGCTTGATCTTCCAGAGACTTTAACAAAGTAGTTTAATGCATGAATCGTTTGGTGCACTCCCTCTTATATGACGTAATTAAATGTAGATCTTGTATGTACAAGAATTTTTTCTCTTTGTTTGTGTGTAACCTTCCAGTGGCATGGAATTGGCACTTGCATGAATGGCATTGTCCTTTTGCTATTATATTGCATCATTACGTTTGTAGTCTTGAAATGGTGTATTCATATCATTGAAGAATCTTGTTCCGATTAAGAAAAATCTCAATTTCATCTGCATGCGCCTTCACAAGAAAGACTCTGTATAGTGTACACATGGAAATCTTCAAAGGTCAAATACCACCGCATAGTTAAAATACTATATAATTTTTTTTCTGAGAATTTGTTTTCCAGATGTTGAAAGCTCTACAAAATCCAAATGAAGACACTTACATAGGGTGTTTTGTTTTTTCTAGGCGGGATTTTGGTTTCCACATGAGAAATAAAGGTACTTTATGTATATCTTTTTTTTCAAAATATTGAGGGTTTTTGAGATTTTTAGGGTAACAGCTTTTTTTCCAAAATAAATCATAATATTCGAAATTCGAGGTTGTGCCACGTGCCATTGAACTCAACTATTGAACGCTGGTGACTTTCTCAAACGCTTTGTTTGTAGTTAACCTGTGATATACAGGTGCTTGCCCCACATGGTTAATAAAAATATGCAAAATTTTCGTTATTTCAAATGGAACACCCTGGATATTATTGATCCCTAAGAAGCGCCAACAAAGGCTCTATAGATATCATTGAATATTTCCTATGGGTAAAAGCTATAATTTTTCTTGGATTTTTTTTTTCGAAAAATAGCAATTCTTATTTCTTCGTCGTAATGTCAATGAACGTCTTTTTATATGGAAAAATCCGTAAAGGGGTATCATTCGACCCATATTCCATTTAAAAAAAGTTTCAACACCAAAATTTGTCCTCCTGACAAACAAACTCCATACGTGTTTATCCGGTGATCATCATTATATTTAAAAACGGAAAAATGAATTAGTGACGAGAAAGCACTCAATAAAATTCACAAACGATAAAAGTAATTTATCAATTATCGCCTATTAAAATGATATTAGGTCTAGGTCTAAGCGATTACATATGGGAAACATTCTGCAGAAATTATCATATATTTTTTTCCCAGTAGTAGAGAAGGAAAATAATATGTCTTGAATATTTAAATTATAACAATAATATTCCTTCAAAAACACTAATTCAGTGTAACCAAATGCATAGTCTGTGCATGCGGGTCGTGGACGTCTATTAGTAAAATTTGTCGTTGCGCCCCGGGCAACTTTCTGCCATTTTTTAATGGCATTTATTCCTGAAATAATAATTATTATCCCAACAAGTACGGAAAGAGTACCTACCTTTCCCGCATGCGACTGCCGTTACCCGAACGACGCAAAGCCGATTCCAGTTTTGAAATTTAATTGAAGAAAAATAATTTTCCTAACTGATTTTGATGAACATCTTTGCATTCAAAATTACTTGCATCGATTATTTCAAATTCCAATAATTTTTAAACAGTTGCTTGCAGCGAACTCTACCAAGAAGATCTTTTTTACACAAAAATGTTCGCAAAATCGATTTCTCCACTAGACAAACTGATACAGGTTCTTCCAAAAAATGTATGACATAACAAATGACTGAAAATACACGAAGGTGGCGCCGACCCCACGAGATCATAAAATTGGATATTGTCCTTAAAAAATACCACCAGATATCAGACTTCACTCGAATATCACAATTAGTTTTGAATTCATTAAAAAAAAAGTTGGAGTTCAACTTTGACACTCTGTATCTCAGAAATGAATAACTTGCGGACATATGTTTGCAGAAACTTTTGATCCTATTTTTACGTCAGCAACATGCTCCTGAATTTTCTACACGTACTTAAGAAACATCCTGTCGAATATTCTTTACATGTTAAGTTTTCCTTACAAATGCTTGCATTACCTATATTCAAATCTGGAATTAAGGAATTAGAGATTTTTAGATGCTTCAGATATTTATTTTACAAAAGAGACGTATGAATACACAGAATATGAGAAAAATCAAATTGTTTCACATTTTCATTGCTCCAAACATGCATTTCGAAACGTGAAAGGCTGTTTCTTGAGGAGAGTCCATTTTCACGACGCACTTCGAGATCACTTCATCAGCTTTAGCTTGGTCCTGTATGAGAGCGTGAAATTTTTTTCCCAATACGTCCGCCATGACATCACCGGAATCGCTCATGACCCCTTCTTTTTTCGCGATGCAAACTAGATGGTCCTTCAGTTTGGCATCTTCGATAAACTCTCCATTCATCGCTTTCTGAACAACCTCTGAAGATACACCACTTTCGACGAGGCAGGCTTTGTGTATTTCCATCAGCGATTGCTTAACGTCTTCCGACTGGCACTATTGGATGAAAAAGGAACAAAAAAATTATTGATAGTTTCTTCCAAGTGATCAATATTTCGGATGAGTTTAAACATATACGAAGTATTTTTCAAATAGCCCTACAAGAAAAAGTCACATGGGGTCAAGTCAGGTGAACGTGGTGGCCAAGGAATTTCTGGATAGCTACCTATCCGCTTTCCAGGAAAAGCTGTGTCTAGCCAATCTCTTACTGCCACGCGAAGTACTGTGAAGAGGAGCTTCATTTTCATCATTCGCCTTTCTTTTAACCTTAACTTTTCTACTTCATTTCAGAAATCATTCTGTTTTGTGCGTACATCAGGTGAATTTTATACTCAAGCTTTTCAAGCTTTTAATTTTGTGCAGCAGAAGTAATATTACTATGCTTTTCTCTTATGGAATAATTATGTAATAAATATTTATCTTGGAAGGAACGTGTGAAATGCAAATGAAGTAACATTTTGGAAAGTAGTAAATAAGGAATATGTTCATGGATAACAATGTATGTCACTGTTCGAATCTAATTTTATTTATGTTTTTATATGACAATAAAATTGGAAAAATATTCAGAATGAAAAAATGCGTCGAAATAAAGAGATCTATAGTTTTCAAGTTTATGTGCGAAGTGAAAAGCTTGAGCACGATTATCATCGATTATAATCAGAAGACGTGATGTTGCTAGAGTGCTGTATCATCATAATTGTTTTATTATTATAATATTCCTGTTAGATATGGACCAATCTAAGAGCTAGAGTAATGGTAAAATCATATTTTTTCGTCCAGTGCTTTCGGGTGTGAAGAACTATTATCGAATTACAAATAATCCACTATGGTCAAGCTTATTCATTGAGAAAAATATTTTTGTATAGATTGAAAAAAATAAAAATTACTATTCAAAATTCTCTAAATTAGCAATTGAAACTTCGTGTTTGAGTGTAGATATAAATTCTGAGCCCCTTTTTCAATAAGCTTTCATTTATATCTTGTCAAACTACCCCACTTTTTGCCAATTTATAGTAATTTTTTTCAATTTGCCGCCATACCACTGATCACGTGATATGTATTAGAATTGATTTTCAGGTTGTTGAACATGCACAATTGATTATCCAAAGAAGTTTTTCATCACTCCAATAGTACACTTTGTTTTCCATGTTATTTTCTTTATGGCGGGCACCGTATATACAGGGTGTTAGTGAATAAGTGTGACAAACTTCAGAGGGTGATTCTGCATGAAAAAATAATGACAGTTGGCTAGATAACTTTTGCTCTGAAACTGGTGGAGGTAGTTATTGCGCATTTTTTGATATGCAATTGAGAATTTCATGTTTATAATTGGTGCGCATTGTTCTAAAACATATGTTGGTAGAACCTTCAGAAATTCCAAAACCCGCATTCTTGAACAAAAAAGAAGCTTCAGTATCCACAAGAGAGATTCAAATTATTCGAATCACTCTATAGAAGAAAACAATAATTTTGATCCTAATTTTCAGATTTAAACCTGAGGCCTTAAACTTAATTTTTTAGAAGCATTAGAAATTAATAAAAGAGAAAACTCCAATAATTTACTAAACGACCAATTAGATGTAAATCACTCACCACTTTTTTAATCTCTCCAATAACTTAATGCATCTTTCAATTTACCTACCTGTTTTTAATTAATATTTTCCTTTGTTTAAATTACTATGAATATGTTTTTACTGGTTCTGAATACCAGTTTGTGTTTGAAAAAGCTATAGTACTAGCAAAATACGTCACATGTCACATGTTACAGTAGTAATATATTGTGGATATTTAAAAACAAGTGTTTTTATTTAATACTGTGTAATAAATAGTCAGTTTTCAAGAAAAAATCTAACACCCCGTAACTCGGAAAACGAAGCAATTGCGAAAAGAAGTTATATAACAAACTGTCATTATTTTTTTCATGCAGATTCACCTCCTGAATTTTGTCGCGCTTATTCACTAACACCCTATAGAGGCCGTTTATTTTATCATGTGGTAACATTGCAATATTCTAAACCGTAATAGATACAAAGACGATTAAATGGGAAAACATGTAACTATTGTGGTGAGCAGTACATTGGTCAGAGAAGTCTACGGGGACTCTCGCCCTTCCCGACTTATACAGGGAAAACTCAAAATGCTGTTTTCGGTTTTTTATGAATAGAATGGTTATTTCAGAAAATATAAAAAATGAAAGAGGAAAGTTTTATTGTATTCAAAATGTACTAGAACTTCAATTAAATAGCATATCACTTCTTTTACCATATTTAAACACGTAGGCTTTGCTTGATTTCTATGGCAGGAAAATTAAATGAGATGTTGACATCTGTTAAGAACTGTCAGACATTTAAGCACTCGGTTACATATTAAAGATGTATTCGAATGACGAAAGGACTGATTTGCTATTTACTTATGCAAAATCAAATAGATATCCTCTTTTGGCAAGAAATATGTATGGTGAGCTATACCCGAATCGTCGTATTCCAAACATTCAAATGTTTAGACGATTAGAAAGAAATTTGAGAGACTGTGGTGCCTTTGACAGAAATAAAACTAGAAAATGTGTTGTTACTGGAAGTATAAGGAACCAAATAAATGTTTTGGGTAAGCAAATATTACCTTATAAAGACTAAAAAGTGAAAAATAACGTCTTTTTTTAAATCTAGGATTGGTCAGTTACAAGAATATTTCTAATCAAGATTGTTCTTTAAGAAAAATTGCCCACGAACTTGGGATATCTGTAAAATCTACCAAAAATATTTTGAAAAAGAACAAATACAAATGCTACATGATACGAAAAGTTCATCATCATAATGAAAGGGATTTTGGAAGGAGAGTACGATTTGCGAAATGGTTAAGACGTAGAAATAGGGAAGTTCGAAATATTTGTAAAAAAATAATATGGACGGACGAATCAAAATTCACCAACAATGGTTGGTTTAACAGAAAGTTCCATTATAGGTGGAATAATACGAATGAACATTTACATAGAGAAACCAATTTCGAGGAGAGGTTTTTCCAGGAGGAACATTTAGATGCAATATTCCCAACAAAGTGGATTAGAAACAATGGACCAATTGCCTGGCCAGCTCGATCCCCAGACCTTACTCCTTTGGATTTTTTTTGTCTGGGGATACATAAAGGATAAAGTTTGTTCGACACCTTATACCGATATCGACCATCTCAAACAGAAAATAAGAGATGCATGTAATAGCATTACAACCATCATGCTAGAAAATTGTCACAGAAATTTTATGGACAGTCTGAAGTAAGTGTATTTCTGGGGTAAATTGCTATCGTTCGTCTCTGAAACTGCAGAAATCTTTTATGAATTTTTATAGTATAAATGCAATTTTCATAGATACATTCATTGAAAACGTCACTGATAATTTTTATATCGAAGCGTTAGATTCTGTGGAATTCATAAACAAACTAACGACAGGACCGTAATTAAAAATTGTTGTCACTGATGATGCTAGTTATTTTATATGAAACGTTATAAAAATTCCGAGTGTGATATACCACTGAATTGTGATTTTATCGCTCTATCAATATTTGTGATGAAATAGACATTTGAAAAAAATAGTTGATGATGGCGGTGTTGACACGAAACGATTGATTAAAAATTTATCGTTACTTAGTTCTAGTACATTTTGAATACAATAAAACTTTCCTTTTTAATTTTTTTATATTTTCTGAAATAACAATTCTATTCGTAAAAAACCGAAAACAGCATTTTTAGTTTTCCCTGTATGAGTTGGGAAGGGCGAGAATCCCCGTAAATTTTCTATGACCAATTCACTGCTCACCACAATAGTTACATTTAATCGTTTTTGTATCTATTACGGTTTAGAATATAGCAATGTTACCACATGATAAAAGAAACGGCCTGTATATTAAAAAAATCAATAAATAAAACAGAATGAATTTTTATAGCAATACGATATCACTGAGTATGAAAAAACAAATTACCCAAGTTCTTTGAATCGAAACACACATAACTAGGGTAATAACTAAGAACTCCATTTTTCTCTTGATGGATGTTGAATGGAAACAGTTCTGATACTGAAATTTGATAGACCATTGTAATGGATTTATACTTGTTATTCATTCTGCGTTCGTTTTGAGAAAAATGATTGGTCATTACCAACGGAATCTGTAATAATGTTATAATTCAGAGGTAAGTTTTTCTAATGATGTATCATTTTAGGATCACCTTGAAATATATTTTAGTGATACTCGTCAATGCGTACTTCCTAGAACGATATGACTATTTTTGAAATAATTATAGTAATCTTCGAATCGACCAGGTAATTGAAATATATACAGGAATTGAATAACAAAACTACATCTTTGTATCATTTGAATGGTATTATGCTTCTACTATAAATTTGAAAAAATCATATGCAGTATTGAATATTATGAAATTGGTACACAGTTTCGTTCCATACTGTATCGGAAATACACTCAAACATACTTGATCTCAGTCTGGAAAATATCCTTTTCCTACTAACTCACTATGAAACTGAATTTTGACCCCCAAAAAAAGAAGAAAGGATAATGGTACTTCTCTTCCCACCGGGAGGACAACATTATTCCTCCCTAATAATGAAAATTTACTTCATCTAAGTTTTTAAATACTTTCACATAAGCAAGAGATTTTTTTCTCATCAGTTTGGATTTTTAGGGAGAAAATTCATGAAGATATAATAAAAAATACCCACAGGGTGTCAATTTGAAAACTTCTCACCTTTAATATCTTCGTTCCAGTAAACAATATGAGAAATCTGAAAAACAGGTCGATTTTATTTTCAAGGGGGACACTTTCAAGGAATATTTGTGCTCTTAGAATTTTAAATGGGAAGGGGGGTCAAGTGGCACATCATTTCGATTGGCGTTCAATTCTTTTTCCAATGGTACCCTGACTCAATATTTTTTGATGAGCATTATCCGAAAAATGGGGATTTAAACTGACAGAAGTAATCATTTTGCCTTTACTGAGATGAATGATTTGACCAAAACTGGCTCCAAAAATTTAACATCAAAAAGTAGTCTAATAGTAAAACGTAGATGGTAGTAAAGCTGTGTTTCTAAATGCTGAATTTTTTATTTTCATCGCAGAAATTTTATAGATAGCCTTTTTTGTTGCTACTTCTACTGCATGCATAAATTTCATCCATATAAAATGCAGATTCTTCAAGAGCTCCACGAGGATGATTCTCATAGATAAATAGAGTTTTGTGAAATCATGTCTTACCGAATCAATACCATCCCTAATCTTCTTTAAACGTCTGTGACAGCGATGAGTGTTAATTTTTCCTGAATGGCAATGTTAATAGACAAAATAGTCACTATTGGAGAGACGAAAACCCACATATTTTGCGGAAAGGGGATACACAACACCCACGAAATGGTAATGTTTGGGCTGGTTTTCTTGGGAATGCCTTTATTGATCTATTATTTCTGGAAGAAAACTTGACTGGCAATCTGTACCTTGAAATGCTTGAAGAGGCTATCGATCCTCTTATAACTCACAAGCTAGAAACTGAAATTGATGCAGAAGATAATGAACTTCTGCAGGAGGATATGTTTCATCTTCTTTCCGTCCAACAGTGGTCAAACGAGAGATTTCTGGATAGATAGGAGCAGTTGAATGGCTTCCAAGATCACCGGATTTAACTCCCTTAGATTTCATTCCTTGTGGGCATCTCAAATCCGTTGTTTATAAAACACAAACTTCTGATATTGAAGAACTTAAAAGACGAATTACAGCAGCATGCCAGTCAATTCCAAGTCAGACAGACAGACTTTATTACTGTTTAGAGCAAAATGAACGACATTTCGAACAGTTGTTAATGTTTGCAATGCCTTTCTAGTAAACTATATTTTGTAAAAGGAAAATAACCAACAAATAAAACATCTCACGCGTAATGAATTTATTGCTGCCATTCAATGGTTGGAAGGATGCCACCTACTCTTGCAGCCATTTTTTTCAAAGGAGTCAATACAATAATGCATCTCAGAACAGGCAAGTTATAATTACATGTGCTATTTTTCGGAAACTGCTCATTAAAAAATAAAAATTCAAGGTATCATTGGAAGAAGAATTGAATGCCAATCAAAATAATGTGCCACTTGACCCCCCCTTTCCATTAATGATTCTAAGGGTATTGAACCACGAGGGCTACAAATTCTCTTCGAAAGTGTTCAACTTGAAAATAAAATTGACTTGTTTTTTCAATTTCTCATGTAATTTACTGGAAGAATGATAATAAGGGTGGGAAGATTTCAAATTGACACCCTGCATATTTTTGTTAAAAAAAATGGACACTTACACTTATGTGTTTTTTTTATTTTATTTCCATAAATCTTATTCTTACAAAATCAAATAGACGAGGTAAAAAAACTCTTGCATGTGAAAGTATCACAAAACCTAGAGGAAAGAAAATTTCTCAGGAAGGAAAAATATTTGGAACTGATTTTCTCTTATTTGAATTTCAACAGTCGGTTGCGCAGATTCCAAATTGTTATAGGAAATAGTTGATTTTGAAAATTCAAAAAGTAATCGAGAAAGAACTCCTCGAATTCTTGTTCAGGAGACATAACTGCGTAAGTTGATCACTTTTTTCATTTATCTTTTTCTGAGAACACTAGTCATAAAATGGATCATATTATTATTCGTATAGTAGTCTAGATAGTCTGAGACGTTTCATTTTTTGGGATTGGATTAAAAGCTTTTTTGAATGCTTCAGGTAATTATTTTGTTTGTAAGTATAGATACATATAATATAACAAAAACGACGATGAATCACATTTTTGTCATTTCAAGCGTACATTTCGCAACGTGGAGAAGGGTATCTTGAGGAGTGTCCATTTTCACGATGCACTTCGAGATAATTTCATCAGCTTTAGCCTTGTCGCCTACGAAAACGTGTATTTTTTGTTTGGCTGCTTCCTCTATAAAATCACCAGAATCGCTAATGACCCCTTCTTTTTTCGCCACGCAAACTAGATGAACCTTCTGATTGACATCGTCGATAATTTCTCCATCAGTGAATATTTTCTGAACAAACTCGGGAGATACACCACTTTCGACAAGGCATGCATTGTGAATTTCTTTCATCATTTGCTTAACATCTTGTGGCAGGCACTGTTGAATAGAAGTGGAATGAGAAGAAAAGAAAGAATTATTGTTGCAAAATGAAACGTTTCATTTAGAATGTCAAATATCTGAATCAGAATAAATCATATTTTTTTAGGTATTCTATGTAAATCAAGGAATTATATCATTGAAGAACTCTTCATTCCAATAATTTCGAAAGGTTTAAATCTCCAAACGTTTCGACTGCAACTGCGGCAGTCATCTTCAGTGGCGTGATCGAAGTACTCTCCTTAACGTACCAACTGAAACTTACTACACCCTTCCAAAAAGTAATTCTAGTCGGGGAGCACTAAGCAGTGAGCACTTCTCAGACTGTTAGATACTTAAATTTAATTAACGTAAAATTTTCACAAATAATATAACATCGCGCTGTTTCGCTACACTATAGCTTTGCATTGGAAGCACAGTGCTTAGGAGCACAAAAGTGCTTTGAGTGCTTCCACGAGCACTAAGCACTGTGCTTTGGGATAGCTCTGTATATATGTCAGACAAACTTGTTTAAAACAAATAATATAAAAGTAAAAGTGAAGTAACATAGAAAAATTTTTCCAGAACATTTTTCCCGAAGGAAAGGAATCTTCATTCATTTCGAAACGGTACTGCTTCAATAATCAATACAGGATGCTAGTGCCAGATCAAACTGAGTGGGACGGCTCGCAGCTCGAGGATATTTTACAGGGGAAAGTCTGGTACACAGATGTATCTAGAATGGGGCGGGTTCAGGAGTGTTCTCCAGGAACCCAAGTACTATCATCAGCTACTCACTGGGCATCCATACCTCTGTCTTCTAGGCAGAGGTGTAGGCTATCCTCGAATGCGCAAAGGAGAACAATAGGAGAAACGATGAAGGCGCGCATATCAACATCCTGTCAGATAGTCAGGCGTCACCAAAGACTTTGTGAAGCCAGGAACTGGTATGAGACTGCAAAGAATTACTGAGAAAGCTGGCAGACCGGAATCACCTCAAATCGATATGGGTTCCAGGACACCAAGAAGTTACAGGCAATAAAAAGCAGATGAACTCGTAAGGAAAAGTTCAAAAAATTACCCAGACCACACGGTTTTTTATCAACACACATTACACTCAGATGGCTGGACGTGTTTTCGGTCAAAATCAATTTCGCGAACTAGAATCCCGGAATCTGGAATAAGTTGAATTCGAAAGGACTGGTATTTTCAACATCCACAATTACCATAGCTTGTGAAAACCATCATCTGGTAAAGAAATCAAACTTTCAACAACGCCTTATCGTAAACCTGTGGTCGGGGATCCTAAACGGAAAACTTATTGGACCCTCAGAATGACCGTCCAAGTTAGATGGAGATGCTTTTTAAGTTTTTTTTTTTAGAAAATCAGCCTCCTGAATTGTTAGAACACGCGAACTATGAGTTACAACAATGCATAATTCTTCAAATGGACGGTGTTTCTGTCACTATGCGAAAAAAGTGAGACAGCATCTAAACGTGACATTCCAACAAATATGAATTGAGTGGACAGAACCGATCGACTGACCTGCACGTTCGTCACAACTCAACCTCATCGACTTTTTCATTCGGGGATTCAAAAAGAGCTTTTAATACGTGCGGAAAAGCAAGAAAGAAATAGAATTACGAGAAAAACTACGAGACGTTGTCGACTGTGTCTCTAAGCTGCATGACGTCATTTTGAAAATTTACTCCAATAAAGACCTTCATATGTCCAAAGGCATCGCTGTAATATTTTCCATGATGTTCGGTCGACTCCAGGAACTACGGAAACATAACCCAGAAATTGAATCTACTACCTGGATACCAGGGAGCATTTTTGAGATGAAACGACCTATGAAGAAGTCTTACCAAACTAAGGAACACGATGGTGAACCAGAATCTTGTGGAGCTGGCAATCCCAAAATTGTCTTGTGGGATTGATAAGCTGCATTGGGAAGTTATATGAAGTATGTTGGAGACGATATCTATATCCAGCAGAGGTTAAGATTTTGGTGTGCTGTAACCATCTTCCAATACCGAACATGAAGACTGGAGTGTTACTTCCATAGAACTCTGTGGTGCAGATCTTGCAGATATCGACATATTCCTAAGATGAGATCTCGAGGCGAAATGTCTTCGAGAAGGGGGCAATGTGACAGTTCTGGAGCCGGACCTGACTGATTCTGATCGAATAATCGAGATCAGATTCATCAGGATCACTGTAATCACGTTGAAGAAGAAACGAACAATGTAACAAACATCTAGATGAGTCACCTAGTATGAACCGTTCTATATGAGAGTTGCTGGTATAAATACAGGCATCTCTAACAGAGTTGACTCTATTTTGTGGAATAAATTAGAAGCTACATGTTACAAGTCTTAAAATAAATTATAGTTGAGTGCATTTTTATTACAGTAGAGAAGTAGTCCCAGGCCAGCATCCCTCAATCTTATACCTATACTAAAATAAAAAACATCATAACAACATTAGTTATGGAAAATGAATAATATACCCATGTTTTCCGAACTGAAACACACACAAGTAGAGCAATAACTAAGAACTTCATTTTCCATTGATAAATGTTGACGGATACTGAGATTCGAGAGACCACTTCAATGGATTTATACTATATTTATATTTTCCATTTATGTATGCGTTTTCGGCGCAATAATTGAATTATATGATGGAAATATGCAGTAATGCTATAAATCCACAAATAGCTCCCTCTAATAACTTATTATTTCAGTAATAATCATCAAAGCGTACTTCCTTGAACGGCATGTAATATTCCTTAAATGATTATAGTTAATTTGAACCGACCAGAGATTGAATGTGCACAAAGAAACTGAACAACATAATCTTCGGTTCCTTTGAATGGTAGGAACTGCGACTCCTCTAGTATGAATGGAGAAATTGAGCAATTACCAGCAGTAAAATAATAAAATACTATTATAATATAATCAATAATCAGTGAATAATTCAACAATGCAGTAAAGGAAAAATTGCAGGAGTATCACTTGTTAATAAATTATATTGAATGCATGTTAGTTACAATCGGTCTGTATTTCGCTAACAAAGTTAGTACCATTAGGGGGATGCTGTGAAAGTTGTACCCTCAATTAGGATTGTTGAAGTAACGGGTGTCAAGTTTAATCAATCTAGTGAGTTTTGGTTTACCGGTAGTTCTTTGCGGGTTCGTATAAACTAAATCCAGTATCTTTCAATGGTAATTTTTCTACTTATGAGTAAATCATTTCGATTTCTCGATTTCTTATATAATATCGTTGTTTTTGTTCACGGAAGTTATCACTTTCACTGATCACCCTGTTGATGTCTGATTTTCACTGACTGATTTGTACGGTTGAAGTCCTCATTTACGGGAAACTTTTATTTATTTTTCACCTTTCGAAAATTCAGAATTCATAAGCAGTTGGTGCTTGGAAAACAAATCAAAATGACATTGACGATATTTTCTATCAATTGGCAATACCTATTTCTCAAATTTGATTTTTTTATATTACAGTCAGTTAGGTTGTCTTCAAATGAAAAAAAATCGAGAAAGTTTTTGTTTTGGTTTTCTATCCACCTACTAGATTTTAAAAAACTTAAAAAAACATTTTTCGGCTCATTAGAATTTCAAAAAATCCGAAAAGTTCACTTGACAGGTGATGGAGTCCCATTGTGCTTGAGAAACGTTTTCTGTTCGAAAATGTTTCTATTTTCTATTTTGCCTAAGAATTTTTGTCATACTTGATGCAAAGTGGCCCCAGCTTCAATATTCCATAGCAACGTTTGCGTTATCGATATTCATCACAGTAAAGGGTGTTAGGTAAACATGCATCAAAAATCAAGGGGTTATTCCTTGACTTATTTTAAGAATATTTTGGTTCCATAATGATTTTCGAAAAACCCCGTTGTTTTGAAGATACATGGCGGACAAAATTCACGACATTAATGACATTTCATTATCAAAAAGTACATGTGAAGTTGCCTAATCTGAAATAAATGTTCGAAATGATTCTCTCCGTTCTAGATTCAAACATTCAATCTTCTCGTCATGAACAGCCGAACTCTTTCAAGCACACCAGGAACGTTTCTAATTGAGTTACACCCAGCAATTATCCGACTTCGCAAATTATCCTAATTTGCCAATGGAGCAGCGTAAACTAATGACTTCAGATATCCCCAGAAGAAGTAATCCAAGAAGTTTAAGTCTGGAGATCGAGTAGGCCGCTTAAACAAATATGGAATATGGTTGTCGCAAATATTGTTTGCCCTGTATCTTCGAAACGGAGAGGTTTTTCAAAAATCATCATAGGACAAAATGTTCTCAGAATACCCCTTGAATTTGCGGTATGTTTACCTAACACCGTGTATAATAGGACATTTCAGTTGTGTGCTATATGTAACTCTGAATTCTTAAATCTATTTGCCAATCAAATTCTTGCTAATTCAGTTTTGAACATTTATTTTCTGAAGTCAAGTATGCTTAATATTATTTTTTAATTGGGTAACCGATAAGTAATACCCCACGTACTCTATTTTGAAGTGGTTTCGCATAAACTTAACATCTATTGATCTGAAAATGAATATCAATTCCAGAATTAAAGCCGAACAGAAAAAATCCCTTCAATTAATACAAAATGCAAAAAATATAGGTAAATCAAATTCTTTCAAACTTGGTGGATGCATAAAAAATTCAAAAGAAATATTTTTTCACTCATCACCACAGTTTGAAATATATTCGAAAACAATTTTTCGAATTTAAATTTGACGCAGCGTTTATGTGTATCGGAGAGGTATCAAATAAATGAAAAGAAATAATTCCGACTACGGAAGAAAATACTCTTCTCTTCACACATTTCCACAAAGTGCAAAAATGAGGAAAATATCTGACAGAAAACAACTACTTTCGCATACAGACATTGAATTACATCTGTTATCCATTTGTGCAATGTTCCTTAAAGAGAAATCCATTGCAAGTGCTGATTTCTGCGTTACTGTCGACACATTCGGTTTTGAGAAATCAAAATCGGTCCTATGGAATGAATTAGTTCTTATAAAAACACACCATAACGTCAGTAATTTTGGACGTAGAAATATGGAACCACGCACCTAAATATCTTAAGGGACATGAGAAAATACTCAAAATTCAGTAGATTCCATCGAAAACTATTTCTCATAATATCTGTGTGGGGTCGTTTGCAAATTTGATAAATACATAAAAAAATGTACAACTCATTTTGGGCGTTTTCAATGATAATAGAAATATTGAAAGATAACCAGGTCACGTCCCCCCAGGAAGATGGTGTGCAACCGTATATATTTATTTTCAGGCTAATTTGCTCTCGTTAGTATGACGTAGCCAAGTGTCAGGAGGTGCAGAACTTAATTGCAAGCAAAACAACACACAAGCTTGGTCAACAGCAGAAGCAACTAACTCTGAGGATGTTGCAGATCCTTACAATTGGTTACATCGTACTGACAAGTGCCAATGAGCACGAAATACTTAGCTACATTTGCATATCATCATTCTGAGGGTTGTGTCCGAATAATAAATCAAACGTCGTATCAAATCCTCCAGAAATTTATTTCTCAAAAGAATAGTATAGATTCACAATGTACCATAGAAAATCATAATGATTCATATTTTCACCATTCCGAACATGCATTTGGAAACGTGGAAAGCGGTATCTTGAGGAGAGTCCATTTTTACGATACACTTCGAGATCACCTCATCAGCTTTGGCCCTGTCATCTATGTAAGCGTGGATTTTTTGACTGACCACGTCTTCCATGACATCACCAGAATCGCTCATTACCCCTTCCTTTTTAGCGATGCACACTAGATGGTCCTTCAGTTTGGCATCTTCGATAAAGTCTCCACCCATCGCTTTCTGAACAATTTCTGAAGATACACCACTTTCGGCAAGGCAGGCGTTGTGTATTTCCATCAGCATTTTTTTATCGTCTTCTGAGAGGCACTATTGGATAGAATTGGAACAAAAAAAATTGATTATCACTCGATAAATATCTCAATAAAAAAATAGAAAAAAAAAAGGGAGTGCCCGGTAAAGTCGCGAATACTTTGAAAACCTTTGTACACGTGTGTCATACGTAATTTTTTTTTATAAAATACCTGTTTCGTGACTTCAGAAACAAAGTTGGAAATTGATTCCAGAAGAGAAATATGTCCCTCTTTATTACATCCAATCAAGTAGGCAATGAACTTTTGATGTTACGATTTATTGACTTGAAGGCTTATTTAATATCTCATATGGAACTGAAAACTGAAACCTTCATAGAGCATTCGACGAGGATTATGATGCAAGAAAAAATGCAACAGTGTGGTGTCATCTGCAATTAAAACAGTATTGACTGGAAGCATATGATGATCATTGATATAAATAATAAAGAAAAGAGGCACTAAAGATGATCTTTCGGAGACACCATGAGTCAGTTGAGCAATAGAAGATTGGCTTCCGTTTACCACAATACACTGCGATCTACCACTCAGATAAGATAAGAAAAATTTGGAGGTATACCTCTCAAACCATAATGTTCCAGTTTTTTCAATGAAATATTATGCGAGACAAGGTCGAAACCCTTCGTCAAACGGCATAAGGTAGTGAGCGAATGTTCACCCTCCTCAATTCCATCCACTATTCCAAATTGAATGAATTTGTTTCCAGATATCGTATCAATCTATGTTTCACTAAGCTAGAAATCACACTGACCGACCAGGATCGACCGTCCACGACCGTCCAGTTCAAACCTGATCTTTAAAAACCGACGATCATTCAGTGTGAGTTATCCGATAAGAATACACGTGATGGCAATTCTGGTCGTAGTTGGACGATCGCGGACGGTCGGTCATGGTTGCTCAGTGTGCCTGCTGCCTAAGAGTTCAGGAACTTTAAGTACAAGTATGAAGTCGGTCTGAAATTCTCAATCTTAAGTGTGTCGCCTTTTTTCAGTAACAGTAGAATAACAGCAATTTTAAAAGAATCTGGGAAAAATCTTTTCGAAAAACATTCATTTATGAGTAAAGAAAACGGATGAGCTAGTAAATCTACCATCTCTTCAAGAATATAAAAGTTCAAACCATAAATCTCTTGACAGTATGAATTTTTCGAGGATCGAATAGTTCCTTTCTCTTTCTGAGAAGTGACTGGCAACAAAAAGAACGAATGAGTTGGTGAATATAGGTTTTTGAAAAAATTAGATGGGTCGCGATTCATGAGAGGCAACAAAGATATTTCTTTTCTGCAGTATTACAAAAGTAATCATTGAAATCATCTTGGGATATCTGTGATTCAAATTTGGATGTTTTGTGTTTATTGCTAACAAAATTTATAAGTTTTCAACTAGTTCTACATGAATTTGGGGAGCTGACGAAAAAAGTTTCCACAAGAAAGGTTTTTGTGTTCAATAATAGTTTTTTTATATTATTTACGATAATAATTGAATGCGTTATACGTATTCAAATCTCTCATCACATCGTATATCAGCTCAATGTTCGACAATGCGTCTCTCATATTTTTCAGTTGTTCATTGAACCGTTTTATCAGTGGTTCAAATTTTTTTATTTTTAGTAGTGAAAAAACATTACCATTGCTAAGAATGTTCGACAAAAGTCCAATTAGAAAATCGACCAATCAAACTCAAGAAGAAGCGACCACAGTTTGCAGGAACCAATGCCGTTAAATGTTTATTTCCAGACGTGACCCATAGAATTATTCGATATCTGGAAATTTCTGATGAACTGTACATTATGGTTCGATAAGCAGGGATCCACAATACTATTGTGAATTTTTTCCATGTTACAATTTGTTATTATAATATCTATGCAACTGGCTGATGGTCTATTTATACATTGGTTTAATTTTCTTATAGGTAATATTCGGGTCAATACTGTTTCTCAGTAGCAAGTTTGTAGTCAAAGTAAGAAAACTTTTACAGCTAAATATATCTCAATTGTGTATAAAGCCAGGAGATCTTGATGCTACAGCATCTCCTATCTATAAAGCAAACAAAATTGAGATATATTTCGCTATGAAAGATTTGCTAGCTTTGATAACAAACTTGCTACTGAGAAACAGCATCAAACCGATTATGTGCCTATGGCGAATTAATTATCAAGGTTTTTTGTCTAAGAGCTGAAACGATATTGTGTCTATTTCTAATTAATATTTCTGAATACACAATTGGCTGTGATAAAATATAATATAACTGATGAGTATTGACAAATGGCAAATTTGACGGCGTCTTTTGTTTGTGAGCAGCAATAAAAAATTGGTTTTCATGTTTATATTTTGAAAGTTTTGATTGAATAATATCGAAATCATTCGGTAAATTGAGTGACTTGAACGTTCTCATCGGTTAAAAATCAAACGGTTTAATAACAAATGGATGAATAATTAGTTAAATACAGTATACTAGCCATAAAGTTTCTTTGGAGTGTTTTCTTCGAATGAAAGAGGCTGAATTTATAATTTTATGGAAATACAATTGATTCAATGAATAAAAAACCAAATTCACCTACCCAAGTTCTGCTTACTGAAGCACACATAACTAGAGCAATAACTAAGAACTTCATTTTTTCTAGGTGAATGTTGAATGGATACAATTCAGATACTGAGATTCGACAGACCATTGTAATGAATTTATACTATTCATCCATCTTTTGTCTCGTTAATTTTGGGAAGAATAGTAATTGGTCATGATCAACGCATTAAGCCATAGTCCTGTAATTTACTGGTAACTTTTTTTAATAACGTATTATTTTATGATCACCTTGAAATATATTTTTGTAGTACTCGTCAAAGCGTACTTCCTAGAGTGACACAACATAATTTTTTCTAATAATTTTAGTCATCTTGAATCGACCGAAGATCAAATATGTAGGTACACAAAATTGAACAATATCTGATGGTACTGCGCCTCCTCTTATAATAATAATAATAATAATAACGGCTATTGACCATAGCAGTCGATGCCAAAACACCTAGGAAAAAGAGATAAAAAATAATAATAATGAACTTTATTCATAAAAATTATGAGATTATGAGACAACAATACAATATGAATAGAGATAAAGAGCGATAAGTGCTATTGCACTTGTTTCGCAAAGAAAACAATCAGAACAGATAAAAAATATATAAAAAGCATAGATAAATAATGATAAACATTGGTAATAAAATTTGTTAAAAATTTATGAAAAATAAAGATGAAAGAATGTTTGAGAATATAGGTAAACACTTAAAGTTATAAATTCATTGATGAAAAATTTATAAATGTATAAGAATACATATAAAATTGTAAAGAAAAGTACAACATATGTCAATAAATATATGAGAATATAGATAAAAACGTATGGAAACATTAGAGTGTACAAAAATATGGACAAAAGTTTATAATAAAAATGTATGTAATACAGATATATCAAATTGCTGAAAGAAGTCCATTTCAGCTCATAGTGGAGTGGTATAGATGAAGCGAGAAGTAATATCACAAAATCATCTCTTTTACTTCAATTCGACAATAATCAAACTAATGGGGGTACATGTTTCTGATTCAGCAAGAATCCATCTTCAGACTTATACAAGGAGAGGAAAAAGGTCCTTATTTTTAATAATAATAATTAATGAAATATTAATTATAACTATCCAATGCGCAAACCGCATGGTTATAAAAATGAAAAAGTGTAAAGACAATAAAATATTTAGGAAACGGTCTGAAGACTCATGTCAGCGATGAGTGTTAGGGCAATTTACCATTCCAACACCAAACAAAGAGAAAAATCATTGCTCTGAAAAGTTTTAACACGAGCGAAATGTGGTATCAAATAGTTTGTCCTTATATCTGGTATTGATGGGGCACTTTCTGGAATTTCTTCTTCACTAAGGTCGATTTCAGTCAGTTCCCCTGCGATATATTGGTTATTTCCCACGTAAAATTCATTACCTTTTATATAACTTTTATCAGTTGTCGTTTTTCTACAGAGATGCAATCCTTTTTTCAATACTCTTTTTTGCTCAGTATGATCATTGGCTATTGCGATTCCGATATTCTTCAGTTTTGAACAGTTTCTTAGAATGTTTGCCTTCTCCATTAATGATACTAGTTCGACTTTCAATGGAGCTTTGATATGTTTGCCTAGACATTATAGGTCACTTATATCATCTTCTGTTATAGTAATGCCAAGCAAATTCCCAATCAGTTCGCAAAAAGAGGAACTTCCTCTCTGACTTGCCAAAAAGAAGTATAAGTTTCCTAGTTTTATACAGTGTGTTGCATTTTACTAAGCCCCACCCATGTATTTCTGTATGGAATATCAGATAATTGATTTTTTTTTCATTCCAGTGTGAACACCTTTTCACGACCTACTACGATCACAGAATGCATACCAAAAATCGAGAAAAAATGCCTAATACCTTTTCTCGATTTTTGGCATACATTCTGTGGGCGTGAAAAGGTGATTGATGAAACTTTTTACCTGACAAGAAATACATATTGAAAAAATTAAAAATAAATTTCCAAAGTCCACAGAAATACGGGGGTGGGGCTTAGTAAATTGCAACACACTATATTAGGAATTTTATGCAAATGATTATAATATTAATAATAATAATAATACTCCCTCATACATGCGAATACTCTCCGCAGTTGAGCCGGTCTATGAACGGATATATGAGCAAAGAGGGTCAAAGAAGGGGGTCGCTGGCTGCAGATAACCTGCTGATCGACAGATCCATCACGCAGGACTCCGTGCAGTACAAGCGTAACCTTTCAATGGCC
This sequence comes from Chrysolina americana, assembly GCA_958502065.1. NCBI lineage: Eukaryota > Metazoa > Arthropoda > Insecta > Coleoptera > Chrysomelidae > Chrysolina > Chrysolina americana. The sequence goes on from OY293411.1 coordinate 96,441,432, forward strand.
TGGATCGATTATCGCAAGGCATTTGATACAACATCGCATGAGCTCATCATGCATTGCCTCAGATGTCTTGCGGTAAAATAGTGAGATGCATTGAACAGCTGATGCCGCTCTGGGGTACTCTCTTTACCATAACATCTGGTCGAGTCAGAGTCCAAACAGAGCAGGTTACACACAAAAAAATAATTTCTTGGAATAAGCATGACTGCATTGACTCAAGTAAATAATTTGTTTGTATATAACGAAAGAGATGGTTGTTTTCTTTCAAGGAATTAATTTTCTCAACAAATTTCTCAATTGAAAACAAATATATGCTTATATGAAAACATTTTATATCTCGAGTGGAAAATATAATTAATTCATAGTAAGAAAATTATTTACTTACTTCAATAAAACAATTGTTTTGAAGTAGAAACGAAAAATATCCATTGAAGATGGATATCTTCTTGATTTGAAACTATGAATTTCTCATAATGAAGATTACGTTCATTCACTTCAAGAGGAATGGTTCATTTAGTTACACAATGGTTACTTCGACTTGAAAGGATATTATTGATCTGAATATATATATTGATCAGAATGAAACTTAGGTTCGTTTTCTTTAACAAAATTACTCGTTTGAGGCAACATATCTATTACTTAGATTATGTTAAATATTGGTATTGATCCGAAAATATGAATTAAATTTTATAAAACGTTTGTTCGTTTCCTTCAACAAAATTATGCGTTTAGGACAAAATACTGATTACTTTGAATATGTAGAGTAATATTATGGAATCAAATATATTAACTAATCAGAATGAATCTTTCGTTCATTCCCTTCAACAAAAACATTCAATGAATTAATTCAATGAATTATAAATAATGAATTCCATCGTACGAAAATAATTGAAACAAAAAGGTCAATGAAAAAAGTTTTATTCAATATAATTATCATTCTTACATGAATCAAAACAATTCTTTGGTTAACAATATTCTAACATATGATTAAAAAAATCCTTATTATCAGTAACTTTGGATATGAACTGAGAAAAAATAAAAAAACCTTATTTCACCAGAAAAAAAAATAAACACAAATAAAATTTTCTACATATCGATGCCTTAATTCGCAAACCCGCCAACTCCACGTTTTATCAATGGAGCTAGCTGGTTTGCGAGTTAGGGCATCGATATGTGATCAAAAATATGAGAAAAACATCAAGATCTACAATAAAAACAGAATTTTCTGTCCATAAATCTCCACCTCAGTATTTCAGTCATCGGCTCAGTCTTTCAGTCTTAGGCTTGATTGAGTCACTTGGATTTGATTTTGAGTCTTTTCAGTCCCACTTTCGAGTCTCTAGTCTTTCAAATATCTTGAGTCTTGTATATATTTTAGCTAGATGTTTCCTCCTTGCTCTGTATATATACCGTAACATGTACAAGAATGCTTCTTGGCATTCTACAGTAGAAAATTTCTATTTCATTATTCAGCTTCACTCTGCCCCTATGTGGAATCGTTGAGGCAGCAGCAAAATCTGTTCGATGAAATTGAAGTCTAAAAAAAATTTGCACCTATTACCTACTATTGACAAACTTGACATTTACAAGGAATTAGAAATAATTGGATACCCAAAAATTCCAAACCGAAAAATTGATTAAGTTTAGTTCAATTAAGTTTACGGAAAAAAGAATTTAAAAATATTTTCTGGTAGGTACACTGTTTCTTTTGAAATAAAACGAAGAAATCCACTATTGTTCTCTAAATCATGTCTTTCAATAGAGCGTGAATTTCCCTGAATAAATAATACACATAAAATTACCTGTATTTTCAGTGGAATCAATTTTTTCGATCAGACTCCCAACAATTTTTTCTCTTGCAGTTATTTTCTTATATTGCATAATGGGGTTGTAAAATGGTGCCTATTTTACATAAAAGTTCATAATCGATACAGGGTAGAGCCTCTCAAAGTCCATGTCTATCTAAAATGATAGACAAGTTAATGAAGATGAAACAGTTTTGAAGAAGTAACAACAATTCTATCGATACCAATTTTTATTTCAGTTATTCATCCCGTAGAAGGATCCTGTTACGTTGTCCTATGAGAGGAACTAGCTAATTTCTTCAAATATTCCTCATTCAGGAAAGGCAAATCTTCGATAGTTACTTTGTTATCTGAAATAATGCTTATTTAATAAACTAAAAATTCAAATGAAATCATCATTAGTTTCTCAGAAATGTCTGTTCTTCATGAAAGTTTGAATACATAAATTCTCAAACGTACAGCTCATCTAAATAATTAAGGATTCAAATGAGGTATTTTTCTAGCTTTCTAACTTGTAGTTGTATTTCTCAAGAAATGAAAATAATTCTTTAACCACTGAATAATTTTGATTCTATACAGAATGGCTTCATTATCCCCATAATACATCTTATTTTCTTTTCAATAATATGTTTGTGTTCAAAGACATACATATTTATAGTTTTGAATCAAGAATATAGAAGTATCAAAATACACTGACGCAAGTGCGTCTTATTCCCATGTAGGTAAATACCTACACTTTCCTCTACTTTTTATACCTATCGATGCAAAGTTATTTCTTCACATTCGTTGGTTAGGCATAATGCCGAAGTACTATGAATTATTTACCCATTAACTTTTCTATAAAACTATAAAACAGCCTACCACCTTTTGTAATCCAGTATCCATGGGGTTGTGCCGGTCATCTTTTAATACTCACCTACCAAGGAAGTTTGATACAAGTACTTAATCCTTCCATCAAGGTTGCACAGTTTCAGAAGTTTTTGGATATCCATGTTTTTGTTTTCATAACTGTTTCTCACAATTAATATGAAATATACCAACTCCAGTCCGAATGCATGTAAACGCACAATGGCACAATATGCACATTAACCTCAACGAGACCTGTAACCTGCGAATGGCGAGACCCGAAAAACACTTCTAACTACAATACTAAAGCAGACATTACACTCCTCACCCCCCTTATCAATTGCACAACAGCGTGTGGAATCCGTCAGGGCCGGTCCTAGAAGAATGATGTCATTCAACAATGTATTGAACATTTGCTGCACCTATCTGGGATCCACCTCAGATCTCTATAATTTTTGTGGGACTCAACATGTTTTTAACTGCTGAACAAGGCTATGGAAACAAAACTCTGCACTTTACCATACTATCGGAATAATGGCCCTTTAGACGTCTATAAGGGTAATTCGAAGAAATTTTTACAATTTAATCACAATTTAGCAATACTTACTGTGGTTTTACCATCCAATTTTAATAGTATCTCAGCTTCAAATGTAATGTAACAACTGTAATATGAAGTTGAAGACATTTCATTTTTTCATTGAAAGAAATCAAAATGTATATACTATTATTGAGAAAATTAAGTACTGAAATAAAATTTCATATTTTTTCAATTGAAAAGAGTCAGTAATATCAACTTTAAGTATTTCCGTACTTTAATTTGAAGAAATGTATATTTATATTCTTAAATCAAAAAGAGGAAGCATTAAATCAATAAATTAGGTTTATTCATTCCGAAAAATCAACCATATCAAGCTGAAGAAATTACATTTTTAATTTTATAATGGTGTTCTTGGATTGAGCAAATATTTCAATATCAGATGTTTCGATTCAAAGAAATATGCTCAATTGAAAAAAGAGTTTTACTTGAATTTTCAAAGAAATGCGTTTTGTCAATCTGAGATATTTTTTTTTTGTGTGTATCTTTAGAAGGGGCGTGTTTCAGGGAGACTCCCTCAGCCCTCTTCTCTTCTGCATCTCACTACTGCCATTGTCCGTTGCACTACAGAAAACCCGCAGATACAGCTGCGGCACCCCCAGCAACAGGATGCATAAGGTCACCCATCTGTTTTACATGAATGACCTTAAACTTTATGCCTCCGGAGAAAAGGACCTTCATCAGTCTTTAAGGGTGGTGCAAGAGTACACGCATGCTATCGGAATGGAGTTTGGGATCGACAAATGTGTCATGGTTCATCTCAAAAGAGGACGATTTATCAGTGCTCGATTTTTTCATCTAAGGTACAATTAAAAATCAAGTCTGTGAAACTCAATTGACTACCATGGAAGACTGTATGCAACGAGTGAGGAATTCATTATTTGTGAATCTCAGACCCGATTCAATACGAAAAGTTCTAGCATTTTTCTTTTACTCACCCAGTATATTTAAATAAAATTTCAAAATGCTATTTATACCTATATAGCACAACCTGTGTCTAGCATGACGCAAGATTATTTCATTTGCATTGTCGGTGATCAGTATGATTATTTATTCCAGTTATTGATACAATGGTTTTTATTTATTTTATTTCTGGAAATATTCAAGTACATTTTGACGTGTCAAAAATTAAATGATATTCCACAGGACTGATTTAATATTATTCATTTACAAGTTTTCATTAAAACTTTGAAAGGGTTCATAATATCCTGAACTAAAATTAGCTATCAATTTTCACCCACTGTATATTAATTTTACCATTACCTGTTCGTTCAGCGAGCAAGGTTTTCCATCAAAACTATACTATTCTGAAAAATACACATAAGCGTAACAATGTATCATAGTCCTGAACTGAACAACAAGTACCTTGAGATTGATTCTGTAAACAAATAAAAATCGTTTAGCTTTTATTGACTCATTGTACAATCATATTAATGTCACCGAAATGAATGATATTGTACGTACCTATATTTATTTCTTTGTATTATGTTTATGGTTTTTACAAAAATATTTGTTAATAATTTCAGCGGCATTAGATCATATTTCGAGATGGTATTGTTTTCATTTTCAAGAGTATAGGTTAACCTGGTGGATGGCTGGTGACATTCAGACTTTGGACACTTATCAGCTGTTCCAGCGAATGTAGCGCCGCTTCTAATGTTAGTTTTGTTTCATTAATTGTCAGGTTACTTGGAGTGGAATCTCGGTTCATTCGACATTCATTGGTGTTCCGTATTTGTCCCATCCGATCCTCGTGTGAATGAGAGAAACGTTATTTTAATTTTCGACTGTTGGGAACACCGATTGTCACTCCCACCTTTTTCTTACAAAATGTTTTCTGGGGGAAACAGCTCCGATGATGAAGGTAGACATTTTTGATGTGATAAAGACCAACGAGACGTCGAGGGGATCAGTAGTCCCTCATAGTCTTTTTGTATCTTCAAGTTTGGGGATATGCCCCTTTTTAATGTTTCGAAATAAACGATTTCGTCACTTATTGTTTACCCTCTGGAGTAAAGAGGTATGTACTTTTTAGTAATTCCATTAGAATGTGTTTTATGTCTTCTCCACCATTTTTTTTATCACTCAACACGTGTTGAAATGGGTTATCATTTTACCTATTTCACAGGGTCTTACCGGACGGCTTGGATCTGTCTTACCGGACGGTTTCTTTCATTCTTACCGGACGGTTTGTTTCACCTTTACCGGATGTCCTAGTCCGTTCTTGCTGAATGGCCTATTTTGCTCCTGTTGGAGGGTTTTTCCATTGATACCGGCGGGCCTATTTCATTCTCAGCTGAGGGCGTTTCACCTTTTTCCCTACGTCACTATGGTTCACCTGGATATTTGCTGAGATCCACAAACTGTGATGTTTCGATTCCTGTCCTGATCTGAGTAGCTGTCTGAATTCTGAATGTCTACCTGTCCAGTGCTGTTCACAGTTGGATACCAGTCTGAAATTTACCATCTTCGAAGAATGATCTGAGGACAGATTATCTGAGAGAACCTCAAATAAATAGGTATTATGTATATATCATTATTTGTGAAATTTTTTTCTGTTTAACTGTATATTATTACATTTTATTTGACAAACGTTTTGAAACTGATCAGATTTCATTTACATTTTTTGGTAATCATTCTGGATACCGTTCCAGAAAATCACATGCATATTTTGTCATTTAATCACCACTGTATATAATTGTACATAATCACTATCATTGCTCATTTATGAACAATAAAGTATCATTGGGGATTTTTGGCTATTATTTCATAATTCTCTGTCTCAAATAATTCAGAGGTTTCTGGATTCCATGCCATCAAAAATTTAGTGGCGCTCAAGGCATTTAATGTAACTATCAAAATTTTCAATTTTAATTATTTGAACCACGACCCAGTGCCGCTAGACGAAGAGCTGCCGTTCGCTGTTTGGCAAAAATGAAAATAGTGCCACAAAGTGACATATCAATGTGAAATGTGACAAGTTGAAGGGCGTCAATTCGAACATATACTGACCAAATAATTTTTGTATACCTCTCAAAACCGTTAATTGTTCTCTTTTATTCGAATTGTTTTAGAATTTCTTTATCTAAATTTTTATATCGGCAGATGGAATATTTTTGAAGTTTTCTATAATTCGTTTAACAGTGTTTTGTTAGGGCTTCTGCTTCTGTGGATACCAAAGATACCGATTCTTGAGATAACCCTATTACATTTACCATAAGTAATAAATAGATTTAAGTAATCTTCATTCGAATAATTCAAACGAGCCGGCTTGAGCCATGGCCAACTAAGAATAAGTTAATTCAAAAATACGAGATTTTCTGGAACTAAGACATGCTAATTCGCCAATATTTCAAAAACTGTTGAGTTTAGGCATAGATAACCTCATTCAAAGTTAGCTTCATTTTCGATGCCGAGTCGAATGAGAATATAAAATTGGAAAAAATGGACTTCAATAATTTTTTGTACTAATCAAATTGATATCAAAATTCTGCGGAACTGGGTCCTCTCCTTTGAATAGATCGATACACAATCGAAAAGGAATGATCACGTCCTGAATTAAAAAAAAAATCGGTCTGCAAACGCAATTTTCACTTATAATATCACAAGAGATTAAATTATCTCTAGGAATAATTTAAGTTTGCTTGGTATTCGGTAAGAAAATTTCACACCATAATTTGGAAAAAAAATATTAATCCAATCTGATATTTTAAATTAATTTCACTGTTTGTCAAGTTGGCCAGGGTATTGTTGTTTTTGACATATGTTGATTTGTCATTTTTGTTTAATCGGTTCTGTCAGAAAGCTTCAAATTCAATCCGGATCGTTTGTTTAAGAAGTTGATGGAAAAAAGGGGAAATCTTATTCAGACCGACAGATTATTTTTTACACCAAATCCGTACTGGAGCCAACCCAATTCGAAAGGATGGTACAAGAATAGCCCAGTTGGTAAGAACATTGTATCTTCATGGTTTAAATCAGCAGCCTCTGATTTGAAATTGACACTAAAAAAGTAAAAATAACTAATCATTCTGCCAGAGCAACAGCTGTTTCGAATTTGGCCAAGGAAGGAGTTGGTGAACAACAGCTCATTAAAATTACTGGACACAGTAATAGTCAATCAATCAAACCTTACTTACAATTGGACGTGAATTGAATCCATGAGGAGAACTTCATCAAGTACTAGCAAGTTTTATCATGATCAGAGCACAATGCAAAATAAAAGTGAAAGTACCCAGATTCAAACCGCCAATTCAAGCTAGCTCACAAACATTTATAATACTTAATTGTGTTTTTAATATTAATAGAACCTATAATAATTGAATGTATTCCGTTATTTTGCTTAGTAGATATCACCGGAAGTGCCACAATCTTCAAAATATTTTAGCCAAATTTTAAAATTCGGGCCTCTTTTGGTTTTCTATATATTGATCGATGCAGTTCCCGGAGGGACCCCCTGTATATTCAATTCGATTTTTCTGAAATGGTGATGTATTTGGTAGTGTCTACCGCAGATAGAACACCACGTAAAACAATGACTCGAAAACCGCTATCGAGCCCACAAATGAACAATAATTAGTAAGAATATCAAGTTGTCCATGCAGCATATAAATTTTGAATCAATCGTTTTTCGATACTTGTTGACTCACTTGTTGACATTCCATAGCTTCGATTCATCCGATGCTGCGCAAACATATTTTCATTAGGAAATGATTATCTAATAGCTTCCCGTTAATAATCTGAACAAACAGTGTCTTCGATAGCTCATTATAATTTGTTTGCACGATATTATAATTAAACTCACCTGCTTTTACGTGAACTTCCCTGCTGACTACAACACCGAGGGAACTCTTCAGTCTGCACCTGTAGAGAGAGGCGTGAACATCGTGTCGGTAGCGATCGTTGGAGAAAGGAGGAAACACTAAAGAGCCATTAGGGAATAGTAGACGTAGCTCCGGAACCTGAAATTTTAAAGAAAACCATGAAAAAATAAGTGCACATGAATAAACAATAGTTTATTCCGTTGCAAAGTAAATGTTCGATAAGTTTCAAGCCTCAAACTTTCCGATGGCCCAGGTTCGAGCCCCAGTTGCAACTGGGATTTTTTCACTTATAATACCACTAGGGCTTCAATTATGAAGGCCGACTAAGTTACATGTGAGCCTATACAGGATTTTATATATGAAGGAGGAGACTCTGCAGACCCAAGTAATTTCCGTCCAATAGCACTCAAATGAATGGATACTTAAAAGTGAATAATACACTAGTGGAACAACAAAATTGGTTAAAAAAAAAGAGTTTAAACTATGCTCTCCTCTCCTTCATGGACAAGGTGAACTCGAGGCTCAATGAGAGGTCTGCTGCTTGCTGCTGCAGCGGTGTTCTGCGATTGCTCTAAAGCCATCGACTGCGTAAATCACAGAGTTTTGCTCCAGAAGCTGCTTCACTAAGGTTTCACAGGCAACAACCTTCGAAGGTTTGAAACCTATTGTGACGATTTCGAGACCGGCCTCGAGTCCGGCCCTGATCATCGTTAACTCGAAATGTAAACAAGTTCTCCGCTGACAAACAAATAAATCACGTGGAAGAATCGCGAACCTTCTAACGAAGGTTCTGGGGACATCTTAGAACTCGCCCGAAAGGCTCGAATGTCCGAGAACTGTAAATACTAGTATATAAGCCAGTGGATATTAGATGGCAGGATAGTCGTAGTCAGAGACAGTCACAGAGAGTTACCAATATAGTTCCAGAGTTCGCGGATAGAGACTGACACAGTAATAAATAAATTAGTGAAGTAAATGTTTTAGTGAATAATTTTTTTGAGTAGTGTTTTAAATGAATTAGAAAAATTAGTTTGGTGCAGTTTTATTACATTTGGCGTCAGAAGTGTGGATGTTTAAAAATAAATAAGTGTTGAAGTGTTCGCCGCGTTGAAAAACTGATAGAAATTTATCGCGCCTAATAGACTAGTGACCCGTTGAACAATTAAGTGTTTGCAGGACAGTTTTGCGCATCGCGGAAAAATAAACTGAAAACTGTCTGTGAAATAAATAATAGACTGATATCTCGGTGAAGACAAAATTTATCCGAGGAGAGTTCACCTAGTTGACCTTAAAGTTAGTGAATGAAAGCAAGAGTTAGAGGAGCGTGAGTTAGAAACAACTGGAAAGAAGGCCGTACTCCAGAAAAGACTTTCAGATGGACTCATTGAAGAAGGAGAAGACCCAGAAACATTTTTATTCGAAGTTTCAGGAATCGACTTGAGTTCGATTATGAATAAACTCGCGGAAACCACGAAATCCTTGGAAGATAAATTTCTCAAAAATTCGAATAGATTTGGAGGATAAACTTCAACAAAATTCGGTGAATCTGGAATATAAATTTCTACAAAATTCAAAGAGCCTGGAAGAAAAAATTCACGAAAATTCGAAAAATCTGGAAGTGAAGCTTCTGGAAAATTCGGAGAATTTGAGAGAAGACCTTGTGGAAAATTCGAATGGTCTGAGGGAGGAGCTTCTAGAAAATTCGAAAATCGTTGTTTGAAAGAAGTTTGTGGCATGGTGAATCGGTTGGAAGGAAGAATGGGAACTGTTGAAACAGAGATGGAGATAATCAAAGATGACATGGGGGAAGAGATGAAAAAATCAAGGAAAAATTCAGTGAATTGGAAAACCGAATGGATTCTGTGCGCACCCCTGAAATTTCCAACAGAAATTCAATGCCAGATCTGAGTACAAACTTGGAGGAAGATCAAAAAGACGTAAAAGATTTTAAGGTCAGTACGGAACCAGGAAAGCTCTAATTGAAACCGCCTCAGTTCGACGGAAATACTCCATGGCCAAACTACCGCCGACAATTTGAAGCTGCTGCCAAAGCGAACGGATGGAATGCTGGGGATAAGGCTATAGCTTGACACTGGCATTGCGTGGTGAAACAACAAATATTTTGCAAACTCTCACCGCCCAACAACAGGAGGACTATGAACAGCTGGTAAAACACTTGGAACTTCTCTATGGCCAAGCCCACCTTGAACACGTATATCACTCACAGCTGAAGAACCGATGCCAGAAATCAAGCGAATCCTTGCAAGAATTTGAAGCAGACATTGCACGCTTGGTTCACCTTGCATACCCAGCCACACCGGAAAGTGTAATGGAGCGACTAGCGGTCCAGACATTTTTGGATGGACTTCGTGACCAGGAAACCCGGCAAGCCCTAACACTAGCTCGCCCCGCACATCTCGTAGATGCATTGGCACGCGCTTTGGAATTCGAAGCAGCAAAGCAATCCTGCAAAAGCCAGAGTAGAGTCCGGATGATCGTGTAGATCCACAGGAGCCCGCTAATATCGAGGCTGTCATGAGAAAATTAATGAAGGAAGTCCTGCCTGAAAGAAAACGAATAAGGTGCTGGAATTGCGGGAAAATTGGGCATGTGCGTAGCTAATTTATCATTAGGATTACTCCAAAAAACAAACTACACACCTAACTTAACATTATCCAATCTGCAGTTTGCACTACACTTTTCACACCTCCTTATTATTTAGTGTAACACCTAGATTTGGTGGTAACTTATTTGCACTACAACATTTTAGCAACGAACATAGTGTAAGTGTACACCAGAAATCACCGAACGGGATCAGTGTTACATGAATGTGTTCGGAATTGTAGTTATTGGATACACTGCGAACGAACTTTTTATCTCTTGCTGACTTATTGTTGTTTAAAGTGCGGCCTGAGTAAGTATCTGACATTACGTGGATCGGCTCATCTTCGACAGTTCTCAGATTGTTTGGAGGAATTTCACCAAGTGATGTTGAAGACCATCCACCACCTATGGTTATCCTTCTAGAGGTCTCTCAAGAGATACAGAAAATATACGCTTGGACCATTCCCAATCAGACATAGGAAGAATTCTGAAGAAGAATTTATCGTCTGCTGAACATTTCTGGATTTCTATTTTCATGTGAATCAGAAGATGAAAATGATGAAAATCGAAAAAGTTTTGAAGAAAAATTATTCATTATTACTTCAGACTCGAAAAATTCCGTCGAAACATTCATTTCCATGCATGAATAATCGCTACGTCTGCGAAGTCACAAAACAACGAAATTACATCATATAACCCCACACTGATGTGATAAGTCTATGTACTCTATCTCTCGCATCATCTGAATGAACATGAAGTCGCGCGCTGAATCCATTTGGGAATTACATCCAATAGTGAAGCCACCTGTAATGTCTGACAGAGACAAATACGCACATTGTCTTGTGCCATGTTCCTCCGTGCTACGACCGTTAAAGTTTCCTCTCGGGAACTATCTATATATCAGTAGCAATATTGTGTCGGCAAGACCAATAATCAATTATACGTTACGCGTGACAACAGTAAATAGATAATGGTGGACAATGAAGAGGTTACGAGCACGGCACGAACGCGTTTTATTTATTCAATGCTGAAACGAGTAATTTTGACAATTATCGAGATACCGCTTTATCCAAATATTTCCATAAAATGGAACTTGAGAAAATTTTGCTTGACGAAGAACAACAAGATCTGAATCTGACAGATATGTTCGACTCACTAAACAAGATTGCGGACGATAAACTACACGGAATAAGGGCCATATACGCCACCGGGCAAGGAAAAAGGTAGAATGAATGTGAATTCGTATGAGATTAACACTATGACTTACCAATACAGTAATCAGCTAGAAGACTTCTTTTTTCTAAGAAGGAGGCTGACCATAGTAGGCGATATGGAAAATGTAGTTATATAGAGCCATTCGACAGCCCCGGGTCCTCTCCAGTCGTACTGATAAAGAAAAAGAAGGATCAACAAATTTTTGCGTGGATTATAGTCAACTGAAAACCTGACGAAAAAGGTCCCTTCACCGAGGATAGATGACACCCTGGATACGTTGGCCAGTTCTGAAATTTTTTCGACCGTAGACTAGAAGAGTGGATACTGGCAATTGGAACTTGTCCTAGAAGATTGAACATGATTGTTGTCAAATTGTTCAAGGACAACGTGAAAAACCTGGAGGAGTTTTATTCATGACTGATAAGATCCGGATTGAATCTAAGTTCCAAGAAATGACTTATTCCAATACTCGTGAACCCTTCGGACACATTTTTGCTGGGGAAGAAGCAGTAGACGAACAGAAGATCAAAGCACTAAGACTAAGCGAATCCAAAAGACATACACTAGTTTCGGAGCTTTTTGGATTTCACACCTATTATGGAAGGACAAGAGCAGTTCCAACGGTACGAGGAATTCCGAGACCCATTTCGGGAATTAAAAGGAGCTTCGACAACCACACATGTTCTGATCTATCCCCTACCGAAGGCTAGCCATGTGAGACTTGGAGTTGTCCCGACTCAGATCAAGAAGGTCATGAGTCACTTCTACAAAACCTTTAGTAAACCGGAATGCAATTACTGTGTCACCAGACGAGAGCTAGCGGTTGTATCCCTACTGCAGATGGGAAGAAATGCAAAAAATCCATGAAAGGGACAACGAAAGTCATGTGGAAGTGACGAAGATCTTTCAGACAGTAGGGCAATGGTTACACTAGGAAAATTGTCAAGCCGACGTTAAGAAATGGTGCAGGAAGTGTGCCAAAAATAGAGCTCGAACATAATCTAAGGCTCCGATGTATCAGTACAACTTAGGTAACTCATTTGAAAGAATCGTCTTTGATATCGCTAAACTGTTTCCAGAATCTGACCACTAAAATCAATACATCCTCCTGGGGATATACTACTCCATTAGATCGACAGAAGAAGAAAGAAATCTTTATTCACTACGATATGCATAAAAAAACATTTGTAGCATCAGTTCTTCGGAGAAAGAACAAAAAAAAACATCAAATAACAAGTTAACAAGATACATTACAAGCATATTCCTTGCGTCAAAAGTGTATCTACGAAAATGATCTAAATATTCTGTAATGGTATAAAAACAGTTTTTTATATATTTTTTTAAAACGTGTTTAAAACAAAACATTAATATTTTTAATATTGGCAGGTAGAGCATTATACAATCTGGAATCATATGAGTTTTTTCGTGATTTCATCAGTTTGAAGCGTTGAGCTCTAATAAGATTGCTGTTACGTGTATCATAATAATTATGTAAACTGGATTGCTTGGGAAACAAGGGAGCCCTTTTGTGAATATCTGATAGGCTTAAATAAACATACAAAGAAGGTATCGACATAATTTCAAGATTGATGAATGATTCACGGCAAGAATCTCTAGGACCGATTCCAGCAAGAATTCTCAGAGTTTTTTTCTGTAATTTAAAAATGCATTGGGCATCACTAGAATTTCCCCACAGTAAAATTCCATAAGACACACTGAGAAAAATCTGAAGAACATATTGGTATATTCAAGAAATTATGATAAAAATTACAATACTTTTTGGTAACCCTAATAACTTGGATAGTAAGTGGTGAAATACCAATAAATTGTTGAAATAATTTCTAGTTAACGTTAGTATAAATTATTGCTGTCACATATAGTACCAGAAATTATTGTAAATATCACTATACATTTTTCTCCATGCATGTGAGACTGAATGAGTGAGCAAAATACTATTCTCAACGTAGTAAAATTTGTTATTGGTTTCAGCTGCTGAAGTAAAAATACGGCACTCGATAATGTACTTTTCAAACCTAAAATGTGGCTTGCCCAATATAACCTATTGTCCAGAGTAGAACCCAATAATTTGACACATTGAAGTCCAGGTAATGGCGGAGCCATAGAAACAATCATGTTTTGTGATATTTCTTTATTCATCATGAGTTTATTGACACTAAGCCAGTGCTCCGCTTTTTCTTGTATTTCCATAGATTTTTCCACAAGAGATGAATAATTAATTCATAGAAGAGTATATCGAGGATGTATCGTCAGCAAATAGTACACTGTGGCACGGCTTTATATAGTTGCAAAAATCGTTAATATAAATAACAAACAAAAAGGCGGGGCCCAAAACCGATTCCTGTGGTACGCCTAGGTCAATCGGTCTCAGCTCAGAATATGTATTATTATGAAAAACTCTCTGGAATCGTTTATTCAGATAAGTTTCAATCAAATCCAAAGAAGTACCTCTTAATATGAGAATGTTGTTGTGGGAAACACAGTCAAAGGCCTTTGACAAATCCAGTAATGTGACCCTAGAAGCCTATGACCTGCCCATCCAGAAGAATCTGAAGTGGATATGTCGAGTTGGTGTTCCATAGGAATAGCATTCGGACCAAGGTAGAAATTGTGACTACAACTTGTTCCGGGAAATGTGTGAATTGCTGGACATCCGAAAGACGAGAACCACATCTCGTCGATCTTCACATGGAATGGTGAAGCGTACGAATAGGATGCGAAGGAAGTTTCTGATCACCAGAAATATTGAGACCCCCCTTTGTTCTTGATAGCCTATCGTTATAATTGGCTGGAAGCTAAGATATCCCTGTGACCTACCTGTAGTTTGGGACATTACCATATTTGTGTCGACGACGTCTGCACCTTGAATTTTACTCTTAGCCGACTTGCAGTGCAACCAAATCAAACTATATGAGACATAATATCTTTCAGCCGACCACTCTTGCTCCATTGCATGCCAACAAAAAATTTTATTCTCAGCCGAAACATCGAAGGCGCTGACGGGAAGAGAACATACTTCTGTTTACCTATGTAAAGTTCCGCGAGAGAGAACTGTCTGCGAACTTTGGCAGAGAAGGCACGATATTTATGAAAGTGGTCTGTTTCAACATCTAGCGATAGGACGAAGGACATCTATGACCAATGCAGAAGCTAAGAGATTTCAAAACTGATATAGAAGTTTAGCATTATATCACCGTGGCCTGGCACCAAAACTGCGGAAATCGTGGAAAGATCCGTACAAAATCATGAAGAGGATAAACAACCTCGTCTGTTGTATCCCCAAGCCACACCGAAGAAAACCCAGAGTCATTCGTGTCGACAGGTTGACTCCTCACTCTGGAAATCATGACCAAGTCCGCTAGATGAGATGATGTTCCAGAAGCTCATGTCCTTCACAGAAAATTATATTTTTTGTGCCAACTTGAGAGTTGCCATGAGACCTTTTCTAATTACGTGCCAGATTACTGAATAGCAGGAGAGCTTCATATGTCCAGGGCTGTATTAACTGTTCTCCAAGATCTACGGAAACATAATCCGGAAGTTGATGGGAAGCTACAGTTAAAGAAGGGATAGAGAAACATCCACTACTCACTATTAATCATTCAAATTCATCATTAAGAATTAATTAATCAGAGTTTGATGCATTTTTATTACAATATGCAAAATGCAACGACCATGAATGATCATACATGATAATGTTTGAGAAGCCGTAGTGAAACAAAAGTCGCGGAATTCTGACCCTAACTGTTAGTGTTGCCTACACCTATTTTCCAGCTCCCGTAGATATTGAATTGATTAAATCCCTTTCATACAACGAACGGGACATTTTCTGTTAAAATTCGTTTATTTCTGATCCAGTACCATTCACCACTAACGAATATCATGAATGAAATCACGAATCATAACGAGAAAAGTGAATCAATTTAATGACAGTGCACGAATGCAGCCCTTTCACATAGTCATGCATCAGCATAATTAACACGGTATGAAGCTCTTCATAAAATTCATTATTCTCCGATGTCCGTATTGATTTCGCGGCATAGGCGTCGAATCGCGTCCCCCCACGGGGATTTGCCCGGCGTACTCGGATAATCCGTTTGGTAATCGTCCCATTTCCTCTAAACCGTCGGAAATCTGACAAATAGAGTTGTTATAGTTTTCTGTGAGTTGAATGATTTCTTAAGTTTCAACAACTCGCCAAAATACAAAGAAACTCTTCGTATTGGAGGGTTTTTATTCGTTAGGGTATGTGAGTTGGAAATTATATTATCAGAATGAAAATATACACATTCTGTTTTATCAAAATTAATCATTAAACCGTTTGATTAAAACCAATTCACGAAATAATTCACAGTATCTGCAATGGATGATGTGAGATCCTCAAAAATCTGTGCAGAGATTTAAGCATTTAAGAAGAACTGATAGGACATTATTTGTAAAGAGTAGGAATATCAGTGGTCCCAGCACAGATCCCTGAGGAACTCCTCTATTCATAATATTATTGACTAATATTGCGAAAAAGTAATTCCTCTGAATCCAATATTGTACAATTTATTTTTGATGAATTTTATATCTGAACTGTCGAAAGCACCTGATAGGTCAAAAAACAGACCTGCCACACGCCTTCTCTGCTATCTAGTTCTATGTAAACATATTGGAAAAGATTGCATGCAGCAGTTTGTGTGGATCTATAGGCTCGGGATCCGAGTTGGTGTGCCTTCAAGCTTGTTGGTATTTACAAAATGGATCATTCTATTGCAAACAATTTTTTCGAAGATTTTAGCAAAAAACTTAGCACTGATGAAATTTGCGTGACGTTGGTAACTTGCCTTCGATGATCAATAGAGTTATGAGATGACTTAGGTGAATCGAAAGAGGTTTGATAGCAGCCTTCAGGATTTTCACTGATATGTTGTCTTGGCTTGTTTTTTAAATTTTCAGTTGCATCCTCAACTTCCTCTGGCATTACAGGATTGAAGAAGAATGTTTTGACGAACATTTCAGATGTAGTACAGGATGTTGGCATCAAGTTTCCAAAATAGTTATCAAGATTGTTTTTCGTTGCAAATAAGTGACTCTGAGATTGTAGCTAACAAGAAATTCATTTAAACATATTTTGTTGTTCAAATTGATGGAATAGTCAGACCTCCACAGAAAAAGACATTGTAATGGGACTTACTGCCTACCTTCACAGTGTTTCTGAAAGAATGTGTCCAGATATATACACTTATGACAGCAGTTTCGCAACCAGGCCCACCTACTGATACTGCACAGCACTCACTCAAGTGTGAGATTTTTATTGGCTAGAACTTGAGGTCCTCTTTAATATAGATGATGGTTCCTTCATGAATATGAGAAGTACGACAATAGTACAAAGCAATTACATAACCATTTAATGTTATGAATTCGATATCATCATATTGACTGCACCAATGTTTAGATAGGCTTACTACATCAGAAGATTCCTGAATTATTAGTTATTAATTTTGTCAGTTTATTTGTAAGACATTGAGGATTCAGTTGCACCAGATTGAAGGATATGCTATTGGGTTTCTCGATGTGGAAGATTTTGAATACTATCACTTGAAATTTCTAGTTTTCGAAATATGTTCAATAAGTTCTGAAATTACAGGGTGTTGCGTTATATTAAAATTTTCCAATAATTTTCAACAATTATTGACCTGATCCGTTATTTGAAAAAATTCGCTGGTGATGCGAAGTTGATTACACAATTATTACGTGAAGAATTTCTTCAAGACTCAGTGATAGCAATAACACATCGTTTATAACTGGTTACGATTGGGATTGATGACGGAATTTTTTGTTTCTGGGAGCCTCTCCACCGCGACCTTTGCAGATCTATTCCTTTCTCGTCCTTGTCTAGATGCGTCTCCATAACTAGACTCCACAGGCCAGACTTCAGGTGTTCCAGGTATTGGAAGGGTTGTGTTTTTCCTCCCCAATCCTCGATAACCTTGTACTAGTCAGACCCTGACCTAGCACAGTATATGTGCTAAGGTTTCCTATTTTTTTTTTGCAAAACCTGCGTATTGTTGTGTCTGCTAGTCCGATGTTGTTCATGTGTTTGTTGAGTCTACAGTGTCCTTTTGGGAGCCAAACCAGGATCCTGGTTGTTCGACTGTTCTGGCTTATTAGTTTGGTCTGTCTGGTTCCTGGTACCTTGTTCCGCCATTTTCGTGACTGCCCTTCCACATAAGTACCTACTGATATTTGTTTCTAAAAGCTCTTTTGCTATACCAAAAATAGGTTCTGGCTCCTTCTCGCGCTAGTGAATCTGTCTTTTTATTGCCCTGGAAGTCTGTGTGACCTGGTACCCAGGCTGAGGACAGTCTGTTGTTTTAGTAACCCTCCTGCATAGTGAAGTAATACTGCAATTTCTGCCCGAAATATTGTCACGTGTCTACCTAAGTTCAGTGATACTCTTGTCCCAGATTACTTTCATTTAATTTTTTTTAAGTGGGACATGATTTTATTTCACTGAAAGTTTGGAAGTATGATTACAAAAGGACCTATTTTTTCTGTGTCAGATCATGTGCCCTGAGAAAACAAAGTGAATCAAGAATGATGGCTTTCTGCTTTCGTCTGGCTAAGATTTCTGTCATCTTACGGCATGCTGGCAGTTTGAGTAAAGACTGCGGAGTTCAAAGAGTTACTACCGATATTTAGTAATTTTTTCCATTGAAGAAGATAGTTTTAGTTCAGTGTTCGTGGACTACATCGAGCTCGTATTCGCAAGAGGACAAGAAAAAAGTAGTTCGAATAGATTTGGTACTCCTAATTCTCCAGAACGGATTACCCCCCCCAGTCCATAAGGTAACACCAGGGTCTCATCTATCCCGTTCGAGTGTCGTAGATTGTGGTACAGCACTCGTAGTACCGCGTTATGCATGTGGATATAGGCTGACACCGCATAAGTTGGACAATTAGACTAAAAATGCATTATAGAATCAGGAGACTTCTAAAACGCTCTGAAAATAATGTCCAGGAGAGCTCTATACTTACCTCGCGACTAGGGTATTGAAGACACAATCCTTGCGGGCTATTAAATATCCCTCGATCTCCCAGTTAATCCCACTTGAACTGAGGCATAGGTATGTGAAATTCTTGGATAGGCCAAGGCCTTCAATGTTCTTGACAAATACCTCATTCATTGGCTTCCTTGTATAGCTGCAGGAGCAGCTCAGTCTCCGCAGCTATACCTCGTTCATCGGCATTATTGAGAATAAATGCTCCGATCCCTGCCTTTTCATGGTCTAAACTGCCGATAACTTCATTGGTTCCATAACTCTAACGTCGAAAGAAGCTGGAGATGATATTGGCATGTGTGGGACGAACCTTCTTGTTTGGACTACAGACAGATCAGATTCGATCTAGTTACCCCACCGCGTACATAAATCAAATAAAGAATGCCAAAAGAGACTCTTGAGAGGTCTGCGACTTGAATATGGGACAAGAAGAGCCTTGAGAGGGTAGACCAAGTGGGTAAGGCAATAGTCAATGCCTACGAGGAAAGCTGTTCTGAGAAAACAAGGCATCAAAGTAACAAAACAGTCTAGCGGAATTAGCACTTGGAATCCCTGATACATTCAAGGTGAAACCAGGTCAGTCACGAAAACTGGAGCCAGCACTTATGGAACCAAGCTAATGAGACATGAGTTTTCAGAAAAAAATATTGTCATCTACTCAGACAGCGAAGTTATGATAGGTTACCTTCAAACTTGTTTGGGACTGCATTGGAGCATTGACTGCAAAAGAGCTGAGCAGTCAGAACTGACTGATCCTAGCTTACTGACTGATCTAGCTTGGGTACCAGCACACGCATGTTATTAAGGCAATGAAGAGGCAGATTCACTAGCCTTGAAGGACACAGAACCGCTCTGCGGTGTGGCAAAAGTTGTACTTAAAACAAACACCAACAACAATTCACCAAGAATGAGACATGCCAAAGAGTTTATCAAACAACCGCAGCCAACACTCACAGAATATCACCAAGCCAGAAGAGGAGCATTACTATCACTGTCAAAGAGCATTGTATGCTCAACAATCATATGAGTACCATCGGTCTGGTAGAAGAGGTAGAAGAAATGTTATGCAGGGTGTGGAACAAGAGGAAACATCAGTACGAATATTATGCCACTGCGAAGGCTTGTCAAGGCTGAGGTTTCTAACGTTGGGAGTTCTAAAAACAAGCCCATGGAGTCCCGTAACGAAGACATGACTAGATAAAGAACTCTAAACGATTTCGAGAGAACTCACAATAGATCTGAAAAGGTCGCGGTGTAGAGGCTGACAGCACGAGAGCCCCAAACTAATCTATATCTAGATAGATAGAATAAGATAGAATAAGGTATGTGGGCGGATGGAGCCATAAGCATGTAGTCCTCTCAATCGGGCCCGTTATGCACCTACTTCTGGGAAATGGTTCAGTTTTGAAGGTAGCCTATTCGCGAGCGAAAGAGGCCAGCCTTCTAACCGATGCCACCCTCGCACTCTCCGGGTTCAGTACGATGCTCCCGAGGTGTGCTTCCCGTATTGCTGCCACTGCCGGGCATTCCGTGAGGATGTGGGTGGCTGACTCCTCATCCTCCAAGCACCACCTGCATTCGGTATCATCCATTAAAATGTTGAGGAGCCTGTTTAGATGGCAGTGTCTCGTCAGGAGTAATCTATATCTATCTCCTGTTATGTAGACACTCCCTACTCAAGTGTTCACGTCCTTTCTGTTATCTCGGGGAGTATTAAGGAGGAACGGAATATTCAGGATACAAGCTCCTATGAAGATGCATCATTTCACGAGTCCATTATCATTATTATCGTTCAGTAATCCGTGCTTTCCACCAAATGCAACAACACGTTCAATTATGCGTTCTTCAATCAGAGCTATTTGTTTGAATGAACATGTTGCAAATAATATATCACGGTTTGAAACGTTCCACGGATTAAACGCGAATAGCATGTTCAAACGTGATGCATGCCATTAGGGATATGCATTAGCAAAAGTTATCGTGAACCTTTGATCGATTACCGTTCTGGATATTTCAAGGTCGGCTGTAATTCGCAATTATCGAGATTGACGGGATATATAGAATCGTATGTCGAACAGTGGTAACTGTTTTTTTCTTCCATGTGGAACAAAGACACAATAATGAATAGAATCGTGCTTTGCTTCTGAGTACAATTTCACGAATAGCATCAATCAATACGGTATGACTCCACTTGTGGCTAGCAGAATGACGAAATGTCAAAGCCAATAATAAAAATGTATAAAAATATGGAGAAAATATTAAAAATATAAATATGAAATTAGCGCAATGACTTCGAGAAGAAGTATGTAGGTCAAACTAGGAGGGCCTTAAGAGTACGGTTCAAAGAGCACTTTGCTCATATCCGTTTCTCGAGATCAGAAAAATCGGGTGTGGCCCAACATACTTTGGATTACGGCCACCGATTTGATGACACAAGCTTAAAATTAATTAGACATGTTCATGATAAAAGACTTCTCGAGGCATTCGAGAGTCTAGAAATTTCAAAATGTAAAAATAGTATGAATGCGGATGAGGGGCCAAATATACCATACAGCCCCTTGTTCAAGTTCATGGTACAGTAAAGAAATAATTAATTTTTGAATTTTTTCAAGAATGTTTTTGTAATAATTCGAAGGAAGTTCGAATATATTGGGTCAGAATAATGTGAAAGAATACGGGGTACCCTTCTCTCTAAGCGTTTCCACCAAGTGGAAAATTAAAGGCAAACATCGGTCAGAAAACAACTACTTCCCAGGCTAATACCACGACGGACATTGAACTACATCTGACAGATATTTGTGCAACGTAGAGGTCATTGTTGTCATTTCGTTAAATTCATGTGCTCATTCTAGGTAAGCTTGGTATATTATTTGGGATAAAAAAAGAACGTATAGTCTAGTTGAACAATATTCAATACACCTACTTGATGAACTGGAGATCCATCTGCTAATATCCATTCGACTTCCGGTGAGGGACTTCCATGTGCTGTGCAGTCGACTTTACCTCCTGAACTGTTGCTGAACTCGACACGATGTGGGGGCTCATGAATGAACAGGGGTCCTTGTAAGTCCACACCTCCTGTATACACTGAAATAATAAAATATTCATAATCAATATATATTGAATACTTCAACATTTTTGATAATTAAATACAAAGGACCTCGCACTTTTTACAGGTAAAATGGTTATCTGTAATATTGTCTGAATTTTAAGTATATTGTACTATTCGATGTACTGATTGAACGTGCAGAATCGCAAAGTTCGTTGATGGATGGATTTTGAAATACAGGGTGGTCAAGTTGAAAATCAGTAATTTTTATTCAATTATTTTCTCGGGATTTGAAAGTTCCAACTACATTTTTTTCGCTCTTATCATCAACGTATCTTCATATTACTGAATATCATTCAGATGGTCCAATATACTATTCTTATTCCATCATTTATCACAATTCGACATTTCGTACAGGGTGATTTGAAATATATGGCCGGTTCTTTCGTACTCATCCTGTATATTCAAGTGAATTATCATCCTCCGAAGATAGCTGATACCATATAAATATGATTTAGTTAAGATATATTGGGTGATCATGAAAATTTTCCATGATAAAAATGACAAAATATCAACGTTTCAGAAATCACCCTGATTAACTAGTATGACTATGACTAGTTTCAAGTAACTGTGATATTTGGACAGTATTTGCGTGCTACAGAAAGGGTTTTGGTCAATTCTGATTTTATCTTTCGATTCCTCTCTAAAATTTTAACGAAACTCAACAAATGAAAACAGTTTCGGAGATTTTGTCGAATAGCGAGTTTTGCAAATAATTGACTCGGACATTCCATAATCAGTAGGTAATCAGTTTATTCAATTTACTCGTTTTAATGGTATCAGAATGACAAGAGTGTCTTCAGTCCAATCACATATTTTCTAGGGGAGAATCAAACATGAAACACCTGATTCAATCAGGATATCAATTCCAATACATCCAAATGAGCGGGGTGGTTGAGAGGTTCAAAAGAATGAAAAAATATACATACAGTGAGGGGCAATATTATGGAATAAATTCATTTTTACGAGAATAGGCAACTTTTGAGACAAATCCCGAAACACATCGATTTTTATTTCCAAATTATGATTTTGTGGCAGATATGTCATACTAGTGACGTCATCCATCTTTGCGTGATGACGTAATCGATGATTTTTTTAAATGAGAATAGGGGTCGTGTGATAGCTCATTTGAAAGGTTATTCAATTCTCTATGCAGTGATATGAACATTAACATAATTATTTATACAGGGTGGCCAAAAAAATATTTAATTTGTAAATGAAATTAATTGTCACAAAAAGAAGTATTATCATTTATTTAATACAAAATTACATTGTACTACTGTCGGAAAACAGAAAAACAAATTAGTTGACAAATAAAAATTGCTTTTCGCTTAAATTAAATATTCAAATTGCCACCCACCTGCCTCTTGGCAGTAATTGAACGGACGAATACATTCTTCTTGAACATTGTGGATCATTTCTGGAGTTGAATTACGAATTTCCAATGTAATGCTATTTGTCATATCTTGGAAATGTGTGGTCTATCGGCGATCTGGATCATCCTCATTGATTTTGTCTACTATTGAAACACTTGAAACAGTTTATAAATAAATGTTTAGAACTGCTGTGCTTTCTACTACTATGAAGAAACAAAAATAAATTCCGATATTAGGCAAATAAATAATGAGAACTAAAAAGATAGCAAAAAGTATAGTTTTTACAAATCGAGTTGGCTTGGGTCAAATGTAAGTCAGTTCTTGACATTTTCTCATAAGGACTAGTTTATTTCATGAAATAAATAAATAATGGCCCCATTAACTGAAACACAAAGAATCGAAGTATTAATTATGGTTGGATATGGAGATAGAACCAGAACACAACAAGAAGTATGTAATTTATTTACCATAAAATATCCTAATACGCCTATCACACAATCCACTGTTAGTAAAATTGAGAAGAAATTTAGAGAAACTGGACACGTGAAACATGTTGCAAATGCTGGTCGTCCACCAATGAATGAGGATGTGAAACTGTCTGTATTATTAAGTGTGGCAGAGAATCCTCAAATTAATTCTAGGCAAATTGCAGCTGATACAAACATTTCTAAAAGGTCTGTTTTACGTGTGCTGAAAAAAGAGAAATATCATCCGTATAAAATTCATAATGTCCACGAAATCAATGAGGATGATCCAGATCGCCGAATGCAGTTTTGTGAAGTAATGCAAGATTTATGTAATCAAAATCCACGCTTCATTCGTGAAATCCTTTTTTCTGATGAAGCAACCTTCTGTTTAAATGGAACAGTGAATCGGCAAAACTGCAGATATTGGAGTCAAGGTAATCCCCATTGGATGACTACGGTACACACTCAGCACCCTCAAAAACTAAACGTGTGGGCAGGGATAGTCGAGGATAGAATTATAGGTCCTTTTTTCTTCGATGGGTCTCTTACGGGGCAAATATATCTTGATTTTTTACAAAATGAACTTATACCCGCCCTTACAGACATGTTTCCAAATGAAAATGATCGTAATTCGCCAAATGAAAACATATGGTTTCAGCAAGACGGTGCACCTCCGCACTTTGCACGTCCTGTTCGTGATTTTTTAAACAGATGTTTCCCTAGGAGATGGATTGGTCGACGAGGAACAATAGAGTGGCCCGCAAGATCTCCAGATCTTACACCACTTGATTTTTTCCTATGGGGTTACTTAAAATCAAAAGTTTACATCGATAGACCACAGAATTTACAAGATTTAAGAAATAGAATTAGATTGGAAATTCGTAATATACCTCCAGAAATGATCCACAATGTTCAAGAAGAATGTATTCGTCGGTTCCATTACTGCCAAGAGGCCGGTGGGTGGCAATTTGAACATTTAATTTAAGCGAAAAGCAATTTTTATTTGTCAAATTATTTTTTTTTCTGTTTTCCGACAGTAGTACAATGTAATTTTGTATTTAATAAATGATAATACTTCTTTTTGTGACAATTAATTTCATTTACAAATTAAATATTTTTTTGGCCACCCTGTATAAATAATTATGTTGATGTTCATATCACTGAATAGAGAATTGAATAACCTTTTAAATGAGCTATCACACGACCCCTATTCTCATTTAAAAAAATCATCGATTACGTCATCACGCAAAGATGGATGACGTCACTAGTATGACATATCTGCCACAAAATCATAATTTGGAAATAAAAATCGACGTGTTTCGGGATTTGTCTCAAAAGTTGCCTATTCTCGTAAAACTGAATTTATTCCATAATATTGCCCCTCACTGTATATATCACAATGATAAATCAACTCCTATGAAAAAACGAAATATATCCGATAATGAAAGCTCTACCGTCTACTCTGAGTTTTTACCGTTGATAAAAATAGTTCCCATCCGATATTGTAGCTATTAGTAGATTGTTTTTCATCTAATAATCATGAAATATCACATTCTTCCTTATAAACAAAAAGTCGGTTCTGAGTCTCTAAAATTTTTCTCTGTTTACTGAAAGATACCTAATTTTTACAACTGAAATTGTTTTTATCCGGAAGATTTAGTGGCAATAATATATTCCTAAGCCAAACAAAAAAACTATTTTCAAGGAAACATTAAACATGAAACACCTGCGACTTCGCCAAAACTTAAAATAAATATCTTGTTGGATTTGAATTTAATCTTATCTCTACAGAAATACACAGACAATTCTGATTTAAAATGTATCGTTCAAACTTGAATAGTTAACTACAATGTCATGACGACCTCTGTCTCCAGTTGAAGATTGTATCAATAGAGACAGACGAAATTTCGATCGATATTTGAGATCTCACTAGATATTAATCTGAATGTGCCAGCAAACTGCATAAATCCTTCGAATCATGGTAATTTCCAGCTCTTCTAAAAGAAGCTATTGTCATTACACTCCACAAAGGTGGTGGAATGGACCACTTATATCATCTACTCTCTCAAAAATTATCAAGAAAAACACAGTATATTGTCACAATACCAATTTGATTTTCAAAAGTCAAAAGATACAGGTGATGGCAAATTTTTTTTTTCTTCGAAAGAGTATACCTAAGCCTCAACATAGGTGAGATGGTAGCGGCGGTATTTTATGATTTTTCAAAAGCTTTTGGTTGGATAAATCACGAAGTATTGTTGAACAAACTACAGTATTATGGGTTCAAGGGAATAAATCTGAAATTGTTCGAATTATATATTTTCATCGGAAGGCAGGCCGTCGAAGTTACCAACGAGAGATCAGAGTTTTCAGATATTAGGTGGGGTGTTCGTCGTGGGTCGGTCCTCGGTCCTATTTTGTTCTTATTGTATATAAACGACTTGACATTTTTACCTATGACAGCGAACTTTGCACTTTTAGCAGATGATACCACTCTTATTTGGCATGGAAAGAATGTGGATACCCTGAAAGGTGTCGAAGAAGTAAACTCATGGTATCACTCAAATTCACTGTATCTCATTTCTAAGAAAACCAACTAACTTACTTTCGAATTCGAATTTGAAAATCTCAGTTATGAACCAAATCAAAAATTAACCTTACACCAAGTTTCTTGGTATAACCATTGACGATGAACTGAAGTTTGAAAACCATATCATATATTTAAGAAATTGCACAATTAGAGTCGTATCAAATAAAGTCGGTATATCTATGGCCTACCTACTTTTCACTAATAGAGTCGCATGTAAGGTATGGCATTCACTTTTGGTGTTACTGAAGACAGCACTTACTGCAGTCTGTATTTATACTACAAAAAAGGCCATCAGATATATGTGCAAGGCAAAAACAAGAGACCATTACATGTCTCTTTTTCTTCATAAAAGAATCTTAACTTTACCCTGCATCTTCATTATGGAGACAATTTGTTTGATCCATAAAGAATAATCCTCGATGCCTGTAGCAAACGCACCAGGAATAATTGAAACAACCTAAGCCTACTAATACCAAAAACATCACTAGCAAAGAATTCTCTTCTATATGAAAGTAAAAAAATATACAATCATTTGCTCGAACATATAGAGTCTTTGAAAAAATATAAGTACTCCAGATAAGAAGTAAATTATCTTCTAGATACGAAAGCGTACTACGACCTGCAGGAACACTACGCGCAAACAATATGGGACGTTTAAAATATGGTTTAAAATTCAACATTTACATGAATCTTAACTTCATTATTGTGTAATAAGTTCTAATTTTCAATTTTTTATCTGTTTATAGTCATTAAGACTAAGGTAAGCTCGGGTAAGTGTGAATTTGGAGCGAGTGTGAGTTTGCTCGCTATCTTCGCTAAACCGGGCGACAGCCCAATGCCGTCTATTGACGAAAAGCCTACACTCATAATGAATCCATAACCATCATATAAAATAACAAAGAGATCTTGTGAAATCCAAATATCTTCCCCAATTATCTAACCTACAATTCATCAACCCGAACGAGTATAACGAGTTTATTTCAAGCTTTGAGTGTATTGTTAAAATCTAAGGTAAGAATCCATTTTATACACATTTCTTCTACCTAAACAATGAATCTGACTATAGATTGTCGTTTTTCATGAAGTTGTTTTTTTTACATTTTTCCATTGCATGTCACACTTACCCCAATTTTATTGGGGATAGTGCGACCTATCTGTTGGGGTAAGTGGGAACCTGGTTCATTTGGCCAATCTAAACAATAATATTTTTTCAGCTATAGTACGAAATTATATACGGAAATCTAAGAAGCAAATCCAAAGTTGTTCACGTGGAGCGGTTAGCAGAATACCGAGGCCACGACCCTCCAAATTGGTTCCAGCGAGGCAATCAAGATGAAGATGATGTTATCCGGGACGGAATAACCTAGAAGAGTTACGAACCTGGTAGTAGATAGAAAGATCATGAATCCTTCTGTTTGCCTTCTAGAAACCCATTAGAATGTACTAGAATCATTAAAGTTTATCCGAGAACTTAGTATGGAATGTTCTGTTGAAAGTTCTATAGGTTCTAGAATAATGTTATCCTATAAATACGATCACATTTGACAAGTTGGGAAGTTTTTGAGTTTTGTTTACTTTTTAACATTTGACTGTTGTAAAGTTACCAAGTGAAGTTTGAAGTATTTATTTGAACTGCAAAGTGTCAAACAGTGTTGTCAGTTGTATTATTTGTTCTGTGACAATAAAGGCGAGTTTATAAGTAAGTGTACCTCTTATTGAACCTGAAAAACGCAACAATATCAATAACTGGCCAGAGGATTGTAACTTTGTAGTACTGCTGTACAGATTCAAATGAAGCTTTACTCCCACCCCCAATTTTTGAGGGAATTTTGCTCTTTCTTGGCAACTCGGCAGCTCTAAACCCGCACTTGTCAGCAATTTCTGTGCAGTGATTGAACAACTTTGTGAAGAACTCATCTGTTCTGAAGGATTGCAATACTTCAAGTGTGCTGATTTTCACAGATTTCACAACTTCATAGGTCACACTGCTTGACTGAAGGATCTTTGACAGTATGTCACATTGTGCTAGAACTCTCCTGAGTAATAGCAGGTCAAATCAAAAGTTGAAGTCCTCCATATTTTTCAACGAAGCATTGGTGTGTCCACCACTGCCAGGGTCTGTTTCAGAAATTCAAAAACAGCATGTCTTTTAGTTGATTTCTCAATGAAGTTGCAAATACTTTGAAGCACATAGAACGTGTTTCTTATTGAAATCACGCTTGTGCAACAGCTTGCAATGCACAAGTTCAATATATGTGCATTGCAGTGAATGTACATTGCCATTGGGGCTTCTTTTCTAATTTTAGCTGCCACTCCTTTGTATGGGCCCCTTATGTTGGAAGCCCCTAATATTCAAGTCAAGTCTTTCTGGGCTCAACAATAGAGCACAGTTTTGATTTGATTTTAATTTGATGAATCAAGCATATTTCTGACCTGAATAATCGCACTCTTCCCTTTCATCTGACTGAATATAAATTTTCCGAAATAACACTCAAATCTATGAATACAGTAAAATTAATGCAATATTACCGTTGGTACATATTTTTCGCCAATTCACCACCAGTTCGCTTACTTCGGCGCCCCGTCAACTCAATCACCCTCGTTATTCGCGCTTTAGAACATTACCCAGAGCAGGTGGTTACATCCCACGACTGCTCCAACATATGCAAATGTACTCTCGTCTTCTCGATGCCTCCAGCGATCCACAAACTGATTGGGGATGATGGTGTGTGAAGATTAAAGTCAAAACAATTATTGTTGCTACACAGTCATGGTCTGTTAGGTTAACCGGAATCAGTCAACCTGGGTTATTTCTGTTTACCTCTCCTTGCGGCACTGATCTTTGTTTGCTGATGAGTCTGAAGAGCTGAAAGGTGATTGGAAATAATTGAATGAGAGGGTTGCTTTGTTGTAGGTAACTCAGATTATATAGTGTATAGTTCAGTGCTAGTTGTTGTTTGATTTACTTGTCGATACTCTCATATAGGCGTCTCGGTGAATCTAATCCAGTTTCTCATTTATCGTGAAACAAGTAATGCTTACATGAAAATTGATTATGAATAATCCAGTTGATAAAGCATGTTCCGAAGAGCAAATACCTAATAACTGGAAAGTAGCAATGATTGTACCTATATTCGAAAAGGGGGATAAGTATGACTGCACGAACTATAGAGACATAACATTGCCAAGTACAGTGATAAAAATATCTGAGAAAATTATACATAAAAAATAAGACATAAGGTAAGCTCAGGTAAGTGTGACCTTGATATTCATTAGTTTACATTTAATTAAATCTATCTAATGAACCTGAACTAATATAACAATGAAATTTTGCGGGTGTTCACTTCGAAGGTCAGTCTTTGAAATGCTGAAAAACATTCCATGAATTTTATTCATATATACATGTCCATAGGTCACACTTCCCCAGGAATTTGGGGCAAGTGTGACTCTGGCCAAATTTAAAGATATTAATGCACGTAAATTTCTCTTTCACCATGATTTGTTCATTTTGAGATATCTTTATCCAAAACATAGTTATAAACTTTTCAATTTTGAATTTGAAATGAAAAATACTCGTGAAATTGCACAGAAAAGTTTTCAGGTAGAAATCTGAAAAATTGAATGAGAATTTCATTGATCCCCATCTTCTGACGAGTGGTGATGAAGGCACAGATGTCATTTCATCCTCTGAGAGTGTATCAATGTCTTCCACATCTGGCCAGGTATATTGTTTGGCTCTCTGAAATTTCCGTCAATAATTTCGTACTATAGCTGAAAAAATATTATTGTTTAGATTGGCCAAATGAACAACGTTTACACTCACCCCAACAAATAGGTCACACTTTGCGGCAAGTATGACATGCAATGGAAAATAAAAAAAACGATTTCAATAAAAAACGACAATCTGTAGTTACAGCCGCGGTGGTGTGCGGGTTGAGTTCCCGCCTCATAAGCCAAAGATCGTGAGTTCGAATCTCAGCATTGCCACCGGTCTCGTGCATGGCATCACACGTATTACAAGATAAGGGCTATGTCTTTCCCTGGCTCGCTCAAGTTTATGACTTTTGAGGGTTGCACGTAGGGGTGCAACGGATTGACAGATATAACATTTTTAACAACAATTTTACAATTCATTGTTTAGGCAAAAGAAAAGTGTTTAAAATGGATTCATAACTTAGATTTTATCAGTAAACTCAAAGCTTGAAATAAACTCGTTGCACTCGTTCGGATTGATAAATTGTAGGTTGAGAAATTGAGGAAAATAATTGGAATTCACAGATCTTACTCCATTACTCAATAGATGGCATTGGGCTGTCGCCCGGTTTAGCGAAGATAGAGAGCAAACTCACACTTGCCCCATATTCACACTTACCGGAGCTTACCTTATAGTGTAAAAGAAAGAGCAAAATGTTTGTTTAGGATTCATGTACCTCGAAAAAGCGTTCGACAAGGTGCCAATGAATTTTTAAAATTCTGGCGAAGGCGCTCACTCAGAGTATATGAGAGACAAATTATTTAATTATGTCGATCCTGATCAAGATAATGAGACAAACTCAACAAATTATGGTATTGTTACCGGTTCTTGAAAAGTGTACCAAGTTTTGAAAAAATCCGTCTGTTTGAAGTGGGTCAAAATCGAATGTAAAGGTGTTACAAACATACATACAGGTGAAGCTAAATGAAAGCGTGTAATAAAATAATGTTATCCGTATGATTTCACAAAAAAATGTCAGAAAAATTCACAAGCGAAGGATTAAGAGAAGGAGCAGAACTTAGTCCATTGCTGTTCATCATATTTGTAGATGATATAATTAATAAAATTTCACAAAAAGTTAAAAAAGTATATAGGACATCCTTATATAGGAATATAGGCACCTACAGAGAATAGAAATATTAGAGGGTACCTTTGCATATGATTTGATAATCATGACGGAAAATAAACGAGATTTACAAAATGATCTAAAAATATGGAATAAAACTTTTGAAGAATACCAGATGAGAATGAATAAAAACAAAACAAAAGTGAGGGTGATATCTGAAGAGGAAAGAAAAACGATAAATATACAAAATGAAGAAGTATATATAGAACAAGCAGAACATTCACAATATTCAGGAATAGAAAAACAAGAAAATTAAAAACAAAAATTAGAAATCAACAGTTGAATGCAAAACACATCCAATATGTATTTCTCAATGAATGAAACCTTCATAAACATAAAAGAAATATCTAAGACAACTAAAATTTGCGTGCAGAGGGCTTCTAACCCGAGAGAAAGCAATTGCCTGAGGTTATCGAGGCTCATTAATTCCCGTGGTATATAGATCATTTTATTTCTGATATTTTCAAGAACTGGTAAGGTATTTTCTATGTTTTTTGGTAGATTTGGCAGTAATTGTGTTCATTCGTTGCAGTCAGAAACGGATAGTCCAAATTCCTCATGGACTAAATGGTCAATGCTAAAATCGATGGTGACTATACATGAAAAACGAGATATCACCAAGTTCAATGAACTAGAGACTTTTTTGAAACGGAAGAGTAAGAGTTATAAGTATATAAAAAAAAATTCCTTATCTCCTGAAGATGTCATCAGATTTCTAAAGTATGCTACTAATGAAATTCTTTCTAATTTTTTTTTTATTTTCCATTTATTTTTTTTTTGTTATAGGTTGTTTTCATTATGGGTTATTTTTGAGGATGCAGAACTCAGGAACTTTCGAATATAATGATATCAGATAGAGAGGACCGGGATTCCTTACGGTAGTGAACATACCGGAAAGTAAAACTGGTGTTTCGAAGATAGTTGTGTATGAAAAAGAGGTCTCCGCTCTGCCTTCATTGAGGCTTTATATGTCTATGCTTCCTGAAGATATTGAAGGATTTTTTTTGATCTTCCGGCAAAATAAATGTACATGTCATCCAATTGGAAAAAACATGTTTGGGAGAATTCCCAGCAAAATCGCAATGTATTTAGGATTGCCAAACCCATCTTCCTATACGGGAAATTGCCTTCGTCGAACTTCTGCGACTGCTCTAGCTGATGCAGGAGCAACTATTCCTAACTTGCAAAGATACGTTAGTTGGAAAAGTTCCAAAGTGGCGAATTATTATTTGGAGGATAGCATCGAATTGAGAAATAAAACGGCGCGTATATTGTCTACTTTGCCATTAGAAGAGGCAGGTACCTCGACAGTAGTGAACAAGTGAACCCAGCCATACAAACGGCCATACAAAGTGGCGGAAATAATTTTCGGGGCAAATTTCAAAATTGTGAATTTATTATAATAATAATAATAAAATATGGTTTAGTTTTCATTTCATTAATGTATACACACATATATATTGGCATTTCTCATTTTATTTTTATGAAAGGTAGGGGGAATTATAGAATATATGAAGTTCCAAGGGAGTTATGACCCTCTTTATTGATAGCGTAACTATGACGATATGAGCTCACAATATCCCGGTCAGTAATAAAACAATGTATTTATAGACCGATTCTGACATATGGTTACGAGTTCTGGGTACTCTCAAAAAGACAAAAAGCAGAACCCAGGCAATTGAAATGAAGTATTCAAGAAGAGTAAAACAAGTAACAAAAATAGACAACCAAAAAACCTGGAGATAAGGGAAAATTCAGAAATACAAGCAACACTGAAGTTTATTGAAAAGAGGCAACTCAGCTAATGGTGGGGTCATTTACAGAGGACGAGTGACGAACTCCCGGTGAAAGAAATCTGGCAGACGAAGATTAAAAAAAACAGGAAGACCATGACAAACATGGAATGGGGTAATTGTGGGAATTTTAAAGATACAGGGAAAAACTCACACAGATGCAAGAACTTTAGAAAGAAACAAGAGAGAATGGGCTGAATTTGTTATATGATTAACAACATCAATAAACTAATAATGTTTAGTAAATAGTAAATAACCCCACACCACTAGATAGTAGATGGAATTTTGATAATAAATATAATATCCAAGAAACAATTTCATTATATAATATCTGTAGCTACCACCAATCTCATTCAATGCGGTTAATCCTATTTTCGTCGCATCAGC
Organism: Chrysolina americana; assembly: GCA_958502065.1. Taxonomy (NCBI): domain Eukaryota; kingdom Metazoa; phylum Arthropoda; class Insecta; order Coleoptera; family Chrysomelidae; genus Chrysolina; species Chrysolina americana. The sequence goes on from OY293411.1 coordinate 96,474,983, forward strand.
ATTCGAAGAAAGCTATCATAGATACGATCAGGAATGGCAAAATGTGACAGTGTCCTCAGGCGGGAATATCAAGGTTGCTAACACACCAAATTTCCTGTCTATTAAACCAACAATGTAGCCGGCCTGCGGTTCCTCCGTTAATAACCAGAAATCCAACGGCAAATTGTCGCTGCGAGGTATGCAATTTAGTGGGAACGGTTACAAGGGTCACCGTCCATTGTGAAATGTATAGTGACGCTAATACCGAACTATGTTGGGTCGGAACAACAATATCCTGCATACAAGTGGTCTTTTACGTATTAAAAAAAACATGTTTGGAAGCCTCCAAAATGTTTGTTCATTTTCCGAATCGAGCAAATTTTGTATTGATTATCGATATTTTTAAATGGAAGCAGAAATCAAGACCTACTTCGTTCCATAGCCAAAAATCTAGAATCTGTGCTGGTATTTGAAAAAATCTGACTACGCCACTGGATTGGCGATATTTTCAAATGGTTGTTATCGAAATTTTATGGAAAGCTGTTTTTCTAACAGATATATTACATTTTCTAAATATTTCGGGTAATCGTCCTGTATGTCAAATCAGGCCACTATCAGTTTCCATGATATTGCAAATCTTTGTTTCCTACAGACATGCCTCAGAGAGATTCATACTGAAGAAAAAGAGTTTTTCACTATTCCCACTACACCTGTTTTAAATGTAATTAAGAAAGTGTAACTTGAAATTCAGATTAGTAAATTGTATTTGAAAAAGTGTAACTTCAATTTCAGATGAGTAAATTGTTATTCAGAAAGCGTCAAGGACTTGATAAGTAAGCAGAATTGGGAATATGAGAACAATTCATTTTTTATAATGTATAAAACGTGTTCTTGGTTTCTGAATTACAGCTGATACTTTCTGAATAAGAACTTACACTTTCTAATTAATAATTCACTAATCTGAATTACACATTCCGAAATACATATTATACTTCCTGAATTACAACTGAACAAAGTGTAGTCCAATAACCACAGACAAATTTGTGCCAAAACTGAAGGATGAATTGTAACAATATGAAACTTGGCACGTGACTTCTTGACATCATGCTCGTTGGAAGAAAAATATTCTCCAAAAAAAAAACAGGGATGCAACATAAAAAAAATTTTACTTCAAATAAAAAATTGGAGTTTCCTCGGAAAGTAGAAAGGCTAACGGAATAAGGAAGTGGTACTGTAATACTTTTAGTAGGCAAGGTTGGGTTAGGTTCGGCGAGGTTAATGCTTCATATTTAAAGCAAGTCCGTCTTTTTGAGCACTGGAAACGGTGTTATTCATCCTAAAATTGCGATGGGGAATATCTGCCATTGTAGACAAGAAATGAGTATTTTGTTCGAGGTTATGGATAGGCCTCACATCTCATTCATGAATGTTATGAGAATTATGAGAATGGCCAGTCCCTGTGATATTTTGCAGAAACCGCTACTAAATCTACATTGGCCATTATCTTCATAACTTCTTGCGAAACTTCATCCAAACAAGTAGTTGCCACTTCACAAACTGTTCTGAACAGTCAATTCCTTTCTTGTACACATTTTTTGGACACTTATCGAACAGCAATATATACGAGGAATCGAAGCTTTCTAACCTTTTCCTGAGTTTGGGTTTCATTGGAGAGTATGAACCGATTCGAGGGTCAGGGCTATGGCATTTTTCATTGCCATACTTGAACTTCTTAGAACTTGAAGCCCTGAGTATGTACATCTGTCTACATTTTTTATGTATTTTGACGACCACCAGTTTATTCTGCTCTCAGAAATCAATGTTTCCAGCCCTGATGGAGTAAAAAGACACCAGTCCTGACAAAATATATCTATATTGCAAATAATACAATTTCCCCCCTTTTCCTAAAAACGCATTCTTAAGATTCAATCATTTAAATATGTACTTATGTTACCTTTTATCCGACCGGCATTTATTTTTATATAACTCAAAATCTGTCAGACCTCAAATATCTATTTTGGATGGTTCTAGTACTGTCTCAGCTTAGAACGAAAACAAGCATACGATTCTGAATCTGTTCACAACTTATTTTCAAGACAGTAAGTATACTCAGTGGATAACGTGGAATATTCTCATATTTATGCATAGGTTATGAATTTCTAAAAGTTTGAGCGAAATAGTTATTTACCAATGCCATTTCATCTCTTAGTGAAACGAATAATCGAAATCCCCTTCTCTCCACACTACATCACAAATTGGAAAATTTTAATGGAATATCTGTCAAAAAACAATTGATTCCCTCTACAAACATTGAATTGAACCTGATACCTTCAAACGTTGTTGATATTCATCAAATTATTTATGTTTATGATAAGGTAAGCACGGGTAAGTGTGACCGTGATTTTCATTAGTTCGCATTGAATTTAGTCCTTCTGATGAACCTGAACTAATATAACAATGAAATTTTGCAGGTATTTACTTCGAAGGCCAGTCTTTGTAATACGCCACAGAAAACTGTTGAAAAACGTATTCTATGAATTTTATTTATATATTCAGATATACATCTCCATAGGTCACACTTCCCCGGGAATTTGGGGCAAGTGTGATTCTGGCCAAATTTAAAGATATAAATGCACGTAAATCTCTCTTTGGGGCAGGTGTGAGTAAACAGTAAAGGAACTTTCATCACAATTTATTTGTTTCGAGATATCTTTATTCAAAACATAGTTAGGAACATTTTAATATTGAATTTGAAATGCCCCATTGGAAAAAAACAAAAAATAATCGTGAAAGTGAACATTTGTTGAAAAGAAAAATTTACAGGTAGAAATCGAATGAGAATTTCATTGATCCCCATCTTCTGACGAGTGGTGATGGAAGCACAGTTGCTATTTCATCCTCAGAAAGTGTTTCAATGTCTTTCACATCTGGCCAGGTATATTGTTTGGCTCTCTGAGATTTCCGTATATAATTTCGTACTATAGCTGAAAAAATATTACTGTTTAGATTGGCCAAATGAAACAGGTTCCCACTTACCCCGACAGATAGGTCACACTATCCCCAATAAAATTAAATTTCGGGGTAAGTGTGACATGCAATGGAAAATGTAAAAAAAACAACTTCATGAAAAAACGACAATCTATAGTCAGATTCATTGTTTAGGTAGAAGAAAAGTGTATAAAATGGATTCTTACCTTGGATTTTAACAATACACTCAAAGCTTGAAATAAACTCGTTATACTCGTTCGGGTTGATGAATTGTAGGTTAGATAATTGGGGAAAATATTTGAATTTCACAAGATCTCTTTGGTATTTTATATGATGGTTATGGATTCATTATGAGTGTAGGCTTTTCGTCAATAGATGGCATTGGGCTGTCGCCCGGTTTAGCGAAGATAGCGAGCAAACTCACACTTGCCCCAAATTCACACTTACCCGAGCTTACCTTAGTGAAATAATTTGACATAATAAGACTATCAAATATGTTTTTTGAAATCCCTGTTTCCGTCGTGAAAAACAATTTCAAGTTTTGAATAAGTGATTGGGCAAATTTGGCGAGAGGCTATTGATGATTGAATATTCTTCACGCGTTTCTTTTTTTCTTGTCTTTTCCGCTAATTTATACCTTTTTTGTAATTATGTGCCTCAGCCCCTTTATGATATCCCTATTTTCTTCATCTTTCATCAAACCTGCTTCTAGAATTGATACTAAAGCAAAATCAGAAAGGATAACATTGATTATTTCATTAATGTTCTAAACTCAGACAATCCATCCCCCTTGTATTTCTATCGTTTGTGCTCAACTTGAAAACAGCGGTATCTCTCCTTAATTTTGCAACTGTAATTTATTAAAAGTTCACCGGTCTTCAGGCTATTAGAAGCTTTTGAGTTTTTCGGAAAGTAATAACTTTTACGCTTTCTTTGAAGTAGGCTTTGAAAGAAAAGCAATATAAGGCAAAATCATCTTCTATGAGCGAAAGACTAGACCGGGGTTAAAGCCGCACCGTTGTTACACTGATTGAGTTTTAATGAAGCACAAAAGTTGGCTTACATTTCAGCCAGATAATGTTATGGTAGAAATGGTCGGATATTCCAACTTTTACGCTGGTGCGGGATAATTTAGCAAACTCATGCACAAAAGCTATAGTGGATACTCTCAGCTTCGTATGGAATAGGGTTTTGTGAATATTGCCAGCTCAGATGCGAAATCAATATTTTATATTATTATATTGAGAATGAACAGTACTTCCAAAAGAAGAAGTTTCATTTTGGAATGATTTTTCTACTTCTATTCGTGAAAAATTTGTATATGTCATACCTTGATTCTGAGCATTAACAAGTCATATATTTTCAGAATCTACATGACATTTTGCATATACAGTGCGGATTGTGAGTGAATCTGCCACTTTTGTATTTTTTACGGTTTTTAGGGGTCTACCCCTTTCGACTATTTTCGATTTTTCAAATGATTTTGTTTCAAGTCGACTGACTCGACATTCACAGATTTGACTGATTTCTTCATCCTGAATCGATTGGCGTTCGCAGAATTGCTCTATCTCCAACCGTTTTCGAATTGGAGAGTTCATTTGGAGGGGTTGAAGAAGAAATTTCCCCCCATATTTTTTTTACTTCTGTTCGTGACATTTTTGACGTCGTCTTTTTATATGTCGATTCTTTCACCTGAGCATTGACAAATCATATGGTTTCAAAATCTGCATTACATTTTGCATAAATAGTGCGGATTGCATGTGAAACTGCAGATTTTGTATTTTTGGATTTTTTCGATTTTTCTTATCATTTTGTTTCACAGCGATTGACTTGAAATTCACATATTATACTAATTTGATCATTTCTAATCGATTTGCGTTCGCAGAATTGCTCTATGTTCAACCGTTCCCGAGTTGAAAAGTTCACTTGGAGTGGAAAGGAGTCATTTCCCACCATATTTTTTTCCAGTCCTATTCGTGACATTTTTGACTTTGTATTCCTTTCAAATTCCAAACCTTTCATCTGAGCATACAAAAATCATATATTTTCGGAATTGGCATGAAATGTTGCTCATGTAGTACAGATTTCGAGTGAAACTGCCGATTTTATACTTTCTCTTTGGACTTCTTTCTAATAATTTTTTTTTCACATCGACTGACTCAAAATTCATAAAGTGTTCCAATTTCATCGAACTGAATCAATTGACTTTCGCAGAATTGCTCTATTTTTAACAATTGAATATCAACGAAACTGCAAATGAAAATGGAATGGATGGAATATAAAAACAAGCAAAAACGTTTAAGTAAATTTGGTTGTACTGACAAAAAATCAAATGATGAAATTGTCAAATTTCGATTATTTTGCAGGAAGAATTCGAGTTTGGTACTGAAATGGCTACTTTGGGTTGTTTATAGTATCAAACATTCGATACAGAAGAGTTACGTAATGGAATTCAATTTATTGAAAGATTTTCTTTAATCGATAGTAATAACCTCAGATATCGTAATACCGTAAACTACAAGATTGCATATATTAGAAACGCAACTTACAAAGTTGACCAAACTTCCATAGATAAAAGGCTTGATTTTGAAAATGGTTTGAGTAAAACAGGGTCCAAATCAACCAAAGAGTTTGAAAGACATATGGAACATTATGAATGACCTGAAGAAAAAAATTTACGCAACCTGTATCTAAATGAAAGGTATTATTGAACAACTGAATTCATCACAAAGTTCCTTTATCATCTGTTAAATCAACAATACCAATGAAAACTTTTTTTTGTAGTAAAAAATGATTTGTCAATTGTTTTCATTATAGAGGTATTTTCCAAAATTCTAAAAATTCATATTCCAAACAGAGAGAGATGTTATCAAAAAAAAATCACATTTCAATCGACTAGAACAGAATCAAACTATAGTCTCTTTCTGAAATATGACTTCTGGAATAGTGATAGAGCCAATTTCCAATTTGTTTTCGTGAAGGGTCCTTTTCAAGGCGGTACATGTATTTTACTTACTTTATTGATCCCAAGGAACATTTCTGTTTATAGAGGGGTTATTTTTTCTCCATGAATTGAATAACAGCAATATATATATATATATATATATATATATATATATATATATATATATATATCTTAATGAAGAAAAAAAACAATCAATGTGAAGAGAGTGATAAGAATAATATGTGAAGTATAAATAAATACCTAAGTAAGTAACGTCATAACAAAGCAAAACAAACTGAAATAAAATCAAATTAAAGCAGTCAAAATTCAAATAATAAAGGACTGTTGATAATAAATTTTCCAAGTTCTTAGTTTTAGTTCCAATTTCTTTTAATGATTGGGGTATTCTATTATATATATATATATATATATATATATATATATATATATATATATATATATATATATATATATATATATATATATATATATATATATATATATATATATATATATATATATATATATATATATATATATATATTGACGTTTTTCCAAAATTTTATTCGAAACGTATTGCGCTTAGTTCATTTTTATATCTAGAATAAAGGAATTGAACGCTGCTGATATAATATGTAGTTGTCAACCAACAATCACGTCAGTGATAGACAGAAAAAAATAGCATCTCACTGAAAACCCAAGCAAAAATCTTTTGAATAGCAACAACGACTCCTCTAGAGTTTGTGACGCATGAGAGGAAACTGCGTTCAAATTACCTCAATGGCATTTTCCAAAGTTGAAATAAAATAAGCTTTAAAGCCCCAAACCGACTGATTATGAAAATTAATCATGATTCGCAGAGGCATTGTAAGTTTTACTATTGTACTTCTCCACAATATCAGTATTTCGTTTCATCTACGGAATATGAAAACAAGTAGTGTGCACCAGTTCCTAGAAGGGAATAAAGGCTGGAACATTCTTTTCAAACGTGTGAGTTGTGAAAAATCGTGTAATTATTGTATTACTGAGGTACTGTGACCCATATTAACATGTATTTAGAGTTCATTATGATGGATGAAAATACATGAAATATCAACGTATATTTTCAAAAACTACCAAAAACCGATATATAGCCAACAAGAGTATAATAGTTTTGTGAGAAACGTATCTTCAAACAGCGTCTATTATCATCATTATTGATATTTGTATAAATTTTTTCGAACCGTTTGGAACATCCCAGTCCGGCCTTGTCTCTGGAGCGCCGATACATCTGCATTCTTCCAGGTAGGATTTCTGCCGCATCACGGCAAACTTGTTTAATTTTCAGATTCGAGAGCAGCGTGTTCATCATTCCACTTAGATCAGAACCACTATTTGAACAACATTGACAAATCTTGATATTTAGTTTGTTTCTCCTTCTATTTTCGGACGATGTTCGTTTCGCTATGAGCTGAAAACTCTATGACGAAAATCGTCCTACTTTTGTGGTCGAGAAGGATACATCGAGCTTATTGGCTTGTAATTGACCAATGGTGGGGAATGAGCAGTTTCAATAGTTTCAGCCCTACTTCTACAAAACGGATTCAAAATCACTGGAGGATAAGGCAACACCAGTATCTTGTCTATACCGTACGAGTGTTGTGAGTGTTAGTACAGCACTCATAGTACCACGTTATGCCTGTGAATATACGCTAAGACCGCATAAGTTTGATAAGCTAACAACGAATGCATGGAGCTCCACGACACGATCTTCATCTGGTGTTTGGGAGCTCTATACTCATCACGTGACTATAGCAGACCAAGGTGTTGAAGACACCATCCTGGCAGGCCATTATGATTCCCTCGGTAAAATTTTTGGATATGTCTAGGTCTTTGATATTTTCTTATGCCTCTGGTTTTAGAAGTTGGCCGAAGTTTTATTAGCAGATCTTCCGTAGTGCAATGGACAATGGTAATGGGAAGATGCAGAAGAGAAGAGGGCTAAGAGAGTCACACTGAAACACGCCCGTCCCAAAGATAATCTTCTCTCTTCGGACTCTAACTTGACCTAATATTATTGCGCTATCAGTATCTCTCTATTTGATCGAGTACCGTGAGGCATCTGAGCAAATGTATGATGATCTCATGCAATGTTGTAGAAACTACCAAGCAGTAATCGATCCAGGTCATAGAAAGATAACGCTTATACTGCACGAAGTTTCGATGAGCTGGTTCTCCTTTTCAGATTTTCCAGCTTTTTCGTCCAGTTGTTTTACATTTCACCAAAATAGCATAGTTATGTGAGTTGCTAGTTTTATCATTTTGCCTGGTATGGAAGTTTATATGACTGGTTTGGAAGCATTTAGGAACAGTGAGTACGCGTGAATCACTTACAGAACAATTCCTCATAAAGACAAGTAAAATGCATCGTGGAGTACTAGTCATATAGGTAAATGGTGATTAATATGGGACCCAGCACAGACCCGTGGGGGACCTCTATTATACTTTAAAGTGAGCTGAAAACATTTTATTCACATTATCCACTTTGTGATTCATCTTCACTTTCTGAAGTGATCCGTTCAGATAAGACAAAACCGTTGACAGCAATTTTTACGATTTCAAAAATGATACAATTTATCCATCAGCAGTCCATGCTGAACATTCAATTACCCGGCTGAAATGATGAAATATTTCAACCGACCTCCCACCAAATACTTTTTCATAGAAATCATGAATTGCGGTGAGTCTCGAATGACCATTGCGGAAACTGTGCTGGCTGTCCTGTATTGTAGAGTTTTCATAGAAAAAATGTAGTTATCAATTCATAATGGTATATTCGAGATGACTGATGGATTTTTATGGGATAGTGTAGCTCTTTGGGTTTCCAAGGTTTCCATTCTGAAAGACGGCTGATACTAAAGTGATTTTCATTCTATTTGGGAATATTCCTACCTGTAGTGATAAGTTGATAAGGAATGTAATTGGTTTAATGATACAAGAGGCAATTTTTCATCAGGAAACCATGAGGTGTTTGTTTATTTTTTATTTTATGTTATATACTTCCTCTTTAGATATGTGAGAGATGAAAATATCATTTATTACTGTTCTTTTCGACGTAATTGATATATCGTTCATCAAATTAGCCTTTCCAATTGTTTCGATAGTTTCATATGGAACAGGAACAAAGAAATCATTGAATATTCTAGAAGGGTCAGATAAGATGTTGTTTTCTTGTTTTATAAGAATATCTTTGCAATTATTTTTAATAAATTCCAAGTAGTTTTTTTTTCATACTTTCAAATTCAGCTAGTTTTTCAGAATGGAAGATCTGTTTGGAGATTCCAATGAGAATATTGTGGTTTTATTTGCTTTTACGTATTGCTTTGAAAGAGAGGAGCCAAATATTTTGAGTTGAAGTAATTTTCCTAATTTCTACTAGATTTCTTGACATAATTGAATTATTCATTCCCTATTACTCGACACAGATATTATTATAGATTTTTATGAACATTCTTTTCTAGGTGAAGTATAAGTATGACGTTACTGAATTCTTCATCAAAATCGGTAGCTACAAATTAATTTTCCCAGTTTTCATTTTCGATTGACGTCTTGAGTCATTATTACACAATAAACAAACACAAACAATTGAAATATCAGTCCATTGTGACATGAAATACGAGTGATACAACATTTCTGTAAATCAACTTTTTATTCTTGTGTGAAGATGAATGGCGTAATTCTGTATGGGAAATGCAAAGTGTTGGTATCCTCAGATCGCATATTTTCCGTCTAGACATTAAATCTTTCATAACAATGCGCGTCATATATCAAAACACAAAAGGGAACTAATTCATGCGGTTGTTCTTATCTTAGAGTAAAAGAAAAGTTTTCCCATGAAATGGTAACCCAGCACTCTGAATCGGAGAGAGATGGGCATTCCGTCTACGATTTTATACAGTTAATTCGGGGAGGGAAATTACTTCGTTCAGTGACGCAAAAATTCGAGGTTATTCAATACCGATCCTAGCATTTGATGATAATAATAATAATGCTCCCTCAGAAACACTCACATTTATCCTATGAGGATAGAGGACGGTTATTATTATTATTTGCCGTGGCGACTTACTCATTTTTAGTGGCGTATTTACTTTTCAGCTGTAGGAAAACCCGGAAAACGTACAGCACAACCCTGAAATTTGAAAAAATATCACGAAGAGGGGATACACACTTGTCAGAATGATCTGTATCATATAAAAAAACTGTTAAAGTTCACCCCATCAACTAGTGTCTTGATCAGAAAATTAAATGAACAAATCCATACTTTTTTCCGATGCTAAAAGTAAAACTCCATCATATTGAATAGTTTTTCATTAGATATAACATCTGCAGAAAAACAAATGTCGACAATACATTCATAGATTTGCATTTTGTCATATATTCAAATGATTCGAATAGAGCACTGTCAGCTGACGTCACAACATGCGGAAATTATGTGTTCTGTAGCTGATGGGGGGACAAACAAAGCATTTGTCAGTGATTAATTGCGATTTTTAAAAACTTTGCAGACATTCAGGGATCCTACTTTTTGATAATATATTGTAATAGTCCCTTTTTCCATATGAGAAATCGACTAATTTAACTAAAATCTTGGCTCTTGTTTTGTTCTCTTTGGCTGAAATATCATTTTATTCTTGTCCCCTTGAAAGTTTTGCGATATTTGGCACTGAAATTGCGAGTAAAAACATTACTTTACATTATTTTCATAATCCAAAATTTCACTGTTTTAGGAATGGCCTGATTACATCATAAAATTGTGTTTTATATACATACATCTTGGAATCGTCTGATTTTGATATAGCATTGGACAAAATTTCAAAGATTTCAATAAAATATGATTCTATATTACTTTCTCTTCAGTATGAGCCTTTCAACATATTCATAAATTGAAGCATGAAAGGTGGACGCCTTCGCACATTTGGCATGCAAATCGTATAAATATTTGCAAATTGAATAATAAATAAACTTTGTTATTTGAAAAGTAATTATGACTTTTTAGTTCTGTCTGAGACTAAACTTATTATAGGTTTGCTATTCCCAAAGACTTTTCAATGTATCTGAAAACGAAACAATCATTACTGGTCATCGTAATTGTGGAGCTATGGGTTAGAAATATGTACACATGTTCTCTTATCACACAAATTAAATACATACATACAATACTTGATTAGAGTAGAAAATATAATGTCTTCATAAATTCTTCAAAATGTAGACTAACTTCCCAGCTCTTGTTCCGTACACCACATTTGAGAAGATACATAGTTGGGATGTTCGGGAACATCTGATGGTTGAAATGAAAATATATTCATCCTCACATATTCAGATGATAAGTATTTGTCAGCTCATTACCTGTGAAGAGCATACCTGCATTTGCTTTGGAATTCGTGAAATCACTCCTATGAGGAGCAGTTATCCAACTAGCATGTCTCCGTACTGTAATAGCGTCTACCTGTCTCTGCATGGTGTGTATTGAAATTTGTAAATTTCCGATGCTGAACTTGATTGGATCGATTTACGCACTTACTTCACACTATACAGAATGAATTAATAATCATCACAAAGCTAAAAACTTTTCATTACGAAATCGGTTCTCGCGGAAAATTTACCAGGAAGACACACGTAGCCTTATGGAAAATAGTTTTGTTTGTCCCCCCATCAGCTGTTTGACAACTATAGATTACGTCACTGACAGTGCTCTATTAGATTTTGAAAGGAAATCATTGCGGCAGAAGCGGATTCAGAAGTTATGTAAATGTTCAGAAGTAATATCCTTAGGACACTGATAATGGATTAGATATTTTTTGACAATCGAAAAAAATTAGTTTGAGAAATTTGTCATAAAATTATGAGCATTTTTCAATGTCCGAGGGATATTCAGAGGAAAATTTTATACCAGTTAATTTTAGCCAATCAGATGTCTTCATTTTGACATGTTGCTATGACAATAAACTTATTTCTTCGGAAATTTCCCTGCGTTAAGGGAAATTAATTAGTGGAAATTTTCTTCTGGCTTGACAGCTGTCATGAACACAGTAGCGTAAAATATATTTGAAAGATATTTATTTATAACTCAATTATAGGTACATGTTATTATCTGTTATTTAATTATTTAAACCACATTTTAATAGAGCATGAGGAAATTATAATACTTGACAACAAATCCGAGATTAATAAATGAAGGTGCCGCCGATGTAATTCATTAGCGTCCGATAGAAGTAGACCTTAACTTTTTTTCCCTTTCTTCTAGTACTATAAAATTATGTGATTTCGGTAGAATATTTGCTTCTCTATTTAATTATTTAAACCATATTTCACTAGAGTATAAGGAAATTAAAATATTTGATATCAAATCCGCAAAAAAATGGATAATAATATGTCACCTAAGTATGTCACAAATTCAATTTCTATTTAAAAAAAGTTTTGGTATAGAAGTTTCTCACCGAATCTCTCGCGAGCATGAATTAATATTCGGGAAATTTTCCTCAGTTGCGAATTTTTTAAGAAAATTCGCACTTTCCGGAAATAATTCATGCTCTAGGGAGATTATAAGTGAAAATATTTTGACAAAAAATTTATAATTCAACACAAGTAATTATTTAATCATTTATTAAAAGTACAGGTAGTTAAAGTACATTTATTGAAACTTAACCTAACATTAGATTCGTTGTTGTTTTCTATTATAGAAGATCCATTACTACGCATAATATTTATAATCTTCTTGTGTTGTTTTTATTCAAGATTTAAGTATGGTTTCATAGAATTTTGATAGCTATGACCAGTAATTTTCAGCAACTGTTGTTTTTCTACATCACTTTTTGCCAATCCTCTAACAGCAGTTAATGTATTCGAGTGTTATCTCTTTGTCCTTTACATTCAAGCCAATTGCCTCAGCAGCAGATTTAGTCTATCCATTTATTGTATTTCTTTCAACAGGTGATTATCGTACCATTTGTCAATTTCATTTTTCCAGTGTCGACTTGGTTTTAAGAATAGTCGTAAGTTCTGATAGGATCCAATCTTTATATTCACAGTTGACGATCGTACTGTCACCAAAGTACTGTCTCAGCATAATTCAATTCTATTCATTTATATTTATGCATTTGTTTTTATATCAATCGAAATAAAGTTCGAAAATATGTTCTGGAGAGTGTCACGATAATTTAACGAATAAAATCGAAAAAGTCGAAGTACCCTTTCTCTACACATGTTTCCAACAAGTGGAAAAATGAGGCAAACAGCTGTCAGTCACAAGATACGCACTTGGATAAACGTTGCACAAATATCTGTCAGATGTAGTTCAATGTCCGTCGTGGTATTAGCAAGGGAACTAGGTGTTTTCTGACAGATTTTTGCCTCATTTTTCCAGTTGGTGAAACCGTGTGATGAGAAAGGGTGCTTCGACTTTATCTATTTTATTAGTTTCATCGTTTGTTTATTGTTACGAAATATCTATCGGAAAATTAGCTTTCATGCTGATATATATGGACCCTCACGAAGGTTATCTGGCATGAACTTGAAAATACAACTGAAATTACATGCTCGAATTTTATTTTTCAATACATGGGTCCGTTTATCATAATGGGGCTAGAGGTATTACAGCCACGTTCAAGAGGTGTATTGCCACATAGGTTCATTGGTACCATACTAATAAGCTTGTTTTATTCCGTTTAAACATTTTTTTGAAAATACTTTAAAAATCTTTCATTCAAATGCGTTAAAAAGAATAACATGAATAAGTAGTAGGAAGTAAAATACCTATTTTTTGTAGATTAAATTTAAAATTATCCGTGGCAAGGTTTATTTTTTGCTACAATTTTTTTCGTATAATAATTTTTTATAGTGATTCGTTTAATTGACAAGTAAATTTTTTTTTCAGCGTATTCAAATGAAATATTTTCTTGTTATTTCCATTAACTTTTATTCTATTTCCATCTTCAGAATTTTCGTAATTTTTTCGTTATTTTCCACGTTCAAGACAATCAGATATTTTCACATGGTGATACATTCATTCGAATTATTCGACTATCAGATGTTTTTCACAAATTTTATGAATTTTCAAATTTATATTCACGAGTGTTCGCAATTTTTTCGAGAAGGATGGGGCTCCGAGGTCGTAGTTTTTGACGTACGATATTTCCGTACGTTCTCTATCTTCAGGGTGACAGTGGGGTAATATTTTTTGTCATTTTTGTAGTCATCGAAACTGAACCAACTTGTAAATTACTACTTTATGTAAAATTAATGAATATTTCACTTGACAACGGGACATAATTTCGAAAAATTAAAATGGAATAAAAATAATCCAGCCTTTCGTAAATTACTAAGGAACATTGCAATTGAAATAATAGCTTTTACTTGATCAATAATTAAAAATAGATCATGAAAAATCCAAAGTTCTGCATGAACTTGTAGAATAGGATTATTTTCGTTGGCAGCAGGTCTGCAGCAAAAAACAACTACTGACCCCTTCGACCGTTGAATTAAATCTTTTAATTGGACAATTTTTCGGATTTGTATTTCAACACAAGAATGAAACGAGACAAAATAAGTATACCCAAAATGTCAGTAATCAATATGACAAATAGAAATCACCCATTACGTCAACAACGTTAGCATCATCGGCAGCTGTATGCTTTTTTCATAAAAATACGTGGTATGGATGGAATTTCTATAAGAATTCTTTAAATGTTTCCTGAAACTGCCTGTGTACCTACGTATTCTTGTTATTTCAATGAACTAAAAATGACATTAATTATTATAATAACTCACTAGTGACTCTAATTGTACAAAACTTCACGTTCGTATGTGTGTGTATTGAATACTTCATAGAAACCATATATTCGTTACTGATTTTTCTGCCATTCCCAACTATGCAATTAGGAATCAACTCATTTTCCGCTTGTATTGTTGCAGTCATCCCATGTCTCCCTTTTCCGGATCATTATTTGTGATAAGCTAGAAACGAGAAGAAAGAGAACGTCCTCCTCGATATTACCTTATTGTATCGAATAGCAGCATTATTACATTGTTTCCAACTTCCATTTCTATATAAAGCAAATTGGAAAAGGCAATAACATGGAGACAATAACAGTGATTCCCTTATTGTTCAATTTCTTGGGGAGAATTCTAACCTCATCTTTGTATACAGCAATTTTTAAAGGTATCCTTTTGAATGAGCAGTATCCTATTGTAGATGGAAATGTATTACAAATGGCCTGAATGGTTTGAGCAATTCGGTTTATGTTCGTTTTTTCTTTATCTTTTGGTTCCCACAAGATGCTATCGCCATCTGTTATCGTTTTATTTTCCAGTTTCAAAGCGAGAATGATAGACGGGATCCATTTTTAATGCCACAGGTGGTAATGCGGTGGTTATATGATTCTGGTAATCGCGGTAGAGTTAAGAATTTAGCGTCAACAGCTTGAACGTCAGGTAGTGTAAAAATATTTCTTTTTTTTTTTTTTTTCATCTGGTGGAGTATTTCCTCTCCTTTCTGATGACTCTTACTGTGTCATGACTATGAATCAATGTGAAAAGCGTTTATTTATTCTAGGGTACCTACAGAGAGAGAGAGAGAGAGAGAGAGAGAGAGAGAGAGAGAGAGAGAGAGAGAGAGAGAGAGAGAGAGAGAGAGAGAGAGAGAGAGAGAGAGAATATACTTTATTCTTATAAGAATAATCTTGTAAACAAAGTTCCACTTAAACTAGTAAAAAATATGTATATATTATAAATAAAATATATCGTAAACAATAACATTTACGGTACATAAGTTTGACTCAACTTATCAAGTCAGTGCATAAAAATACATTTAAAATAATAACCACATCGAGTATAGTTAAAAGTCATCATTAATTCTTGTATATTATAATAGGGTCTACTACTAAAAAACATCGCACAGCCTTTTTAAAGTGTTCTCACAGAGTTGAAAAAGTTCAGCGTATTCTGAAAAAACACAATGACTTGTATGCAGATGATGTAATAATTGGTTCATCTTCTGAAAGAGCATGTATCAATTTTCATCATTCTACTTTTTGGAATAAATCTTGAAATTCACATTCTTATATACTTGTGACGTCAGTTGGGTTACTTTTTCTCACTGTAACATATAATGGGTGTACATATAAGCCATCTTCCTGTAGACTTGCATTGAGTCGGTTTATATTATTTCAAATATGAATGTTCCTAATATAGTTGATAAAGTTTCTGAAATTGACGTGGCCAATAATTTTGATGATCACTTCACCAAAGTTCCACAGCAAAAAGCTCACGATCTGAATGTAATGGAAAGAAATATCAAAACATGTCCCAACTCTCTTATCTTGCATCCAATTACTAAGCATTACATTATTGAAATTTTTTTAAATTTCAATGCCTTTGGCCACGATGAGATTTCAGATAATCTACGTTTGCCGACTATCCTATACTTAGTATAGAAACATATGCGGAAGGCTGGATTATTTTTATAATCAAATTTCATTCATTTTGAAATTATTGCCTTTCGTCAAGTACTCCCAGTTCCACATGAGAAATATTTAAATATTTTTCATGATGAAATTTGGATACTGTTCTCGTTAATTATATGAATCAATAACACATTGTAAATTTTTTTTGGAAGAATTTTTTCCCGATGAATTGAAAAAGGCGAGTCTAATCTTTATAATTACAGAGGAATCAGTCTATTTTCAGTATTTTTTCTGCCAATGAACTCCTGTCGCTGGTTCTACTCAAAACAATAACATCAATACAACATTACACGATTCAAATGAGCACGTAATGAATGCTCTCGATGGAAACACATCTGTGGACTATTCATTGATTTCGATCAAGCTTAAGACTTTGTTGATCATAAACTTCTCCTGTTGAAAATACGGGAATATGATGTTGAGGGAATTGCTTTGAACTTGACGAAATCATACTTGGAAGGCAGAGTCCAGAGTATTATTTCAAAATTCCATAAGCCAAGCAGCAATCATTAGACATGGAGTATCTCAAGGCTCTATACTTGTGCCAATACTTTTTCTTGTTTATGCTAATGATCAGTAATCCTTTATGGTGATGACACTAATTTTCTTGTAAAAAGCAGAATGTGGCAGCTCTCTCAGAGGCACAGGGTCTCTGGTGGAAAGAGTTTTTATTTTGCAAAAGTATGCTGTCAGATCATTGCACAGATTGGATGACGATAATCGAAAATCATGTAGAAATGAGTTTGAAGAATTGAAAACACTTACTGTTGCGGGCACATTCATCCATAAACTTCTTATCCATGTATATGAAAATAAATTCAACTTTGCCACAAACCAGCATCAGTACTTAACTCGTTCTAGAGATTTACTGATACCCAATATGCACCGAACTACTTTATATCAAGAAAGCCGTGTATATGTTGGGCCAAATTTTTTTAATACACTTGACAGTTGTATAAAAACTGCACCAAATATTGATATTCTTGAATTAAGACTGAAAAGTGCCACAATCTTGATAAATTTTAATATTAATTCCGTTTTTGAAAAAGATTCTGTTTCTTTAAATATTTTATCTCTTTTGTTAATATTTCGTATTTTCCTTTATGATATTTATTTCTTCATTTCTGTTTCCCCACAGATTTTATATTCATTCTTGTTGATTTGTATTATTTTATGACAGGTTTGTTCATTTTAATATTTTATGCACTAGCGGGCGGTAAAGTACACTTTACCTCCCGGTTCGCCGGGCGTAAAGTGGCACTTTACCGCCCGGTTCGCCGGGCGTAAAGTGGCACTTTACCGCCCGTGGGCGCATCATGGCCCGCGGGCGGTAAAGTAGACAATATACTAAAATTGTCCATATATACCTACGCACATCATTTCACGGAAGACCTACCACGAAACAATGAATTCAGTTCACTCATTATACGTCTTTTCGTAAAGTTTCTTTGACTTTGTTGGTAGCAGTTCGAGTTTGGCACTCTCAGCCGATTCCAAAATTTCCATTGGTATGTATATATTATGTTCTTCATCTGATGATTCCATAATTTTCGTGTTGAGTTCACTCACGTACTTTTTCAGATAAACATGAAGATGACCGTTTACCTTATTTATTGAATTTGTTGCTAGACAACAACCAGCTTGCTTAACAACGTCATAATTAGGTGGGTATATACTGGGTATTCTGTGTACAATTTGAATAAATGAATCTATTTCAGTATACAGAGATGATTATTGACACGATAATTGCGATATAAATATATACAGTGAGGACCAAAAGTCCGTCGCCCACCCTGTAACTTCTTTATTCTACATATTACAAAAAAATGTTGAATACATAAGTTGTAGGGTTTCATTCGATCTCTTTAATGGTTTAAGTTTCATTCATACAGAGTGTCTCAAAAAAGCACGGTGATTTAGAAGTTAATTTTTTTAAATAGGATACCCTGTATTTCATTGCATTATTACATTCTACGTTGAATTCTGAACAAGTTTGATAAATGATTTTCTATCAAAAAAGTTAATAGTTTTGGACTTATGAACAAATCTGTTTTTGCCAAATGTCATTGACATTTTTTAGGTTTTCAAAACTTTGTTTCAAACGGTTTTCAATTTCTCTTGTTGATTGATATGGCTCGTTCAGTAGCAGACAAAGTTGAAGCCGTTATCATATTTGGTGAAGCTAACCGAAATTACCACGCTGCTATTCGCATTTTCAATGAACGGTTTCCAGAACGTCCGATGTGTCGAAAATATCTGCAGAAATTGGTGGCAAAATTTAACCAAACTGGCACCGTGAAAGATGCTCCGAGATCTGGGAGGCCGAAAATAATTACGGAAGATGTTGAAATTCAAGTACTAGCCGAAATGGTAAATAACCCACAACAATCAACTAAGCAAGTAGCTGAGACATGTGATGTTTCTAAAACATCAGTAAAGAGGGTTTTAAAACAAAATAAATTCCATCCTTACAAAATAAAAATTTTGCACCAATTGGTTGAAGATGATCCAGACCGGCGACTTGAATTTTGCGAGACCATGGCAGAAAGAATTGTTGCAAATCGACTTTATTTGCAACACATCTGCTTTAGTGATGAAAGCACTTTTTACCTAAATGGAAATGTGAATACCCAGAATTGTAGATATTGGAGTGATGAGAATCCCCATGAATTCCGCGAGGGGCATACTCAATTTCCCAGAAAATTAATGTTTGGGCTGGTATTTTAGGTAACCACATTGTAGGTCCCATATTTTTGGAAGACAATTTAAATGGTCCCAGATACCTCCAAATGCTGCAAGACACAATAAGTCCCAGTATCGATGAGATCGTTGCGCAAAACCCACATGAATTTTACTTGGATGTAACATTTCAACAAGATGGAGCGCCACCACACTATTTTTGGGAGGTGAGAAATTACTTAGATGAAAGGTATCCAGGTAGGTGGATTGGACGTCGAGGTACAACAGAGTGGCCAGCTCGCTCACCGGACCTCTCACCGCTTGATTTCTTTCTCTGGGGCTATGTGAAATCCGTAGTTTTTAAGACAGTTTGTGGGTCATTAGATGAACTGCGCCGTCGAATTGTTGAAGTGTGTTCAGAAATAACACCTCAAACCTTGATTAATGTTAGGGAAGAGTTTACAACCCGACTATTTATGTGTCAAGAAATGCATGGTGGAAATGTCGAACATCTTTTGAAATAGATAAAAACTCACCGTTTTTAGTTATAAATTAAAATATCTCTTCAGTTTTTAATGATTCTTGATCTGTATTTATGGACTACCTTATTTGTTAATAAAATGTTTCAACTTCATTTGTACTAGTTTTTCGAGAGAGTCAACAACTCTAACAATTGTAAAATGGTACTACGAGGTAAGTTACATGGTGCCATCAGCAGTTTGCAACATTGGATAACTTTCAAAAAGTTAGGATAGGAAAGTGGAATACATTGTGATCCATTTGTTACGATTTTCTCATTGAACTGGCGCAAAAGTAGTCGAAATAATTATTTACAAGTGTTCATAAGTCCAAAACTATTAACTTTTTTGATAGAAAACCATTTATTAAACTTGTTCAGAATTCAACGTAGAATGTAATAATGCAATGAAATACAGGGTGTCCCATTTAAAAAAATTAACTTCTAAGTCACCGTGCTTTTTTGAGACACTCTGTATGAATGAAACTTTAACCATTAAAGAGATCGAATGAAACCCTACAACTTATGTATTTGAAATTTTTTTGTAATATGGAAAATGAAGAAGTTACGGGGGGGGGCGACGGACTTTTGATCCTCACTGTATACAGTGTCCGTCAAAATCTTGGAACCATATGGAAAACTTTTTTATTAATAGTTTCTCAGAAAATGTCATTCTTCATAAAAGTAAGTTTTCCATGCTGTTCCAAGATTTTGGTGGACACTGTATAAACCGCTAGTGCATAAAATTTTGTATGTATCACGTGCGTAAAATGCGTTTATGGCCTTCGGCGTGTAATGGCCCTCGGCTAACGCCTTCGGGCCATTATCCATGCCGCAGGCTATAAACCCCTACTTTACGCCCTTGATACATAAATTACTATTAATTCTACATAATTCCAAGTACCTACCAATGTCGTGGCGATTTCTTTATTACGTTTCCTACTTTATACTTTTTACCAAAATAAATAAAAATGATTATTGATATTATTATAAATATACTGTATAAAATAAACTATTAATTCGACCCATAATATGACCATATTGCCGTTCAGTCTAAAACCCAAGAGAAACTTACGCAGAAAATACATATTTTATTAAAAGAATTTTCAAATTGATGTGACAACAATTTCTTGATAGTCAATCTTGTTACAACGATATGCGTAAAATTTTACCAAAATTACAAATAATTACCTACTTTGATCAAAAATATTTTTTCTGTTTCAATAAAATTTCTGAACACATGTGTAGAAGTAACTATGAACTGAAATACAGATGGTGATCGGGTTTAGAGACTGCATAGAAAATTCTATAAAATTTTGCAGTTGAAAAGTAAATTTATACCAGAACAACTGATACTTTTCCTAAGACATTGTACTCTGAGAAAGTAATTTCGAAAATACTGACGACAGTATCATCAATTTATATCTCTAGAATTGAGATATATTACGTTACGCCCGACATCAAAACCTACTCCAAAATTTATGACTCTCATTGTTATCCAACGAGCCATGGTGACTCATTTCAAGTTACAAAGTATCGTACTTCATGGAATAATTTTCAGATTCGAGAACAGTGTCTCTACCATTCCATCAAGAACCCCCATGATTAGAACCACCCTTTAAACAAGGTGTGGGTGAAGCCTAAGGAGTTCCAAGACTAGAGCTCAGTATCCTGTCTGTTTTTTCGAACGATGTTCTCTTTGCCATCTTGTGCATCGCTTATGCTCCCCAGGTGCATCATATACGGCAGAGTTGATTTGCCTGATGTCAGCCTTTTATGAAAGATTTCCGTGAATATTCGCATCCACCTATGCCAGTTTTTGTGGCATCCTGAGCTTGGTGTTATGAAGAGGGGTACTGGTTCTGATGCCCCCCATTGGTGGTATGCTGCGTGTCTTCTCTGCAGCCATACCGACACGTGGCATATCTGCTATTTCGTTAACCAGCTGAGAAGGACATAGCATCGACTGCGATGTTGAGATTCAGGATCTCCAAGATTTTGGGAGGAAAAGGCAGCATGATATGGGTATCTTTCATACCACAGAGCATGCATTTTCGCAGGTATTATTTTCATCAGAATAATTTTCACATACTACCACCATTATGATTCTTGACGCACAAAACTGAACCGTTTCAGAAAAACCCTTATAACCAGCAACTGATGGTGAACTCAAGCTTTTAGATCTGAATAATCAGAAAAGAACAAATCAGTTTGTCAGTAATACTCGCTTGATGTCTAGAACTTCGAAGAAAACTCATGAATTACATATAAAATGACAGTATTCCCACTCTTCGTCTTCGTCTTCGTCTAAAAACTTTTCAGTTCTCTTCTCAACGAAGGACACCCAAGAAACTCTTCGCCTAGAAACAACGGCTCAATTACTTGAGGGCAAGAAGGGACAACTGCTCCCTTGAATTTCAAACCATACTCGTAGTGGCAATTGAATAAAATAAACTTCATAACCCTGAATTTCTTATTGGCGGCGCCCATGCCCAGATACGTACTCCCCCAAGCTTATAACCTCCATAAATATTAAGACATCATTTTGTTTTGTGTTCCTGAAGTTCCTGCAACGATACAGGATTTTTCCTGTCCTGAAAACCAGACAACAAAAAAATGTGAACATTCCCAAACATCTCGTGAGAAGCCGTTTCCACCAATATTCCAATACTACTACTATATTATTGAGGCCACATTAATGAATTGACGGGAAATTCATCACCCTTCGCCCCTAGATTTATCCCACCATTTATCGAACTGCACCCACATTTCCAGCGGAGAACAACGCCCTTACCAGAGCCACTCATCTTTATGAGGTATTTCATATTAACGCCGAGCGGGAAAAAATAAAAAAGAATGCAACTGCCGTGTGCGACTCCGTACTTTTTCATTTTCCATTGTACCTGACGTAATATCAAAGAAATGTTTTGTGGGAAAAATTCTGAACTCGTTAATAAAGGGTTGAGTATTTCAACGTTGGAATTTCATGAATATTCTATCCATTCGTTGAAGGCTTTAATGGAATACATGTGGAAAGTTGTTTGGTGTTCGCGGTATGGAAAAAATAGTGGAAAGAAGAACCGTTGGATACAAAACACGCTGGCAGGAATATTTACTTGTTTGACCATAGCAAACACTTATTGAACTTAGTAGATATTTCAAGATATGACGAATTTGTTACATGATCACAGAGTTCAATAAGGGAGGAAAGTGTCACTTTTTCTCCCGCATGCGAAGTTTACTGCCGTAGGGACTTAGGGCAGCAAACGCAAAGGAAGGAAAAGACACTTTACTCCAGTGAAAAATGTATGATTTTTTTATAACACGTCCAGCATAAAACTAACCCCTAATTGCAAATAACGTAGTGTTTCTAATATGTTGAGAGATCTTATATATTCTTCAATGAATACTATATTATGTAATTCCATTTTTTAAACACTCACTAACAAAGATAAAATAGCTATGATATTAAAAAAGGAAAAAGAATTCACACCCAGAAGATAATCTAGTTGTTTCAAGACGTTTAATTCGAATCCGTAGTTACGTATAATAAACATCAATTTCGACTGTAATATTGATGTATAAAACCATTTGGAACAAAGCAAAATGGTCAAATCCTGAATTTCGAATCGAACCATCATGTAGCGATGAAGGAAATAATCGTTGGTTGAACGGGGCTTCAGCCTTTGCAAGATTGATGAGAGTTTAACCAACGAATTAAACAACATCAAGAAAGATCTGCAGAAGAATGGTTTTTCTGACAAGCATAGGAGCGGTCCTCAACCGCAGAAGTAGCACCAAAAAAACAGGTGAATCATTACAGCCTACCCTTATAATAATAATACTCCCTCATAAACACTCGTTGAGTGTACCCAAAGGCATAGCCTGTGCGGGTAAAGGACTGCTATTATTATTATTTGCCGTGCCGCTCCGGGGCGACTTACTGATGTTTCAGGTGATGTATTCACTTTTCAGCTGTAGGAAAACCCGGAAAACCTACAGCACCACTTCGGGTGGTCGATGTGCACTCCAAGCTAACACTAGATGAGATTGGCATCTAGACAACTCACCATACATTTGCTTTTCAACAAAGCATTCGGTCGCCTATCGATCCGATATAAAGTAGTTGAGAAAAATTCTCGTACCTACATCGGATTCGAACCGACTATCGCTATGCTGGAGGCCTGTGCCTTAGACCGCTGATCCAGCGACCACCTGTGAGAGGTTTATCGGTGAAGATAAGACAAAAATTGAAGCAAGGTACAACATCTGCTTCAGATCAGGTAACACCATTCGTAACCAACTAGCAAAATTGAGATCACCCAACGGGAATAGTGACTCCAAGAACTACATTTACCGCGTTCC
The DNA here is from genome assembly GCA_958502065.1 of Chrysolina americana. Lineage (NCBI taxonomy): Eukaryota > Metazoa > Arthropoda > Insecta > Coleoptera > Chrysomelidae > Chrysolina > Chrysolina americana. The sequence goes on from OY293411.1 coordinate 96,498,954, forward strand.
TTGCGAATCTGGGATGGTTCATGTAAGAGAACACAAGAAAAATACCCAGCGAGGAGTAGAACTGATGGTGGAAATAGCATAGACGAACCAGTATAGCATCGAATCACAAGTACTTCTACTTGCATGGTCTTTTGTGCGTGACTCTTTATCTATTCAATACCCGGGATTCTGAGACTTCGTGCGAAGTTTATCGGTTTCCTGGGAGCTGAATTCTTGATGTTAGATGGTGTTACGCATGCCCCTTTCAGGGATTTGGGCCCCTAGCAGAAGAGCAATGGGCATTCACAAAGCAGATGTTCTGCAGTTTCCGCGAAGTTCTCGCAGTAGCGGCAACTATTACTCTGACTTGTTTATCCAGAGGGCAGTGTCCAGTGGGTAGTTCGTTACCAATTTCAAGTCTTTTTTGTCCAATTCGAGAAGCTCTTTAGCTTTCCTTGGTTATAGGCTCACTAGCCTTTCCGCTTGCCTTTGTCCTGACACTTTATTCCAGTGAAATTTCATTCGATCGAATTCTCAGCGTCGAAAGTCTTCTTTGAAGTGGTCTTTGGAGAGTCCACAAAAGGGTTCTGGGCCGAGAAGTTGTGTGTTCACCCCTTCTTTGGCAAGACAGTGTGCTTCCTCATTGCCTTTGATGCCCCTGTGACCTGGCATCCACAAGTTAACTGATTGTTTGCTGCCAGTTGTATCAGGGTTTGTTAATAGTCTCAAGTCTGCTTAGACTCTTAAGTGTGTGAATTCAGAGATTTCAGTGCTGCTTGGCTATCTGATTGTATATAGATTTCTGCCCTTTGAAGGCATTCCTGGGTATAACTCTCTATGGCATGTACTTCTGATTGGAAGATGGTTGGAGTATTTCCAAGAGGTTTTGAGAGCCTGAAATTTTACCCTGTAATGCCTCTGATCGGCATTATATCTGTCGGTTTAGTCATGGCTTCTAGGAAGATGTTTTCCAAAATATTCAGATGTCCAATCAGATTTCCTGCTTTTGAGTTTTTTGTCTGGTACAGTCTGAAGGCACTATTTGCTGCTTCTGCTGCTTACAAATAACTGCAATGGTGGAAATATTGCTCCTGAGGTTCGCAGGCAAGCTACTTTCTGCTGCTTGACTTGCACTGAAATTTGTTGCATTTTTGGCTACCATACCAGGGAGGCGAAGGTGATCATAGGTTCAATGATCGTTTGGTGTGACCAATGAATCATTCTTGGTTTGGGGCCCCATGTTTCACCGGAGACTGTGGTTTTTGGTCGATTATAACGTCCAGGTATTAAACTTTTTGGAAAATGTTAAGTGGGTGATATTCAGGGACTTTTTAGTTCATACTTTCGCCTCCTGGTGAATGGGATCAGCACTGATTTTCTAGGATTGTCATTAAGTTTCTCCTTTTCGCACCAGCTTCTGATTGTGTTTAGGGCTACTTGCATGCGGTCGAAGATTACTCATGTCTGCCCCTGATGGGGACGACCAGGTCATCAGCGTAACCTTGAGTCTTGAACCCAGATTCTTGTAGCTTTACTAGCAGGTCGTCGACAACCAGTGACCACAGTGAAGGCGATATAACTTTCCGTGGGGCAATATTTTTTCGCTGTCATCCTGACTGTCTCTTTCCCCAGGGTCGCTACAATGATTCTGCTTTCCAACATTGCTTGTATCCATCTGATCAATGAGGCATTGATATTCGTTTCCTCAAGCTAGACAACGAAACAAAATATAAAAGAAATTTATTGTAACATCCTTGACATCGTTAAACAGTATGCAGCTCCGATCATAGTTTCATCATAGTTACCATTTTAACATTAAATAAACATGGTGGTCGACAAGCGTGGCCTCAGGATATTTAGATCAGTCAACTATCAAAAAAAAGTCAAATTGCAAATTAAATTGTGACAGGTACTCCCACTCAGCCATTGTCAAATGATGCAGAAACTGCAACAAAAACAATGAAGCAACTCCTTCTCATTCCTCTACCATTTTTTTAATTGCAACACGAATAGCAATACATACCCACCGAATTTTCATGTCCAATTTACTTCAATGTTGCAAACTGTACATTCAATTTTTCCAATAATTCCTGGTATTGTAGATTTATGTGAAATTAATTTTTAGGAAGGAAGATTAACTATTCAAAGATGGTGTGAGAAAAAATATTTATTCGTGTAACTTTTATTGAAAGTGGAATTTTCAATGGATATCCAAAGTGTTAAAAAATGACGTATACAAATCAATTCAGAATTATTGTTAATAAATATTTTCAGAACATGTTTTTCAACCAGTTGGTTTATTTCTATGCTAGGAGGGAAGTTATCATGTTTGAAAAATAAGTAAAGTTGCATATCTTCGGCGTACACGTGATAATTGATCTAATTCAAATTATCTATCAACTGAGCAGTGTACACATTATATAGTATTGGGCCAAATATAAGAGTTCGACGAACACCAGACGTTTTTATTGCTATGTCTACCGATGACATCTCCTTCTGAACTATAGAAATTACCACTGCCATACTCGTCAGCTCTAACCTGTTGAAGTTTGCCGATTGTTGCCAACCAAATAATGGGAAATACTCGACTTGATTGAATCAAAAAAAGAGCTTACTTCGACGAAGAAATCCACCAGGCTCAAGACAATTTCTCTAGAAGGAGGTTTCATTATTTTATCCCTTGAATTCCCGAATTTTTTCAGTTCACTTAGCTATTTCATTCCATAAATGTATCAAATGACACGTATATTCCCCGGTTCCATTAATGTAATGGAAAATTAATGCCGCTACTTTATTGTCTTTCTTGTTATTTTACTTTTCAGTCACGTCATCAAAGCCCCGGAGTGAATGCTTTCCTAACAGAATCCAGCCGTGTTTCAGACACATGAAGTGACTGCCGTGTTTTCTAATGATATAGAACTGGAGGAACAGTCGGTGTTTTCTTCTGTGCTATCATTAGTTGAAATGAGAGAATTTCGTCCATTTTCCTTGGGGATAAATTGCATAGATTATATAAATGATCCGCATCATGCTCTTAGAATCTTTCTCCATGTTTAAAAACAAACCCAACGGTGTTATGTCTGGGAAATGATCTGTAGTTGAATTTGAAAATACACCAATAGGAAACGTAAATTCTGAAATGAACTCACTAATGCTACTGATTTCTAAAGGCAGTAGTGAAACTTAATGAGAATCCCAGTGATTTGTTATTATTATATAAATTATCGCATACCCTTCAATATTCGCTGATACGGAAAGATCTGAACGTTTCTAGTCTTTCAAAAAACTCAAACAATTATACAGGGTGAGTCAAGAAGATTCCCGTGGTCGATTGCTCCGTTGTGAATCACTATTTCGATTTCTTATATTTTTTTTGCCCAACGGACTATTTAAGACTATCTTCCAAAATTATCCTTATTCATACAGGGTGCATCATTGAAGCGTGGCTGAACAAAGTTGGTCTTTTTCAAATGAAACACCCAGTATATTTTCATATATTCCGATCCGCTGTTTCATTGGCTACTCAACAATTTTTTCAATTTTGGTTCCGTTGCGGCGTTGCCGAGTTTTCTGGAAAATATCTATTTTGCAGACTTCTGAAATATTTAGTGAAGATAATTCGGGAATCGATAGTCGAAATGGTGAAGTTAATTGTAAATTTGGTCAATATTGTATAAATCATACAGAATGTTCGGTACAACAATACAAACTTGGCCATTTTCAAACATCGATATTTTGATTTTTTCAAATGCGACACCCTGTATATTGTCATTCATATCAACTCTTAATGAGTCTTCAATTTTTATTAAACAACCAGTTTCCGAGATATTGTGGTTATTAAAGGAATTGTTCAATGGCAAATCAACAATCCTGCTTATTTTTCACCTACACGTTTCTTTACAGATAATACTGACACTGAATGCCGTTTTAATTATTTCATCCTTCCTTCTTCAAGAGCATTCTTGAAAAATTATGAATAACTAGCATAGCAAAAGAAATTTTGAATAGTAACAATTTTTCCTCGTTTAGTTATCCATGACTACCGCTGAAAAAATGACTATCGGCATTTGTAAATAGAGGTAACTGTCAAACTACAATCCAGTTGTGTTGACAGATGTGGCATTATGAATTATTGTTTAGAGGATATGATTCAAATGGTTTATGCTTTGGGGGACAGTGACGGTAACTGCTTACTGGCATCTAGATTATACCAACAAAAGTTTCCTTAGAAAAGACATCCAGACATGCGAGCATTTCAAGCCCTCAAAACAAGATTTGAGGAAACCGGAACACTATTTCACAAAAAGTTTGAAAGTGCCCTTCCTGTAACGAATGATGAAAATACTCTTGATATTGCATTACATACCGAGAATCCCCATGTAAGTACACGTATTCTGAGTAGGGAGTTGGGAATATCACAAAGTAGTGTTTCTCGGATGACGAAAAAATACAATTTCCATCCATATCATATGTAGTTGATGCAGTAGCTAACTGAAACAGATTTACCAAAGCGAATACGGTTTTGCCAATGGGGTGTAAATAAAATTAGAGAAGAACATGATTTTTTTGAGTATGTTCTATTTTCGGACGAAGCCACGTTTCACAACAATGGCCATGTGAATTAGCATAATATGCACTATTATGCAACTGAAAATCCTCATTTCGATAGATATGTCAATCATCAACAACGGTGGTCACTGAATGTTTGGGGAGGTATCATTGGACGGCGAGTGATAGGGCCATTTTTTTTGCGTCAGCTATACAGTTTATTAGATGATCTGCCATTGGCAACACGGCAGAAAATGTGGCTCCAACAAGATGTTGCGCCTGCACATTACCAGACTGATGTTCGGGGATACATCAACAATACATTTCGTTGAAAATGGATAGGTAGAGGAGGACCAGTTCAGTGGCCTCCCAGGTCACCGTACCTCACAAAAATGGATTTCTTTTTATGGGGATACATTAAATGGGTTGTTTATCAAACTCCAACTACAACTCCCAGAAATATGAAAGCAAGAATTCGGACTGCTTTCAGGGATATTTCAGAAGACATGCTGGAACATGTGAAGAATAGTTTCCAGAATAGATTGAGACTGTATTAGTGAATGGCAAGCACATTGAACATTTGCTGCGTTAATTATTGTTGTTTTCTTTCTTCTGATTCAAATTAATATGATAATTTGTTTTATTATTGGGATAATATGATTTATAAAGTTAATTTCCAAATATGATACAAAATACGAATATTGTCAATATTTTCTGTGGAAAGACCCCCATCTTTAGGATGTCGAATATCTCGGAAACGGGTCGTTTTAGGCACACGACATCAAGAATAAAAATTGAAGAGTCATTAATAAGAAGTTGATATGAATGATAATATTCATGACGTTCCATATCGATGTTTGAAAATGGCCAAGTTTGTATTGTTGTACCGAACATACTGTAAAATTGATACAATATTCACCATATTCACAAATAACTTCATCATTTCAACTATCGATTCCTGAATTATCTCCACTAAATATTTCGTAACGTGAAGTAGGAGATTTTTCAAAAAAAAGTCTGCAAAACAGATATTTTTCAGAAAACTCGGCAACGCCGCATCGGAATCCAAAATTGGAAAAATCGTAGAGCAGCCAATGAAACAGCGGATAGGAATATATGAAAATATACTTGGTGTTTCATTTGAAAAAGACCAACTTTGGTCAGCCACGCTTCAATGATGCACCATGTATGAATAAGAATAATTTTGGAAGATAGTCTTAAATGATCCGTTTGCCAAAAAAATATAAGAAATCGAAATAGTGATTCACAACGAAGCCATCTACCACGGGAATCTTGCTGACTCACCCTGTATAGAAAGGGGCAATAAGGTGTATCAAGAAAGGGTACTGTACACCGATGCCTCAAAGACATCTGAAGGAACCGGAGCAGCAATAGTAGGCAACAAAATATCCTTCCAATTTAGATTACCCCCATCTAGTACCGTTTTTACCGGTGAAATGTATGCCATTTATCGAGCAACCACTCTCATTAACTCATCTGACGATCCGAAATTCCTAATATTGACCGACTCGCTTAGTTCACTGGATACTCTCCAACAAATGTACCCCTCACACCCGTGCGCAGTAGAGATAAAAAATAAACTTTTCCTAGCAGAACAGAAGGAAAAAGTCGTAAAATTTATCTGGATCCCATCACATATAGGGATAACAGGAAACGAAGAAGCGGACAGAAGAGCAAAAGAAGCCATAACCGATACAAATTCTGAAACGGTATCTCAAACAGTAGCAAACGATTTTCGCTGCACGATAAAAGACAGTATACAAACTGCATGGCAAAATCGATGGCTTCAATCCACCTCCAAACTATCCAGTCAGGTAAATTAAGCGATTAGTCTGCAGCGGAGAATAACAATTGTCCTCCCAAATGAAGTAAAGACTTCAGTAAAACCATGGAAAAACCTACCTAAACAGCGTAGTGACCAAGTGCTCCTTACCCGTTTGCGCCTCGGACACACCCGGCTAACCCACGACTATCTCCTGAACAACAAAAACGAACCCGTCTGTGAAACATGTAACGAGAAATTAACCATCAAACATATCCTGGCAGAATGTCCACTCTACACTCCGCAGAGAAATGTCAACAAGATACAGGGAACTATGGAAACAATCTTCCCAAATTGTATATTTCGCAATGTTACAAGTTTTCTTAACATGATAGATATCAGAAACAAACTGTAGCAAATGTATATTGTATTGTGTCGCTAATAAGCGAAATGGTTGATGCGAATTTTAGGAAATAATAAAACAAAAAAAAAAAGGGTAGAACACCTCATTGAAACCGGTCCGTACAAACATTTGACCAGAATTCTACTGCCCAAGATGGTTTCAAATGTGACAGCCACCCACCTTGAACGAATGCAAGACTTTGGTCACATCGAAATTACAGAGAACGCTACAATTCTCCAATTCTTATGTACCAAAAATATATGTTCTTCTTAAGATTCACAAAGATAGTCGGTGCGACTAATCGTCTCGTCAATAGGGTTTGAGAAAAGAGTTTGAGAATCTTTCTTTAGCACCACCAGGCTTGAGCGTTAAAAATTTTCTAGAATTCATTGACCAGAAATATCAAACTGGAAGAAGGAGAAATCCTTATCTCTTTTGATGTTAGTTCTTTGTTTCTAAGTGTACCGATACCGAAAACCTTGGAATATTTGAGAGAGTTATTGCTGATCAACGGTTTACGAAACAGAGAGTAAGTATACGAGCTTTGCATGAGGCAGAATTGCTTTCAGTTCAACAACTGCTTTAACAAACTTCTGGAAAGTACAGTCATTGGTAACCCTCTGTCTCCCTTCCTAGTCACTTTGTTCATAAGTCGGTTTGGGATGGAAGCAAGACAGAGCATCGACTATTTTCTTAGGGTTTAGGTAAGGTATGTGGACGTCGTGTTCGCTATCTTTGATACAAAACAGGATGATGTAGACAGTTTTGTTTCAGAATTGAATAGCCAGTTTCAAACCATTTCGTTCACATATGAAATTCAAAACAAAGAACAGCTGCAATTTTTAGATGTTTAGTTATTAGAAACGACCAAAGTCAGTTTGAGTTCGATGTCTACCGGAAAGGCACGAGTTCACTCAGATAAACCCTGAGAGCTCCCACCATTTCACTCCACAAAATATGGCAGGATTAAATTTATTGGTGAAATTCCTCTTGTCGTTTCCACTAAACAAAAAAGATTCACCGCTGAATAAATGATCATTAGGCAGGTAGCTGAACTGAACGGTTACTCTGTAAATTTGGTAGACAAACTGACTGGGAAGCAAAGATTCAAGAAAACCATTCATGACTCTTCGACGTTCCACGAGATATCATTAGAGGGTGGTTTTTGAAGCAAAAGGGGATGAAGTACCTTTCTGAGAGGTAGGAACTCTTGTAATCCATATTTGGATGGCTATTAAGACTGTACCCAAACTTTAAAAACTTTATAATTTTTTCTCCTAGATATTATTATATCTAATATATGTCGACTATAAGGGCCCAATACCATAAAGCCCTTTGTTCAAGTTCATAGTACAGTAAAAAATTGATTATTCATTTAACATTTTTAAGAATATTTTCATTCATCAGTTATTAATTCCAAGAATATTTTCATTGAATCCAAAACAAAAGGTAGAAAAAGATTATAATAGGTAAACTATAGAGAAAATATTTAGTAGATAATTCAGCCCTTAGATGCATAGTATGAATAAGGTGACGATAGTATCAGTAGTTAGTGCGCTCTAGTAGTTGGTACGCTCTTTTGAGCTCCTAAGGATGCCAACATTGCTGGCAAAACGTGTGTCGAGTGGTATTGGCGTTGTTTCGGGTTGTTTCAATTTCTTGAATTATATTCAAATAATATTTGAAAAAAAAATACGTATGTATAAAATTTTTAATATATTTTAAAATGCTCGCGTAATTTATTTTGTGACGTTTCACACCTCAATCTGATGAGAATATTCAAAACATTTCAAAAATATTAATATAAATATAAACAGTTTAGTAGTGTGCTCGGCCTATTATTTAGCAAAAACGTAACAATATGTTCTTCATGCACTTAATACTATTTTTTACTTCTTAGGGACAGTTATATAGGTTCTAGTTGACTCCAGATCGAGTAACTAATGGTTTAGTAACAGTATTATCTAACGGATATCATTCACATTCTAAACTATTAGTTAGACCATCCGGAGGTAACAGGAACCTATGAAACTAGCCCTTAGATCGATCGACAGATGTTGAATAAAAGCTAGTTTTAAAATTATTTCATGAGTTTATTTGATTTTTTTATGCTGACTACTGGTAATGGAAATAATTTGACAAGTGTGATCCAAATATATAAGTATTTAGGACGTCTGCTCTATGACGTTGTTGTCTACACAAGAATTTGAGGTTTGATATACGTTTATAGTCTTCTACGGAAAACAAGAGACGTTTTCTTAGGAAATATGTGGAAATATTTTTTCAAGAATACTTATATGTTTTCTATTCCGAATCAAATATTGTAACGTGCTGGATCCGTACCTGTCTAGCTTTAAGAAGGAATATAGTACATCACCACCACATGCCTTCGGATCCAGATTTACGAAAGATACGAAGATACCTCTTAATCTGAGGTAAAATAGTTATTTGCTAACCCTTTGCCACTTTTTCATCCTAAAGAATCAAAACCAATTTGAAGAAATAAATAGGAGGAAACATTCAACTCCGAAATATTTCTGTTTTGCAATCTTGCCTGTCACTCTTTTCTAATTGGGCTCAGTATTATTTTGCTGTCGCTGAAAATAATCTCCATTCACTCTCTTGACAAAAAAACGATTTACAGAAATAATGGAAATGTAAATTTTTCATCGCTCCCATTTCTGTCACGTTTCATAACCACTTCACCGCTGGAAAATGCAAGGGTGTCTAAACAAATATTTAATCTAGAAGTGAACAAAATCATTGTCGCTTGCAACGCCTTTTAAATATCATTTGGTCGGACACCCCGGAGAATACATCGGTATATTATTATCATTTTTTGTTCCAGCAAAAATGGCACTCAAGGTGATATGTCACATGTGAGACATAATGGGGTGTAAATAATGAAGCAATGGGCTCGTGATTTTGCAGAAATGAAAGGACATAGACAGGGAGATGAGGGGGAATCTGGGCATCGAAGAAATTTGCGGAATTGATATTAAAGAGAAGGGAATAATTCACTCACATCAAAACAATGATTTAGTTCAATCAAACTACGATGAATGCACTAAAAGTTGAATAAAATAATCATAACGACATCATATATGAAATTTTACTGAAAGAATAAACTTTCCAGAGAAATTAAAGAAATTGTTGCAAAAATAAATAATTGATAATGACAATTCAGTAATTCCCCGGACTGAAATCAGAGTTGAAGCAAGAAGCCTTAAAAAAATCAACAGAATTCATAGAAATGATATATATTAACTGAATATCTCGATTTTTCGAAATGAAATCATATAGTTCGAACTTCTACACTGTCAATTCTGAGAATTATCCTATTTGGGTGGTCTTTATCAAGAATCCTATTGAAATGTTCCTGTCGCTTAAGATGAAAAACAGAGTAGAGGAAAGTTGCCTACTATGGGGTAGTTCAATTTTAAGCAAGTGCTTGTTCCTACATCTATTGTGAACATTAAAAACTAACCACCGACTCCTAGAAAGCCCCTATTCACGTTTGGGAGCAAACACGTGTTCTGTTTCGACGATTTTGGTTATGGAAATTTTGTGTAAAAATAAAAATTTCTGGTGACTGTAGCATTTTAAATATTTGAGGTAACTTAAAGGTAAGTTTTTAAAAATTCAATAATATAATTCAATATAGAATTTGTCGTAGTTTATGGAAATGGTTTTTTAAGAAAATATCACAAAAATCTAATTTGCTTGTAATATCGGGTATCCTAATTTCCTGTTATTATTAGGAGACTCTGTACTTTTCCGTGTAAAACCAAATTATTTTCTTTCAGATGCCTGCAAAACGAAAAGTTTGGAACACGGAAGAACATAAGTCAACACCGGTGTCTCGTCTATACCATTTGAGTGTCGTAGATGGTAGAACAATACTCGTAGCACCGCGTTATGTCTGTGGATACAGGCTGAGACCACATAAGCTGGACAGACTGACAGCAAATGTATTATGGTCTCAGGTCTCCGCTACCCCACGACACGCTCTGTATCTAGTGTCAGGGACCTCTATACCCATCACGCGACTACGGTAGACGAGGGTGTTGAAGTCATAATTTCAACAGGACATTAAAAATCCCTCGGTTTTTGAATTGACCTCTTTTGACCTGAGAAATGCGATAGTCAGATTTCTAGATTAGCCAAGATCTTATTCTTATGTAGCTGTAAGAAACTCTCACTCTCCGTAGCTCTGACGTGGACTTTTTGTTTAACGGGATCCAACTTGGAGTTTGGGTTCGTCCGAAAGAAATACTCCAATCCCTGCTTTTTCACGATCGAAGAGAAGGGGATCTGAACTCCTGATGACTTTACAGTCTCCATCTAGTACGATTCTATTATGTAGACACTCAAAAGTCCATGGCCTCCTTGTTGTCTGGGAAAATATAACCATGGAGCAGACGATTTATGATGCAAGCTCCAATGACGCATAATTTTGAAAATTTTTACGTCGAGTAGTCTCAGCTTTTCCTGATTCCATTTCATCACTCCAAAAGAGTAAAGTAGAATCGGAATGCCAAGCATATCTGTTGCAGCACCTTTGTTGTTTCTCGACAGTTCAGATGACCAGATCTGTCGGAGTTCATGCTGATACTTGCCACAGAGAGAGTTTTTAAAAATGGTTTCCTCTTGGGTGTGACGTTGTTCCACCCCTAGGTGAGTATACGTCTCTCTGGCATCCAGATGATGTTGTATGCTTCGGTCTACGAGCTGAACGTTCTTTCCGTATTTCTCGCATCTTTTGTACTCTGATTCGATTCGACCAGATGGATGGTGAAGCGAGTCCTCCAGAGACTAGTCTCTGACAGCTCCTCATGATTTTTGTATCCTTGAATACACTTTACTATACTGTATTAAGCTACAAATATCAACTGTATCAAATGACTATATCAAATTGTTGAATAACTTTCAGATCAGACCAGTTGTAGGTGAGGAAGCACTCTTTCAATCGTTGCTAACTCGACTTCTGGATAGGTGATATTACTGATAATATTGTATTGTATGGCTCGAGCCATCAATGGAATCAATCATTATCATAATTGTTCCAGACTGTATCAAATCAAATCATACGTCTGTTCCTTTGCTCCGGACTATGTCATCTGATCATTACAGAATTATCGTTTTGTCCGTGAACCTAGAGATGAAGATTCTCACTGAATTTCCACACTGTTGTGGACTTGAAGTAAGCAAAAAATTCAGTGAAATGTTTTTGAATATTTTTTGGTGAGCATGAAAGTAGAATAGTGGTCCAGGAATTTTGTTCACTCACAAGGATTACTCTTCATTCCATACCAAGTTAATGCATACGAAGTGCATAAATGCGTTGTCCCACTCGGTTTAAAATTTTAAGCTGCAGAAGGGTCTACGGAAAAGATTCAACACCAGAATGAAATATGTTCATAATATTTAAAAGCCTTCGGCAGAAGGATTATATGCCAATTTTTTGAAAACTGTTAATTAAGCAATTAGGTGAAGAAGAAAAATCAATTTAAAATACAGGTACAGAAAATATTTAGGTGATGATCTCCATTATAAAATCTTATTTCAAAAACACATGGAAAAACTACGCCAATATGAAACATGACTTTTGGAATTTGAGAAGCTGCAGAAAAAATACAGGACTGCCTTTGAAAATGAAAAGTTGGGGGTGGCCCAATCTGTGAGAAAATTAGTTTATAATATTTATTCACATATTTGAGTGGTCTACAAGAATTTGGTATGGGAAAGTGCTCAAAGAAAGAGAAAAATAGAGAGATATAGGCAAAAGAAAAAAAACTGAAGAAGTTGTAGCAGATTTTTTGAATCACATAACTGAACTCTGAAGAAGTTACTTTATCCCTTTTCAACCACCCGTTTATCTTTTACCGTTGCCGAGATGTCAATGCATAGATTCGAATTTGTATAGCCCTATATACCGGGTGGCTACGGAAGTATTGCCTATGGAATATCTCAGTTATTGTATGAAGTAGGTTTGTGAAATTTGGAGCGTCGATATAATGACATAAGAGCTAGAATTTGAGGATATTGACATGTCGAAGTTATCTTCCGGTCTGGCCGGAAGTAACATCAACTTTCTTATTTCAAATGGAAACCCCATTTTTTTTTCTTTTCGCTTTATTCAGCATTCAATTCCCTTTCTAATAACATATCACAAGTTGGTATCTAACTAGAAACTAGATCAGAAAAAAATTATTATTGAAATTCTCCGAGTAGGCCGTGGAAGCAAAATGAAAGCCAAAAATTGAAAAGTTGGCTATGGAAACCATACGTCACTTGATAACATTTGATCTTGCTCTATTATCGCCATACGCAAAAATAACATTAAAAATAATGTGGAATGATAAATTATATCCTGTAGGTTCTAGGTTAAATAGGAACATAAACGTACTTGGTCTGTGCCATCGTCCATAGATATTCTAATATCTACCTATGGACGATGTTTGTGCTATTCAGAATAATCATTCCATTGCAATAATCATTCGAACCAAAATATTAATAAGTAGGCTGATTAAGATGTATTTTGGAATGAAACAAAAAAGAAACGAGAGCTCTCACGAACGCTGCTATCCATATTATTTTGACGTTCGAAGTAGTGTTTTCGATTCTGCCATTTTAAAAGGGATTGGAAATCGAAATCAGTTAGTGGAATATTCAAAAAATGCCCCGTTATTCACGAACCGAACAAATTGACATGCTTCTCATTTATGGTGAATGTTTAAAAAATTCTTATGCCGCTGAACGATTGTATTTAGAGCGATATCCAGGGAGGCAGCAACCGTCAAGAAGGTATTTCCAGTGGCTTGAAGAAAAATTAAGAACTGAGCCTGATGTTCACGAAGACCAAGAAGCATTTGTTATTAATGAGGAAACTGGAATTAATGTATTAGCTTCAGTACAATATGATAGCATAATTTCCTCAAGGCAGATTGGCGCCGAATTAGCTATAAGTAAGGACTCTGCTAGGAAAATTTTGAAAAAACATCGATTTAAATCCTTCAAGTATCAGTTGCATCAACATTTGTATGAAAATGACGGTGAAAGGCGCCTGGAATATTGTAATTGGTTTCTTCGACAAAATGCTGAGAATCACCTATTTAACTATTATATCTTGTTTACGGACGAGTCAAGATTTACCAACAATGGATTATTTAACAGGAATAATACAAGGTAGGTACTGTACTTTATTTGGATTATTGTCGATAGTCGAAGTGTAAAGTGCTAAAAGTGTGAACGGTCTTTTGTTTCAGGTACTGAGCGATAGAAAACGAGCAGCGGTTTCGACAAGGTGGCTTCCAGGAGAGATTTGGTGTGAATGTTTGGGCAGGAATAGTTGGAACTCATATTGTTGGCCCCATTATTTTTCAAGGCCAACTAACCGGAGAGAGATACTTTAATTTTTTAACGAATCAAATTTCGGAATTCATTAACAACCTACCAGCGGAAATAACTGAGAGAATGTATTTCCAGCAAGATGGCGCCCCTCCGCATAATTCAAGAATAGCGAGAAATTATCTTCAAAATCGCTTTCAAGAGAGACTTATAACAACCCATGGTCCAGTCAGGTGGCCACCAAGGTCACCTGATCTTACTCCGTGCGACTTTTTTCTATGGGGGCATCTTAAAAATAGGGTGTATTCCACACAGCCTACAACTAACTCTACATGAGCTAGAAGTAAAAATTCGTAGAGCTTTCCAAGATATCACGCCCCAAATGTTGAGAAATGTTTTACATGAAAATATCACCAGAGTCAATAAATGTATTGACGCAGAGGGAATGCATTTCGAACATTTGTTTTAAATTTATTTCATCTTTATTCCTATCAATTTGAATTTTTTTTTTTTTCGATAAATCTGTTTTTTTGATATTTGAATAATAATAATTGGATTTTTTGGTATTTCATTTCAAAAAATTACTTTCTATTATATCATTAGAAAGGAATGGTTATGCTGAATAGTACAGGCAAGAAAAAGTTTTATGTTCCTATTTAAGTTATGGACCTACAGAGTATTGTTTTTTTCCCAATTTTTCCAATATTTTTTTGGCGGCTTTTTATAACACCGACGAATGACAATAAAATATCACAGTAGTAGCAACTGTTATCAAGTGACGTATGGTTTCCATAGCCAACTTTTCAATTTTTGGCTTTCATTTTGCTTCCACGGCCTACTCGGTGAATTTCAATAATAATTTTTTTCTGATCTAGTTTCTGGTTAGATACCAACTTGTGATATGTCATTAGAAAGGGAATTGAATGCTGAATAAAGCGAAAAGAAAAAAAATAGGGTTTCCATTCAAAATAAGAAAGTTGATGTTACTTCCGGTCAGACCGGAAGTTAACTTCGATATGTCAATATGCTCAAATTCTAGCTCTTATGTCATTATATCGACGCTCCAAATTTCACAAACCTACTTCATACAATAACTGAGATATTCCGTAGGCAATACTTCCGTAGCCACCCGGTATATGTTGAGAGTACTCAGTCTGAGTTGTCTGAGTTGAGAAACCACTTTTAAAATAATGCTGGTTCCTTGTTATAATATCTTCTTCTTCATCATCTCTCAGGTAGAGTAAGAAGACCGAAGCCATTTTCATACTTGAAGGAAATTTTCCATGTCTGATTGATTAATAATTCATGATATCGACATAATCTCTCACTCTGATCTATCACCTGTAAGAGAGAAAGAAGTTCTTTGTAACTGAGTTATAATGAGCCATGAGCTACAACTGAAAATGTTTGGTGCCGATATCTCCAAATCTAGATGAGGTGCTATCAATTTTATATTTTTTATGAAATCTGAAAAATGGAAAACTGCCAATGTGAAATTCCTATTCTGATATTTTCATAAATAAAGGAGTTATGGAATAAATCTTTCCAAACACGAATTTTGTGCAATCGTTAATATTTATGGCGCAGTCGGTAGGATTATCAGGGCTATATCAAATCAAGCGTGCAGTTCTCCTGTTAGGTATTTCAAAATCTCTATGAAAAACTACCAATGTGAAATTCCAATTCGGGAAAATCTATTCAAACACGAATTTGGGGAACCAATGGTATGTTTGGCGCAGTCGATAATATTATCATAATTGAGTCAAATCGATCGTACAGTTCTCCTGTTTACGATTGACTGATTTTTTTGACCAAATATCGTGATTTGTTGTGAACTTCGTTGTGGAGTGGCTTCTAGAAATTATGTCTATCCAGTTTATCATAGACCCGTACCCATCAATAAGATTTGGTATCAGCATTGCCCAATTCTGCAAGGAGCACCGACCTGGTGGAGAAAGGATTACTGATCCAAACGCCGCTCTTATAGTGGATTAGTGTAAGATCATATTGCTCATTTTTGCAGAACTAGAATAATTTGCAGTAGATAACCACTACATACGCCCCAAAGTGGAGTTCCATATCTCAGGTGAGATTCCACCACAGAGTATTGAACATTCTTAGCTGATGATAAACTCAGCCTACTCTAACTGCATAACCATCTGTTGTTTTACACAGGGCATGAATATGATCTACAAATTTTAATTTACGATCAATATGCCATCCTAAAAATGTTAAACTGTTATTTGTTTTCAATAATATCATTTTCCAAGCGGTGTATTGTCAAGCTCACATCTGAAAGTTAGTGTATTAGTTTTCGAAATATTAAGAGAAAGACGATTTGAATCACATCAATTATTGTTTTTCTTCATATCAGTAGATATGATTTTACCAAATCATTTGGATTGTCAGAGTCCCGAAAATTGGTAGTATCGCCTGCAAATGGAGTATTCAGGCATGCCTCATGAAAACTGTGGTAGTTATTTTTACTATACAATTTACCATATCTGGAGTTATCTCGGTCTGATTAAAAATTAAGTCTGCAGCAGCATAATATAGCCAGCTGATATTTTTGGCGCAGTCAGTAGGATTGTCAGAATCGAATCATATCGATCGTGCAGTTCTCGTGTTTACGATTGTCCCAGTAATTGAATTATCGAGGTATGGAGAACGAATTTTAAACAACCCTGATGAAAGATATCAAAATCCGTTTTCTGCCCATAGAAACGAATAGATTTTATCGCAATTGTTTTCACATTACGTCTCTCACCGTTGAAAAAATATCCAAGGTAAGCATGGTAAGTGGGGCACTCTGTATGAGCACATTATCGAATTCTGAATTTTCTACCGTGTTCCAGACATTCTATTATTCGACATTATTCGTTGAACTTTCTGGAATTGAGAGAAAATGCAAAGCGGTGCATCGTTACTCTGAGTTAGCGTCAACAACAAGCAGGTTTCCATTATGCGGGTTATTTAACTGACGAAATATACATACTGAATAATAAACCGCCCCTGTCGTTATTTACAAACTGATACTGTTTCATTAAAATTCGTACTAGCTGAATAGACTCATAAATTGTAGACGAACACACTGAACACGGTATACAATCAACTATAGCGGAGCGTTTCTGAATTGTTAGCAAGATGCTTTCGAAAACGAAAATCAAGAATGCCAGCTATAAATTCGCTAGGAGTTGGTGCCTCCTATAATTGGAGAATTTACTCTAGAGAGATATGAATCATGGAAATATGGATTGAGTTCAGTATTGTTTGAACGTACTGGGTGACATAAAACTTGATCTGACTTCAAGAATATTTCCTAAGGGGTGCCCCAAGGCTCTGTTCTGGACCCTTCTCTATCAATTTTTTTTACATCAATGATTTTTTTCATTCTCTGTCCTGTGCTGGTGACACAACTTTGCTCAATACTGTTCCTGACGAAAAACGGATTTCGTTGCGCATGACATTCTCTCGAAACTGCACAAAACGGGTTCATTGTAAACAGTCTGAAATTAAACCTCGATAGAACCGAAGAATAGGCAATAGTGTCAAACATGTTATTTTTAATTTTTCCATGCTCAGATAAATTATAGTATTATCGTGTGAGAAATTTTTGTCACGATATTAGGGTTTCCAAAATGCAGATGAAAGCAGTTTGAAATATCGCTGGTGCCGGTTACAGGGATTTCTGTCAACAAATATCCAGAGGTCTGTCTATTATTCTTATTCCCTTATTATTCATTCACAAAAACAGAATATAATTTCTGGCCATCCCTGATTTTAACTCGCGAAGTGATCGATTTTTGGCCTTTCCGTTTCAGATTGAATAGATATCAAATAAATTCACTGGATGTCAGACTTTATGAGTTTTTGCCGGATGAATTTGAGATTCTGGCTTAAATCTGTCCTAAAACGAAACTAAAACTGCTAAATTTCAATCACATGTCCTCGTGATCCCCTAAGAAATGTGCTATTATATTTTACTACGGTTTTAGTATTCTTTGACGTGAATATCGTTCGAATATCGTTTTAATATCGTTTCAAGAATTTTTTGAACAGTACTGACTTGCCATGGAAATTATTGTAAATATTTGGACACACTCTTGTTCAGGAATGGAGAACGTGTGGAAATGGACAATTACAGGAAGCCAACTAACACTAATGGATTTATACCTGTTGATTCTAACCACCATATTCAGCACCAGTGGCTAGTTTCAATTACCCTGTTTAAAGGGCGTTGAACTTTCCACTTGGTGATAACAATTTTCAGAAAGGAAATAACCAGAAATAATGGCTATTCTCCAAATATGATAGAAACTATGTTGGAAAATAGAAAGTTCAAAATTCCTTAAGACAAATATCATCACTGGATCAACATAAACACAGGAAGAAATTCATAAATATTAGGCACGGCTTAAAAGAGGTCTCAACTCTATTTTTTGAGATGCAAACCTCCAGTTTGTTGGTATGTAGCAGTATGAACATTTTCCAAATATTATTAGGTTATCCGAAAGACAAAATACCAACTTCAGATAGATCAAGAATTCATGGAATTAGTTGTCAAAATTGTGATGATGTATATATTACGGCCAAAACAAGAGGTCCACGTTTCGGCGAACATTTGACTGCTGCAAAATATTCGCTAGAATATAAATCAAGTGTTCTATACCATTTATCAAAAACTCGCAATGAAATTGATATTCAAAATTTGAAACCATTGAAACCAGTTGATGATAACAGGAAATTTGATTGTTATGGAAGTATTGATATCCACAAGAATGCTCAATAATGGTGATAGACCACTAAATTCTATCATAGTTGAAGAAACTGAAATTTTTTCTCAAGAATATAATAACTATTCTACAATGAATATATTGATTAACTATAACAAAGCGTTGAAGGTGCTATAGAAAAAATCTTAAAATTTTTATATAACAGATGATCTGAATACAGCAACAGTCATGTTAATTGAAGTAAGAAAAAGGGTAATTGTTGATTGTACAGAACAAACAATATTCAAACGTAAAAAGAGTTCTATTTCATCGTTTCACAAAAAAAATTATTAAAAATCACCAACGACAATATCAAAATGACTCAAATCTTGAGACGACAACCAAATAATTTGACACTAAAAGGATAATACACTACGTAAAGAAATAAAGTTGCCATAATTGAAATAAAAGCAAAAATTATGATACTGTTCTCAACAACTAGAGGCGAAATAATACAAAAATTTTATGGTACATGTTACAAGAACTATGTGAAGGAAAACTTAAGAAAAGGGTATCAATGCCGTTGTGAATAAAAACAATGAGGTAGTAGCAGCAACAGAAGAAACAGGAAATCATTTCAATACAGAATTCGTACGTTTCGGAAAAATAATTGCAGAGAAAATGTCACCAAATCCTCACCGAAAAAATAGTCTTTCCCCAACTCATTAGCATTGCTTCCAAATGTACATCATCAATATCCTCAAAGACAACAAATCACCTGGTCCTGACGATATTAGAGCTGAATTATTGCAAAAAGCTGCAAGTTTTTCACTTACGTTACGTAATCAATTAATGCATTTCTGATTGTAGTACAAGGAGAAAATGAAGCATGTCTTAATGAATTATAGGCCAATATCACCTATAAGTCGTTTATGAAAGATTTTTGAGAAATTGATTGAGAACAGGCTAACAAATTTCATAACGAAATTCGGGTTGCTATCTGGAATACAATAAGGTTTAGAAGCAAAAACTGCGGCTGTTGACGCTGTTTTGGACTTGATAACAACAATTCGTAAGACGCTAGAACAGGGCAATCTTTCTTTGTGTCTGTTTATTGATCTGAGTAAGACGCTAGATATTATAGGATAAATATTCATGGTGATGTACTGAATTTATTCGATAGTAAGATGTGAGAGGTTCATGGAATACGGCGTACCACAAGGCACTGTGCTGGGTTCCATATTATTCAATTCAAATGTCAATAATTCATTCAAATTGAACCACAGAAGACATAATTGAATACGTTGATGACATTGCTATAAACAGATTCTTTGGAAATCTCAAAAAACTAAGGTAGAAACAAACAAATTGTTTGATATCAAACTAAACAGAATAAAATTCTTGCCCTTGAGCTGTCATCCATCAAATATGACATATATCCAATTTTTCACTATATCGATATACAAAATTTTAACCATATAATTTTTTTTCTCAATTTTATAGCAGATGTGAATTGCATTCGATTGTGCTTTCGCCTGTTTGCAGGTCCAAAACAATAACGCTTGGAGCGACTACATCGACCCTGTTCCCTATTTCGCGTAGTAAATCAATATACGCTGGGGAAAACTCTATAGTACTACGATATCGCGAGTGCAAATTGCAATTTGAACGCAATTCAGTGAACGATATCTTTGATGAAATATGCAAAGTTGACACAAGAGATGTGGGTTGATAGTTCCATTGTCGCCTATATCAATACGTGAAATGTACTCAACGTGTTTACACAATTGAACTTTGAGTGTGCTCCAGAGTTCGTGTTATGGGGGTCAAACCAGAGTTCAATATCTGCTTGTATGTGGTCGGTATTGAATGATTTGATAGCATATATTAATTATATAGATTATGGAATATGTTCTGGATGACAACGGATCCTTCAGTATTAACCAAAAATACATTCCCAACAATTGGATCATATGAGGCAAACATCATTTTCCTCACGGACATTGAATTACATCTAACGACCACCTGTGCAACGTTCCTTACATACACAAATGGAAGTGAATGTAGTAAATGTATTAAATGAAGTGAATGGAAGTAATGAAGAAATTGAACATAATCCATTCTTTTGTATGAAAATTATAATTAATTGAAAATTACTATTCACAGAATAAAAATAATAATAAATAAACTTGGAAAAGAATGTTCCAATCCCTAGCTTTTCATGATCGCATACCAAGCAGAGAAGGGGATCTGAACTCCTGATGACTTCACAGGCTCCATCCAGCACCATTCTGTTGTGTAGACACTCCAAACTCGAAAATCCAAGGCCTTCCCGTTGTCTGGGGAAGTATAACCGTGGAACGGATAATTTGGTATGCAAGCTCCTATGGAGATGCATCATTCTGCGAATTACCAATCCGATTTCTGTTACTTCTCATCTAGCCATGAGTTAAAAACTCTTGCTAGATGGTGGATACATAGACATTTTTTCCATCAATAATTATGTAGGCCATCAGAGCCTGGAGCAACAAAGTTTTTCGAGCCTTTGAGGGCCCGTCGATCTTCTTCCGGGGTTATCGGATTGCGCAGTTCATTAAGCTCAAGTTGACGAAGCCTCCTGCAGAACTGCTCGAACTGCGCTAGGGCTGGAGTATCTACTTGAGTTATTGCGGAAATTCAAAAATGCCTTTGTGGAAGGTTTCTACCCGATCAGACGCCGATGTTTTATTCACAACACGTGGATGGTCTTGCGGAATAGGCGAGAAGATTTATCGCGGAACTTCATGTTTTCCTCTCGCCTCACTAGTGAGTCTTTTGCAACCACTAGCATTCGTATCCTATCAAGGCAGTGCTGTTTGATGGCGTGCCTTGATTTCAATTTGCGGCAATTCGCCGCGCTATGGGCCTGAAGGCCTATCGACCGCCACGTAGTCCGCAATACAATGGATACGAGACGCGTGGTTTCTCGCCGACTTGATCTTAGCTTCCATCTTGTAAATGCGTCGCTCATGTCTCCCAATCAGAGGGGTGGTATCCTTCCTCTCCATCCAGGACAGGGCCTGAGCGGCGTCATACACGGCAGAGTTGATCTGCCAGATGTCAGCCTGAATCTCCGCATCTACCCGTGCCAGTTGTTGTGGTTTCAGGGGCTTGTTGTTATGAAGCGCCCTGCGAGTTTTGATGCCTTCCGTTGATGATAAGATGCGGGCCTCCTCTACAGCCAGATCGACACGTGGCAGATCTACCACTTCTGCCACTGTGTTAATCGGTTGAGAAGGGGCTCTGACATAGCTTCTAACCCGAAGGTGGGATATATAATCCCTCATATTCTGTGCGGATAAGGTTCTCTGGGTGTGTTTCACACCACAGAGCATGCATTTTCGCCATCTATCCTCTTCGAGCGGGCTCGCTGCTCTCATAGCAATGCATAAGACTGTCCACTCAAAGCGTCCGTGTTCATTGCAGTCGTCATCATGTAGCAATCCATAGTGTTTGGCCCTACCTGCCTATGTCCCTTAATCCGAAGGAAACAGTTGTGTGGGCCTCTTTCTCGTTCGACGTGAACCGAATAGTAGGGTATACCGAGGGGTTAGCCTAGTATACCATCAACACCCTCGTCTACCGTAGTCGCGTGATGAGTATAGAGGCCCCTGACACTAGATGCAGAGCGTGTCGTGGGGTAGCTGAGACCATAGTGCATTTGCTGTCAGCTTGTCCAGCTTATGCGGTCTCAGCCTATATCTACAGGTATAACGCGGCCCCACGAGTGTTGTTCTACCATCTACGACATTCGTACGGTGTTAACGAGACACCGGTGTTGCCTTATGCTCCTGGGGATATTGAGTCCGTTGTAGAGAATGGGGAGTGCCGAATCTATTGGAACTACTCATTTCTCACCCTCAGGCAAATACAATCCTCAGGCAAATAAGCCTGATGTAGTCCTCCCTGACCATCAAAGTAGGACGATTTTCGTCATTGGGTTCTCTGCTCCTGGCGAAACGAACATCGTCCGAAAAGAGGAGGACTAAATATCGAGATCCACTCTTTGAACTCCGCAGTCTTTACCTAAACCATTCTGTCAAGATGATAGTTTGGATGATAGGGGTCCTTGGTGGAATGATGGACGCACTGCTCTCAAACTTAAAAATCATACCGGCTTGCTGTGTATGGCAGGAATCTTAGCCGGACAAATGCAGAAGGCACTCCGCCTGCTCAGGGTACATTATTCTCGGACCCAATAGTCACTTACCCCACAGCGTGGGGAGTGGTTATTGGGAAAAATGATCCATCACGCCCTGCGGAAGTGTCGGGGCTCCGGAGACAGGGCCTGTCTGGGAAATTCCCAAAAAGAATAGACGGTCTTCTGCATTGTTATGAGAGCAGTGAGCTCACCCAAAGACGATACATGGCGAGAATGCATGCTCTGTGGTATGAAATACACCCAGAGCATGCTGTCTCTTCCGCTAAAATCTAAGGAATTATGTATCTCATTATTGGGCTCGTGGGATTTTATAGGTATTTGACCATCTATATCTAGGATAACCCAGAACACTCAAGAATAGTGTTAGTCTTGAAAGCAATATCATTAGACAGGTATTCCTAGAGCAGAAATTATAATAATTGTATATGTGTACAACTTCACTCTGCTGTACACAGCTACTGAAAATTCACATCTATTCCTGATAGCAACATATATGATGTGAATCACAATAAGCCATAGTAACTTCAATAATAGAGGGTATTCAACTTCACCCTTTTCATTGAATCGAATATATAACATACTATATGGCGTAATATGGAAAATAATTCTCACAGTCTACTATCAATATCAGTATCCATAACGTACGGTATAACTTTACCATGGAAAAGACTGCTTTGAGATATAATTGAGTCGGGGAATACAATAATCCACTTTACTGAGCCGATTTAATAATTAAGAAGGCAATTCAAAAGAAAGCTTGCTGGAGGCTGCCTGTACAAAGTTCATGAGCTTAACTTTATTCATTTAATATTTTCTTGGGGAAACAGAACTTTGTATGGATAGCAATTAGCATACAAAATTAATTAGAATGCTTCAGAATGAAGTACGTGACTTCTAGCTGGATATCTACGACGGAGGAAATGAAATCCTCTTGTGAATTTAATTGTTATTGCCTGGTGGTAATAAGGATTTCAATTTTATTTGATGTGGTTGGAGTGGAAGTTTAGAATCCATAACTTGAAGTGGAGGTTATATATTATGACTCCAGTTACTTTGAGCTGAACACTAAATAGGTATGGAATTCTAACGATAAAAGATAAAAAGTCCGGTTTCAATAGTCCATTAGGTGATAATAGTTTAAGAATAATGACAGAGTGAGGTTTTTTACGATTTCAATTCCATACAAATTCAATGTGTGACCGAAAGAAGAAAATTTATCATAGAAAATGTAAGGAGCTATCAGCCAAATAGTTTCCTCTCAACTATCAAATTTTTCACGACAAATTGAGCGAAAAATGTTGACAGGTGAATAACTATTCTCTTCAACAAACCTATGAGTTGAGTATCGAACAGAAATCATTTGTTTTTTATGATCAAATATCAAAGCTTATTGATTTGTTTTCAATATGAACATGATGTTCGCAAAATCAGACGTGGCCACCTGAGAGGTTGTAGAATTATCTCTCCGGAAGCCGAATTGCTCATCTGGTCGAAGTCTATCTTGACATTTTGAAATCTTCTCTGTCCACGAACTTGGCGACCGCCTTCAACAGTGGGATGAGGCGGTAGCTCTTATTCCCCTGTTGGGCTCTCGCTTTTAATATCAGGACAATCTCTGCATTCTTCAGGCATTGTGGGTAGTCTGTCACTTCATAATACCGTTTATAATGTGGATTAGCTGGACCAGAGATTTCTTCAAAAGGTTCTTCATTACAATTGCGTATATTTCTGGTTTATTTTTAACAAACTTCTATGGTATTCTTCAGTTTCATTTGTACTGGCTCAGAAGGCATTCTGTCATAGCTTGTATTCGACCATTCACCATCCAGTCTGTAGTGTAGGCGACGTACCGTTCCAGGAGAAGTGTGTTGGAGTATCCGGAAAGTCGATCACAATAAGGCGAGATGCGAAATATTTTTAACGAAGCAAAAGTCAAAAGACAAGGTCAAACTCTGAAGAATTCAGAAAGGCAGAGGTGAAAGATATGCTCGGGGATCCATTAGGTATTAGCCAAAGTACCTTAAACCAATTAGGTTTCTTGGAGAAGAATAAAAATACTCATTTTCCATTCTTGGTAATTCTAAAGGATCTGATACTGGTAGACAGCACCAGAAGCTTAACATAATCCTTGGAAGACAAAGAGATAGCCATGACATCAAGGATACCTTCAACATGCATCCACCGAGTCTATAGTAAACATCCTGGCAAAAGAAGGGGTATCTCCCATACTTTGCCGGTGGATAAACTTGAAAACAGGTTAATTATATCAGCAAATCGCTTAATAATACTGACATCTAGTGCAAATAGGGGGTGTCTATAGGAAGGGGGACAGTCTCGGAGCTTGCTCAAACAGACCCAGATATAATCGACAGATTGTGTGAAGAGGAAGAGCCGCCAGTGAACCCTCATGAAATCACAATAGTTACATCTTCACGGAAGAAAGTACTCAAAGGACTCAGATCACCTGTCCTGAACGGGATAGAAATTTCTATTTTCCGAGGCAAAATGCTTGAAATCAACATCTACAAAAAGTATTAGAAAAATGTGCGGAAAAATTGGGAGATACAACCAAATATAACTACACGGCCAGATATTTCAGACCCATGATAACATTAGGGTCGGTGGTCAAAGATATCATCGGTAGGAGGAGTGCAATGGCTCTGGTGATCATAGTGCCAGTAATGCCATGAGATTCCCGACAGCAGTACCAGAAGTTCTGCTCAAGCACTCTAGGTCAGTCATGATCAGGTTGCTTAGAGAAGAAGTACTTATAAGCAGAATGCACGAGACAGAAAACAACAAACGATATAAAGACTTGTGAAACGATCCTGCTATAAGGATGTTATCAAAAGACGTACTTTCCAGGTACAGTTTTGAAACACGCATATCGTTGCTTTCATCAACGAAGAAATCGCTGTCTACACAGATAGCTCAAAAACTGATGAAGATTTAGGAGATGGCATACATTGACTCGGAGATAAAGACAAGAATCTCACTGAGTTTGCAAATATATGACGTTAGTTGAAGCTTACCTATATATAGCCTGGGTACCAGCACGTACAGGTTATGAAGGTAACGAAGAGGTCAATTCACTAGTCCAAAGAGAAACAAATAAGGCCCTGATTGGTCTAGAAACATGTCGTGGCATAACAAATGATGTACGAAAAAAAACAAAGAAAAGATCAGGAATGGTAGAACAACTTTCTACGGATGAGCTAGGAAAAATAGTCTATCAAAAAAACGCTACTAACATTTACAGAATATCTACTTAGTCTATTCGGATGAGGAATTGATTTGTAGTTTCTGTTTAAAAGAAGAGAAAACATCAGTACTTTGTCTCTGTGAGAGCTTGTCGAGGTTGTTTCTAACGATAGGAAACGAAAAACCAAAAGCCATGGAGACATGATAGTTTTAGAACTCGTCTATGGAGTCTGATAATGAAGAGATACCTAAATGAAAGTGAATCTACTTCACAACTGTTCTGATTAGTTCATGCGGATCGCCTGTATGAAGTATAATCGATTTGAATTCTCACAGTGTCAGAAGCCTATACCACCACCACCTTGCTGACGGTATGACAGGTGATGAATCTAGGCGTCTTGATCCAAAAATTGAGTTGTTGCTAGTAGTAGTAGTTGTTGTTGTTTTTATTTAACTATTCTTCATACATTTCTGTATAATTATAGCAGGTCAGAAGATAAATGTATTTATAAAAAAACATTAAAATAGGTTGACAATGTCACCTAAAACTAAAATCAGTAGTATATACTAATACAAACATACATGTGATCTAGAGAGTAATATATACATATAGACACATAGAAACCAACAGTTATAAACATATCTAAAATCTGTTAGCGAGAATAACTTGAACTTGTACTCGTAGGATCAAGATCAGTTTGTTCCATTCAAGGAATGCAGAGTTTCGAGGCAATTGAAATCGTGATACTCTGAAATGGAGTAAAAACAGTAAGTTTGAAAAAAAGAAATTCATTCTGCTCTTGAAAATATTTTGAGGAAGATCTTTAGAATAATATGGAAGTTTATCATAAAGGTCCAGCTCCAGCGAATTCTCCCTAGATTTATTCAACCTGTATCGATGATATCTAATAAGATAAGATTTCCATATCGTGTTCGATAATTATGGTAGTCTGAATTTCTGGTTAATGAATCTTTCTTATTGTGGATTTCCAATACGGAATTATAAATGTAAACTGATGGAATAGTCATAATTTCTAGTTTTTTGAAAAGAGGTCGACATGAATCACGCCTGTCAGCACCTACAAAAATCCTTTTGGCTTATTTTTTAGATGAAGACTTAAGCAGAATGGGACGATCCCCCCCATAAAATTATCGAGTAGCATATATGCAAGTGAAACAATGAAACATAAGCAATTTCAATAGCTGTTGAGCTGTTGTTACATTGCAGGGAATCAGCTGATAGCAACCACCCTGATTTTCATTAGGGTAAAGAAGAATATTTGATTAAAAACTAGGGTTATGTCCTCGGTACATAGATTATATACTGATTTCGAAACTTCGAAAACTTAGATGTTTGAACATTCTGAAGCTCATAGTTCTTTTAGGAGACCATCAGTTATTGATTTTGACGCTGTTTATATAATTGTGTAGTGTTTCAGGTCTCAAAAATTTCATTCACATGAAAGTTTTCAAATATTAACTCTTAATATCCGTACAGCTGAATGAAATAACCAAATATTCAATAGACTATATTTAGAAAGAGATACTTCAAAAACCGTACCAAATGGAAATTATTCACATTGACAAGTTTAGGTTATTTCACATTTTAGATTCTTTGATCTGTGATTTTGCAGGAGTATTGCAAGTAACAAATTTAACTGAGTACAAAAGCTTAAAAAGAGTTTAGTTCCAGAAGGAAGGTATAAAAACCGAGCAACTTCTCATCTGGAGAATCAGGAAATATGGTATCATGCAATTTGAGTCAAACATTTTCAAAGCAAAAACTCGGACGAAAAAAAATTGAGGAATCTCAAAATATTGTTGAAGCGAGATATACTCGACCACTGTATTCGAACATTAAGTTCTCCATCGTCTATATCTCTTTGATGAATTCCATTCATCTTCATTTCCTTCAGAATTATTTCACCAGAACGCTCGCAATAGATATTTCTCGTAAGTTGGGGCATACAAAGCGGTTTAGATTGGATTTATTCTTACCGGTAGCGTGTTGAATTTACTATAAGCTGCTTTGGAGCACTCATAAATAAAGAAGGCATCTCAGTTGGCTGAGCCAGGGAGGAAATAAATATAGGCTACTTGTAGGAATTCAGCATTAAAGTGAAAAGTTCAGTGTCAGTTCATATAGTTTTAAAACAATTGACACGGAGCCAACAGTTCTATTTTGGCATTGTTGGATTCTATTCAAGCCACGAAGAATCAACAGAATCTATTTATAAAATAATTCAACATTCAAGATATAAGAATTGATTAAATGCTGACTGGCCCTATTGAAAAATATAACAGGATACAACCAATAGGCTGCATAGATGCTGAAATCTGAAGTGATGTTTCGATGATGAATCGTTTCATAAATTAACACTAATTTCTACTTGAGAATTCTTGTTCACTCATTGTTCTCGTAAACATTTCGTTATTCCAAGGTTTGTAGAAGAGGTGCAGCAACTCCAATTTCTATCATCCATTCCATCAGCAGGAGAATCCTTCAATAAGCATCTAACAAAATGAAATGACAGGTTTCCATATGTTATTTTGAAATTGGTATTCAGTGACTGAAAGCTTTTCGAACATTTTCCACATGAAGCTTCTCTGATTTATGTATTGTATCTTGTTTTATTACTTTGTTTATCAACAATTCATTTTTGGGGTTTATCTATCACTTCCTAACTTCAGTGAGAGTATGGTCAAGATGGTTTATTGATGAACAATAACATTTATACATGATCTTCTTGCAATAAATCGAACAAAGCTCGAAAATTGTGTGTACACAGAGGATCAAATAAATCAAAAAAAAATTATTCCAACTACGGCCAAAAATACCCTTCTCTCCACACATTTCCACAAGGTTGAAAAATGAGGCAAATATCTGAGAGAAAAACAACTACCTCCCCCTACGGACATTGAACTACATCTGTCATCCATTGTGAATGTTCCTCAAGGAGGACACTATTTGAAAGTGCTTATTGTATACAATGGCTTTATTACAGTACTTTTCTCTCAGTTGGAACTTTCAATCCATCAGATATTTCAGAAGGAATCTTTTTCAGGTTCAAAGTGAACACAAATTCATCTTTTTCTAGGCACCAAGATAATAAATAACCTTGAGACTTTGATGCTGCATCGAAAACCAGTCTGATTTTTCTGTATTCATCGATATTCCAAAGGAGCAAAATGTGGAAGATACCAATTCCTTTCAGTATTCGGTTTGTTTCAAGGCCTTAATTTCTCAGCATATTATTTTTGAAAGTATAGTAAGCTCGGGTAAGTGTGACCGTGATTTTCATTAGTTCGCATTGAATTTAGTCCATCTGATGAACCTGAACTAATACAACAATGAACTTTTGCAGATATTTACTTCGAAGGTCAGTCTTTGTAATACGCCACAGAAAACTGTTGAAAAACGTATTCTATGAATTTTCTTTATATATTCAGATATACATCTCCATAGGTCACACTTCCCCGGAAATTTGGGGCAAGTGTGATTCTGGCCAAATTTAAAGATATTAATGCACGTAAATCTCTCTTTGGGGCAGGTGTGAGTAAACAGTAAAGGAACTTTCACCACAATTTATTTGTTTCGAGATATCTTTATTCAAAACATAGTTAGGAACTTTTTAATATTGAATTTGAAATGCCCCATTGGAAAAAAACAAAAAATAATCGTGAAAGTGAACATTTGTTGTTGTTCATTGATCCTCATCTTCTGACGAGTGGTGATGGAAGCACAGTTGTTATTTCATCCTCAGAACGTGTATCAATGTCTTCCACATCTGGCCAGGTATATTGTTTGGCTCTCTGAGATTTCCGTATATAATTTCGTACTATAGCTGAAAAAATATTACTGTTTAGATTGGCCAAATGAACCAGGTTCCCACTTACCCCGACAGATAGGTCACACTATCCCCAATAACATTTAATTTCGGGGTAAGTGTGACATGCAATGGAAAAATGTAAAAAAAAACAACTTCATGAAAAAACGGCAATCTATAGTCAGATTCATTGTTTAGGCAGAAGAAAAGTGTATAAAATGGATTCTTACCCTAGATTTTAACAATACACTCAGAGCTTGAAATAAACTCGTTATACTCGTTCGGGTTGATGAATTGTAGGTTAGAAAATTGGGGAAAATATTTGGATTTCACAAAATCTCTTTTGTATTTTATATGATGGTTATGGTTTCATTATGAGTGTAGGTTTAGCGAAGATAGCGAGCAAACTCACACTTCCCCCAAATTCACACTTACCCGAGCTTACCTTATTCGGCAATTTTAGCAATATACTACATAGCATAGAATGAATGTGAAATCGTTAGATGTCAATGTCACATCATAAATATATTCACTTAACATTTCACATAAATGTGTAGTTTTGATGTTTTAAAAAGAAGGTTGAATTTTTTGATAAATAATGCCGTTTTTAATAAAAATAGTGTAAAACGGTTGAATACAGATGTGTAAATTGTGTTAGTTTAAAGAAGGAAGAATTTTGCCATGGAAACATTGAAGAGGTTGCTCAAGGTTGTTTATTTAATGAAATGGCGCTGCATTTTTGTAGGAATTGACAAGTTTGTTAGTGTAGGGAACTAAAAACGGTTGTGTTCATAATAATTATGGAGATCCCACAGAATGTGACGCTCAAAGCTGAAAAAGCGTTGGGAAATTTACTGCCTGTGAAATCCAAATACTTATACAAGGAGTATGACCATTTTTTGAAATGGAAAGATGAAAACAGAGTGAATACCGTAAATGAAACTGTCTTAATGGCATACTTCCAGGAACTGGTGAGTTGATCTCATGGAAAAAAATTAATATTTTTTATTTAATTTACATTATTTCAGTCTGAAAAATATAGTGTAAATAGTCTATGGACCAAATACTCACAGTTGAAATCAACATTGTTTGTCAGTCAACTGATGGCCTTTCTGAAAGTTAATTCAAAAGAACACATTCCTAAATTATCAAAGGTGTTGAAAGGTGGACAAGTATTACTTTTCATTTCAAGCTCCAGATGATACTTTTCTGCTACAAAAAGTTGTTCTGGCAATGGGCGTATTGGAGGCTTAAGACGTGATGAAATGGCCAAAACGACAATTGATGACATTGAAGACAGAGGAGCCGTTTTGATGATCAAGGTACCAGAAACCACGACCTGTAACTCAAAAAATTTTACGAAAGTGAAACAGGAGCCTTAATCTTAGTTAAAAAGTACATTGCACTACGACCAAAAGGATGTTAACAACGTATGTTTTTTTTTAAACTACAGAAATAATAAATGCATTGAGTTACCTGTAGGTAAAAATACTATAGGAAGTGTTCCTTCTATCATAGCAAAATACCTTGATTTGGAAAAACCGAAACGTTACACCGGACATTGTCTACGCCGACCGTCGTCAACGCTTCTTGTTCAAGGTGGTGCTTCCTTTAAAATTACATGGAAAATGGAAGATTGGTAGGGTAGTGGAGAGCTATATTGAAGAAAGTATCTCCTCGAAGAACGAAATTGCTACAATGATAGCCCATTCCGTTTCCGACAAAGAAAATAACGTTCCGAACGAAACCGAATGCACATCAAACTTTTCGGGCGTTATGATTCATAATGCCCTCCATAACGCCCCGGGCGTTATGGGTCTGTTAAAAGCAACCGTTGCCAAGGTATTACAAAGCAGTAATGGACAATTAAAAAATAAAATTTTCAATAAAACAGTTCAGCTTTCTCTTGGTGTTGAATCATTTCGTAAACTGACACAAAAATTAGTAGATGCTTTTCCATCATTGGAAATATTTTATTAATTTTTTATTATTCATATTTTCATAATTTCCTTTCAACCAGTCCTGAAGGTGTGCCACTGCTCTGAACCGTCGATGTAACAAATCATTCCACTCAATTATATCCCCTTTTCTCGATTTATCAGACCGAATATTTAGCGAAGTTATCTAATTAGTCGAATACTACAGATCAATCATCATCATCTATGCAGTGTGACAGAAATTTGGAAACAAATCACTTTTTCCAGCGTTCTTCTCAAACTTCCATTGCGGCAAAGCTCATTAATCCATCTCGAACCGTCGGTGAACATGAAATCCAGATAAACGTCAATCCAATCAAAAATTCCATCCTGCTGTGAGATTGGTTTTCAAGGTGCGAAATCCCGTAGGAGAAACGATGCAGACAATCAAGAATCGAGATGTACGCGGTTGCGCAGTCAACGAGCCATTTAGTAATTAGATGTGCATTGCATTTTTAAAGAAATCGATGTCAGTAACGAGTCGCGCGGCTAGAGTCGGGACTCTGGGCCAGGATCGGAGTAGGCCGATAAATGACACTGGAGATAACGATCCCAGAATAGCAGATCGAGGACCAGTGATGAATCGAAAGCATTCGCCTCTGTCACCGGACGACATGAATGATCCAAATAGAGAGCCAATCCCGCCTCCTGGTTAGCTTATAAGCTCAATAATAATAATAATATACTTCAATCAATAATAAGTTATCGAAACCATAACAATGATATCCACAACTGGATGTAGTTAAGCAGAAAACGTCCAACTCAAAAATAGCAGATATTCAAAATGTCAACTTGAAATTGTTATAATATATCTCATATCAATACAAACAAGATTTAGTCACTGAAACAATGATTTCACAGTGTAGGAATGTAAGCTTTCACGGCTGGCGTCAATATTTTGGTTGGTTTCCGGGTTTTGCCGTGGTCTTCTTTGGTTTAAATCTCCAAACGTTTCGACTGCAACTGCGGCAGTCATCTTCAGTGGCGTGGTCGAAGTACTCTTCTAGACGTATCAACTGAAACTGAAGCTTTCGAGTTTGCCATGTTATTTATAGTGATGATTTTTCGCGCACTTTCTGTAATAGTGGGTTTGCGCGCACTTTCCGCGCGATTCGGGTGACATGACTTCGTTTTGGCCCCTTTCAATGCTGTGTGCCAGATCTTTGGTAAATATGTTCTCTCTTCTTTTCTGTTGAAGTTCTCTTGGTGTTTGTGTATTTCTATTGCTTCTAGTTACATTCTTGTTGAAAAATGATTCGACGTTGCTAGTCTCTCGGTATTTTCGAAAAGGATCTTGTGTTCTCCGTCAGACAATGTATGCTCAGCGACTGCGGACTTCTCGGTTTGTCCTAAACGACAACTCCGCTTGTGCTCGACTAGGCGGGTACCAATGCTCCTTTTCGTTTGTCCGATATAGACCTTCCCACAGTTACATGGAATTCTGTAGACTCCCGCTGATTTGAGTGGATCTCTGCTGTCTTTGGCTGATCTTAGATATTCCGATATCTTCTTCGTTGGTTTGAAGACGGTGTTAATTTTCTCCTTCTTCAGAATTTTCCCAATTCTGTTGGTGACACCTTCTATGTATGGTAGATAGACAGTGCCTTGGAGTTACTCTTCATTGCTGTTCCTTTTCTTCTCCGTAGCACGGATGATGTCTTTCTTGTTGTACCCATTCGCTTGTAACACAGTGGTAAGGTGTTGCATTTCCTCGTCACTAGGGTGTTGATGACGGTTCGTTTCTGTTTTGGATGATGGTTGGATCCATTGTGTAGATATCGATCTGTGTGTGTTTTCTTCCTGTACACCTTGTGGCCTAGATGATGACCCTCTTTGGTGACTAATACGTCTAGAAATGGGATTTGAAGGTTTTCTTCTAATTCCATGGTGAACTGGATTTTTGGATGAAAACTATTCAGATGGAAGCACTGGTTGAGGTATGTAGATGACACGTTCGTTGTTTGGAGCTACGGAAGAGAAGAACTTCAGAACTTCCTAAACTAAAAACCTTCCTAGTTACTCCAATTTTGAAAACTATAGGCCATTGTCGGTACCCTCTGTGATATCTAAAATAATAGAATATGCTATGCATCAACAGTTAACAATTTTTTTAAATAAAAACCATATAATCAATGAAAATCAACATGGATTTCGTGCACAACATTCTACAATGACTGCAATGATATCATTCTACGTAGAGATTTTAGATGGCATTGAACAAGCAGAGAGTCCAGCGGGAATCTTCTGTGATTTCAGTCGTGCCTTTGACTGTGTTCAATCTGATACACTACTTGACATATTAAATAGTTATGGAATAAGAGGCATTGTTCATGATTGGTTCAAATCCTACCTAAAAGATAGACCACAAATGGATAAAATACCTGAATCTGGAAATTTTGTTTTCTCATCCACTGATATTAACTTACTAGGGGTACAGCAAGGTACAATTCTGGGGCCTTGTTGAGGTCTTGTTTTTATTATATATTAATGATTTACCTCTGATTGTATCTGACAGTTTAACCATATTATATGCAGACGACTCCACATTACTCATAAAAGATAAGGATGCTAAATTACTACAAAGAAAAATTACTAGTTCAGTAAATAAATTATTATGTGCCTGGTGTTCTGATAGATCCTTGTTGCTGAATACTACTAAAACTAACTATAGTAAGAGTCAATGTTGTCTGGGTACCCGGCCACAGGGACATAGCAGGAAATTGTATGGCGAACGAGTTAGCAAGAGCTGGTACGACGCTCACAGCTATATCCGCTAATACTAGACCAGGGGCACCTATCGCTGAACGGCGGTTGCTCCTCCAGAAGGAAGTACTCCGCCTAACCAACCTTAGGTGGCGAGAGGAGCTTTCTTGCACCTCGTCAAGACAAGTATGGCCGGAGTTTAACCTGCGACGCACAAAAGATATTTTACCTCTTTCCAGGAACTTCATTGGAAACGCTTTTGCGGCCATCACTGGACACTGGCTTGGAGGATGCCATGCTGCACGTATGGGAATCCTACAACGTAATGACTTCTGTAGAAGCTGTCAAGACGAAGAGGAGGAAGAGACGATGATCCACCTACTCTGTCACTGCCCTGCCCTATCCAGGAAAAGATTTTCTGCTCTGGGACAGCCCCATTTTGACAACCTATCCGATCAGATTCAGATATATATGATGTCAACCTTGGAGTTCCACAAGGCTCGGTTTTGGGACCACTAATATTCCTGCTATTCATAAATGATCTACCCTTTCATGTAAAATCGGAATGTATGGTACTTTTCGCGGACGATACTTCTATTGCGGAAGAAGCAGATAACATTGAGGAATTACAAGTTAAATTGAATATGATATCGAATAGATTCACCACATGGTGTAAACAAAATAAATTAATTGTCAATGCAGATAAAACGGTACTGATAACTTTCTTTGGAAAAACGGTAGAGAATATGTCAATAGAAATTACAGTGAATAGTGATACCATTCGACCCTCCGAAGATACTGAATTTTTAGGTATATATATTGACTCTGCATTGAAATGGGACAAGCAAATTAATTATGTCTGCAAAAGGTTGAATAGTAGTTTCTATGCTATACTTCAACTCAAAAATATTCTAGATGAAAAATCTCTCCTGGATGTATATTATGCAATGATCCATTCAATATTGATATATAATATAATTTTATGGGGTGGTAGTAGTGATATCAAAAGAGTATTTATTGCCCAGAAAAGAATAATTCGCCTACTATTCAACCTGAAGAGAACAGACTCCTGCAAACCTTATTTCATAAAATATAGAATTCTAACTGTTCCGAGTATCTTTATTTACAGCCTAATCGTTTATATAAAAAAAATTAAATGAATTTGGAAACTAATGCTCAGTCGCATAAATATCCAACAAGAAAAGGAAATTTGCTGAAAATAGAAAAACACAAAACAAAACTTTTCGAAAAGTCGACAATATATATGGGATCTAAATTATACAATTACCTTCCAGCTGAGTTGAAATTAAGTTCAAATTTGAATACTTTCAAAAATAAAGTTAAAAACTTTATATCCTCTGAAGGATTTTATTCAAGAGATGAATTTTTTGATTATATTGAGACGAAAAGTTTCTATGGGTAAACTTTTATATATATTCATAAATGTTTGTATAATATGTATGTTTGTATAATATGTGTGTGCATGTTTATATATATATATATATATATGTAAGTGTTATATACTATTGAATATTTTTTATTCAATTTTAATTTTATTTGTGCAAACATGTATTTCCATGATTTTAATATGTTTTGACATGACCTATATCATTGTAATGATCTACTGGTTGAAATAAATATTGTATTGTATTGTATTGTATCTTCAGTCGGTTGGTATCAAATGCCTCATGCTGTTCATCAACAGCAGCAACTGCTTCTCACTGTGATGATGGGGGTGGTAACGGCATCACAACGGGCCTCTGGCCTATGTGGGTTCCATCCCGGACCACCGTGTTAACCTAACCTAATCTAACCTAACTATACAACCTTCCACACTTATCAGAATAAACATATCTCGCAATTCAATGTTAGTATAAATAATAATACTATCGAAACCATAGATGAAGTTAAGTTTCTTGGAGTGTGTTTTGATTCTACATTATCATTTAAAATACACTGCAATAAACTATGTAAAACTTTGAATACAAAAAGTCATCAAATATGAAACTTAAAGAGTGCATTAGGCCTGAACCATCTCCTTGAATTTTATTATGCAAAAGTTCATTCAAGATTAACTTATGGTATTATTATATGGGAAAACACTTCAACTGCTCAAAATGTCTTTCTCAGAAGCGCATTTTAAGGTGTCTTGTTGGTTGCCCACCAGGTCAGTCATGTCGAAACTTCTTCAAGGAGCATAACATTTTGACAGTCAGTGGAATATTTATTTTTGAGATACTGACGTATACTCATCAAAATCGGGAAATATACTCAAGAAATAGCGATACACATTCATACAATACCAGGAAAAAATTAAATTATCATGTACCTTTCAAACAACTAGAAATATCCAAAAGATCTCCTAATACTTTTGGTGTCCATTTATGCAACTTGCTTCCACAGGAGTTGAAAAATATGACGTCGCGGAACTTCAAACGTAACTTAGAGAAATTACTAACAGATCTATGTCCTTACACCATGCGAGAATTTATTATATTTAAAATTTTATTTGTGAATTGTCATTTCTAAAATATAAATAGTATGTACAGAACTAGTGTTTTTTTTTTAAAAGAACATATAACGTGAAAAACCAGTTCTGTACATACTATTTATTTTTCAAAAATGTTTTTTTGACCTGTCCTATAACTTGTATGTTCCAGAGGATTATTAAAATTATTGATTGATTAATTACCCTTTCAAAATGAGAAGTTTAGTTGCATTGATTGTTCGAATGATATGAATCATTCATTCTAAATACTTCTAATATTAATTTATTCAATTTGTCCAAAATATTTCTGTGTTGTACGCAGTCAAAAGTGCGACTAAGGTCACAAATGATCCCAGTGGGATTTTCACCAGTTTCAACAGACTCTCAAAGGTTCAAATGAAAGGAAATAACTGCTGTTGTAGTGGAATAGTTCTATCAAAGTCCGTGTTCATCCGGACTCAGAATATTGTTTGTATTCGGAAAGTAATGTAGAAACTTGTAGATGATAATCATCTATTGGATACAATACAACGATCGTAAGGGGCAGTTATTGTTTTATGTTGAGGTCCTGATTATTTATTATTCACTTGTCATCATTCAGCACTATGTTTATCCTCTGCTGGTACCCAGCAAAGAAGAAAATGAACAAGTGTTCTTATGGATATTAAGCTGTTTCAAATCAGATTCGAGTGCAATTTCTGTTCCACCCAAATATTCAATACTATCGCTGCAATGCAAAAGACAAAAATAGATTTCAAAAGACTTTAACGTCCCTATTAGTTCTCAAGAGCACTTCATGCAATGGCAGAATGAAAACGTGATGTGGAAACCAATTCAAAGCGGTGGATACTTTCGCGCGGCATGGGGCTTCGCGATATTTCCAGGTAAATGCAAAGCGTAGAGAGACAGAACTCAAAATAGTCTAATTACGTGATACCGAATGAAATGAGTAGTGAAAGACCTACTTCTCTAATTGAGTCATTGAAAGCATCTTTGCAGCGCTGGAGTCAGATAATTATTGCTGCTCTGAGCTGCAATTACTGGAGTCGAATGGATGGGAGCTTCCATTCAAATGCACGACCGTGCATTACTTCAGCAACCGTTTAAATAAAAGTTTCTGAAAAGAGCTCATTTTCTATCACTGCGAAACATTTGTAGTAAAGTTATTACTTTTCTCATATTACGATTTTCGCAGAAAAAAATTCGGAACCAAGAATAAACGTAGGAATTGATGTTATCTTTGAATTATTGGAGGTTGTAAGTCGCAAAGCACAGAAAGAGAAGAAAACAAAAATGTATCACTGAAAAAATTGAGAGTGAAAATAAAGGGGAATATTGATATTGCCAACGAATTTAATAACAGGTTTATCGAAATTGGTAAAACATTAGCAAATAAAATCGCAAGAGATGAAAACTATAGGATAGAAAAAAATCTGCACCCTAGACTTATGTGTTCGCAATTTATCAAAAATATTCGAGAAGGTTCTAAAAATCAGACTACAAAATTCCCGAAGTCAATACAGTTTTCAGGAAGAAACGTCCACTCAAGATGCTATTTTGGCCCTGAATAAATTAATAATTGACAATATTCCACAGGCTATCGGTGATCGTTTTTTTGCTGTCATGTTGTTAATAAATTTTGTTTTCAATTGTTTGAAACACCATATTAACTGACATGTGTCAACACTATCAAGTGTCAAATTTATATTTTTGAAATTTGTATTAAGTGAAAAAATATTATATGAAAATGTCATCCTGGGCTTAATATCGAGCTTGTTGGAAATGTTGTGTCCCATCTTGTGGAAATGTATACGATTATACAAAAAAAAAACTTCGCAGATTTCCAAAAAATAAAGAACTTGCGCAAAAATGGTTGTTATATTTGAATCTTCCTACCGACGAGCTAGAATTATTTTATGACAAAAGTGGAAGGTTGAAGAAGCGGAAGATACCGTTTACGTTGAAACGTGATGTGAGTTCATTCTCATAAATTGAAAATTTGTGAAAACACTTCATTTGTCTCCTTTCTAGATTCTATATCTGAAAATGATCCTGATACTTCAATCAAAGAAGAAGAAGATGATTCTGTTTCTTGTTACTCTGAAGTTCATAAGATTTATTTTTGTAACTCATCTGATGGTGATTTGACTGTATTGGAAACATTTTCTGTTAGGAATTATTACTGAAACATTAACGCTCGGTTGTGTAGAGGAAGATAGCCAATATCACATCGAACCTATGGATCAGTCTGTTGACTGTTTTGAGTCTGAAGATGGTTAGTTGCCTGGTACTGTACTTACTATAAAAACAGAATAAATACTCATTCTTTGGTTGAAGTATCAGGATCATTTTCAGATATAGCATCTAGAAAGGAGACAAATCAAGTGTTTTCTCAAATTTTTAATTCATTCATTCGAATACGACATGAGAATGAACTCACCATCACGTTTCAACATGAACGGTATCCTCCGCTTCTTCAACCTTTCACTTTCCTGGAAATGATCTCCACAAATTCTTTACCCATAAAAAAATTCTAGTTCGTCGGTAGGAAAATTCAAATGGAACAACCATTTTTGCGCCAGTTCTTTATATTTTGGAAATCTATGAAATGGTTTTTTTATATAATCGTATATATTCAGCTGTAACTCTCGTGGTCTGCCTAATCTCAGCAAACTAGATATAGAAATTAATAATGAACATTTTTTTATAGAACCTGTGAAAGAAATTAAATACTTGGGCGTCATCATTGATTGTCACATGAAATGGGACTCACACATAATATACGTAGTGAAGAAGTTAAGATGCATATTATATAAATTCAGAAAACTTAAAGATAATTCACCTTCACATCAACTGAAAACTCTATATCACTCTCTGGCAGAGAGTCATATGCGCTACGGAATTCTGGCATGGGGTGGGGCATTGAAAACTCTCCTGAACCCGTTGGAAGTAATACAGAGAAGATTCATAAAATTAATAAAATTAATGAATATTATTGTATCTATTTATATTGTCGATATTTTCTCGTAACAAGTGTTTTTTTACACTTCTTTTAAAGGACAAGGCACCAGAGGATGTCAAGTATCTTGGAGATGTCACGACACACTGAGTATCAATAAAGCTATTTGTTGTAATAAACTGTTTCCTGTCCTGTGTTACCCTCGTATACATCCTTTGGTAATGAAATCAAATAATTACTCATGAATTTCGGAAAATGTGTTCAGTCTGTTGAAATACTAAGCCGGTAAAAACCTTCTAAAGAATTTGTCGTTAAATGAATGTACATTTCCTCCGAGGAGATTTCTTCAACCCCTCGCATTCGTTGCCAGAATACTGAATGGCCCACTAAGAGGATTGAAGGAACAGCAAAGATAGATTAGTTGAGGGCGTTTTCACGAAGATATGAATTTCGGGGATTCTTTTCAGTTTATTTTTAGTATCAAACGGTCTC
This sequence comes from Chrysolina americana, assembly GCA_958502065.1. Taxonomy (NCBI): domain Eukaryota; kingdom Metazoa; phylum Arthropoda; class Insecta; order Coleoptera; family Chrysomelidae; genus Chrysolina; species Chrysolina americana. The sequence goes on from OY293411.1 coordinate 96,539,576, forward strand.
AAATAAGGCATTATCTATTCAAAGAACTCTTAAAGGATTAGCATTCATGTATGGCGTTTCACAAATATGTGTACAAGTGGAATTCATTGTTAAATGTCCGTTTTGAATAGTATGTTATCGCCAACTTCTTGATAATTCGAGCCGTACTGAGAAAATCGGCAACACCGCACGAGTCAGTATCTCGTGTCAAATGCTTTAGAGTAAGTGGTAAACCAATCGATTACAAAACTGTATATATTAGCAGAAAAGCAAAATATCCGACTGATGATTTTTAATAATGCACAATCGCAGAATCATAAATGAATAGAATCAGATTATGTTAAAACAGTACTCTGGCGACATTACAATTGTCAACTGTGAATATAGCGATTGGATCCTATCAGAAATTAGTCTTCTACAACATTAACATGCAGACTACATTCTGTAATAACAGTAAGAATGTACATAAGTAAAAATATAAACCAATATTTTGATATCATCAGAAAGTACCTACATCCATATGTCGTGTTTTCAACAGAAATGGAATACAGCAGTATACTCATGCAGATTCGGAATTGATCAAATCCGGATTTCATCAGACAATATTCTGTAGACCTGAAATCCATCAGACTGTAAATTCAAATATCATGCACTGTCAGACAAAACTGTAGGCAACATGTGAAACGAAGAGACTGAAAATTATTTTATGCACTAGCGGGCGGTAAAGTACACTTTACCGCCCGGTTCGCCGGGCGTAAAGTGGCACTTTACCGCCCGTGGGCCCATCATGGCCCACGGGCGGTAAAGTAGACAATATACTAAAATTGTCCATATATACCTACGCACATCATTTCACGGAAGACCTATCACGAAACAATGAATTCAGTTCAATAAAGAAATACTCATTCAACAACTTTTATTCATAATCTTCATTTTTGCAACCAGCGTGTCTTTTGATATTGGTGATACTTTCCCCAGCATCAGCCAATAAATAATGACCCGTATATTCTTCTGGGCCTGGTAGCTTCAAAAATGCTGCAAGTTTTCTTGGAATTTGACCGAGGATATTCTTCCCAACAACTTGTTTTGTACATGTGTTGTTCTTATAGAATATGAAAAAACGCCCATGTTCAGTATTTGTGGGACGTAGACTAGCATATATTCTATACATATCCAAATAATTAACTGACTGGTTTTCAGTACTGCAGATGGTAAATGTTCGTTGTATTTTAGTTTTTGACTCTCGAATTGTAATCAATAAAGCATAAGTTAGGTCTTGAATGTCATCAAGCTTGAGATTTGTTAATTCTTGTCTACGACAAGCACCATGTACCCCAAATAATAATGCAACCTATAAAAGAATCAATAAGTTTTTTAATTACTTAATAAATATAGGTAGGTATACATACCTTCATCATCAGATATACATTATCTGGAGCTTCTTTTAGAAAAAGTTCGATTTCATCCCTATTCAATATTTTGGATTTCTTCGGCTTATATCCATCATTCTTTCGTTTCAAAAATGCTATTAATTTAGGAAATTTGCATATGTTTATATTATTAAACAAATTCAAAGTAGACTTTAACATCGAATAGTATGACCACAAAGAAGATGGTTTTCGATTCTTGGACTTCTCAAAAAGATATCCCTGTAATATATCTTCTGTAATCACCTTCACATTATTTTCATTGCGTCATTTTATGAACTCATTATCCGTCTTTTCGTAAAGTTTATTTGACTTTGTTGGTAGCAGTTCGAGTTTGGCACTCTCAGCCGATTCCAAAATTTCCATTGGTATGTATATATTATGTTCTTCATCTGATGATTCCATAATTTTCGTGTTGAGTTCACTCACGCACTTTTTCAGATAAACATGAAGATGACCGTTTACCTTGTTTATTGAATTTGTTGCTAGACAACAACCAGCTTGCTTAACAACGTCATAATTAGGTGGGTATATACTGGGTATTCTGTGTACAATTTGAATAAATGAATCTATTTCAGTATACAGAGATGATTATTGATACGATAATTGCGATATAAATATATATACAGTGTCCGCCAAAATCTTGGAACCATATGGAAAACTTTTTTATTAATATTTTCTCAGAAAATGTCATTCTTCATAAAAGTTAGTTTCCCATGCTGTTCCAAGATTTTGGTGGACACTGTATGAACCGCTAGTGCATAAAGTTTTGTATGTATCACTTGCGTAAAATGCGTTTATGGCCTTCGGCGTGTAATGGCCCTCGGCTAACGCCTTCGGGCCATTATCCACGCCGCAGGCCATAAACGCCTACTTTACGCCCTTGATACATAAATAACTATTGTAATTCTGTTACGTCGATGAAGTGAATTAACAGTCACTTTTGAGTAGAACTATTAGCACAATTTGATAATGCTGTTATCAGTGGATGTTTTGGTTTGATTTTATTGATGAGTGGTGATTTGTGATGAACTGGAATTGATAATTATAATCAAATTCAGCAGAAGTCTCTCAATAGCAAATTTGAAGAAATGATCAATCCAGTGAACTGCAGTGAAAGATATAAAGAATCCTTTCTTTTGTCGATACAACCAGTGTTCAAGAGCGAAAGTTCATTCGTTAAATGATGTTTGTTGAATACCAATCAATCAATCAGTCTTATTCAGCAATGATACTCATACATGATGCAGATCTTTATTTACTTATACATATACTCGATAGTTTTGGTAGGGGTAGTTCAGAGTAGCCCCCTAAGCCTGAGGGCTTGTGATGTAGCTACACCTACTACTAGCCCAAAGTATCTAGTAATCAGTGAATATTCAATCAATATAATGGAGTAGTTCAAAGTGAATATTTGCCTATGAGTATCTTTTGAGTGGATGTGAAAAAGCTGGATCAAGAGGATGTATATTTTTCTATAGAACGTTATAAGTCGTTATTTTCATAAAATTTATATTTTTAGGAAATATTTATTTTCTGGATAATTTTGCCGAATATTTACCTTCATCAGATTTTTGAAAACTCTGAAATTATATCACCCTTTCATTTTCGACGGTAAGCTATTGACTATTTCAGTACCTACCGAAATGGAATGACAAAGTGTGATCAGTGGTACGTCTTGTAATTCTTGATTCACTAATAATTCTGTTTTTTTTTTCATTGAATATTAAAATTTGGCTCTATATATAGTATCTGAAGACTAACTCTATTAAGAGATTTCAAACTATTAGTATAAGTCTTCTAGCGAAATGTCCTTAATTAAATAATATGAATGAGTTTTCTAGATTTTTTTATGACATAGTTTATGTGTTCATCCCACTTCAAATGTTCATCTAACATTACTCCTAAATATTTGATTGTGTTGGTTTTCTCTATTTTGGGACATGAGCAATTACTATAATCTTGGTAATCATTTTTATGAATATTCAAGTTTTCTCTTGTTCATTCTCTTTGGTCGAGTGAAAAAGCTATAAATTCCGGATTTGAGATGTTTAGGCTACGAATGTTTCGATCTAGCCATTTGTAAAATTTGTCAATTTTCTGTTCAGGAACTTAATATAGTTCTGACCAACAGCTATGAGACAAAATGATGGCAGTATCGTCTGTATAAGGAATTATATGACTTTCGAGTTTCTTAATCTGCCATGCATCTATGTATATCAGGAAAAGGAGTGGACCAAGAATTGTACCTTGCGGTACACCCACAGTAGCTACCGCTGAATCGTATAGAGCATTCATACCATTATTCTAGGGCACATTTATTATTAACAAAAATATCTCATTGACAGTTTCATTTCATTGAAAATTAATACTGTAAAAGGCTCAGTCTGACGGAATACGTTTCTGCTGCCTTCACTGTCTGATACAATTCGAGTGTTGCCGTATATTATCCGGAATAGGTATTGGTCGACGGATGTCCAATCGGTGATCATTCAAAAATATGTCGAGATGAAAAACCAGGACTCTACATTCAATATTTTTTATCCTGCTGATATACAGTCTGATAAGAAACTATTTCATATGATGGAGTTTCACTTTTGGCCGTGGAGCCAAAAGTTATGTTATTCACTAACAGATAATTTAGATTGATTGGATACGCTGATTAAATAATGAGGTATCAAATGCCAGATAGATTATTTTAACAAATTATAGAGTTAACTATTAGGTACTGGTCCACCATCATTATTGTTCAAATTTTATTAGGTTCATTAATTTCTAGTCTCTCCTAGCTGTATGAATATTGTACGTAAATACTTTTGAGGGATCCTATATGCGATTTCGACTCCTAAAAGTCAATTTTTGCAATAGTGGAGCAGAGTGATAGTGATATTCACTCTGGTTTGAAGTTTTCAGTGAATCACATGTTATTAGGTATCAATGTATTATTTTCCAGAAATTTAGCTGCAATATTTCATTCTATTGCATATCTGAATATATCAATCATGAACATATTAGCAACCACATAAACATTTCATAACAAAGGAATAGCAAATTCCCCAGCAATCCTACGCGCTCTATAAAATATTTTTAATTTGTTCTCTGACTAAAAGCACTTAAATAAAATTATTACTTCAATAAACAAAAGAGTACAGGTGCGCGCAATTCTACTTCTGAATAACACCATAATAACCGGAATTTATGAGATTGGGCTTCGGCTAAATGCGGCTGGAATTGAAATTGTTGCGGAATAAAACTGATGGATATGGTTTGGGTTTTGAAGTTCTGAATGGCGAGTATTCAAATGGACTGGAGATTTAGAAATCAGTATCGTCGTTTTTGCAACGATAGATCAACTAACCGAGATGGTGGTTTCGCTAGTCATATGAGAAATACTTCTCAAGCTGTTATTATAAATAATTTAGGTTTCGTCGATTCACAACAAGTTTGCAAAAGTTTTCGTACCATTTGAGAAAAATAGACCAATTATATACAGCGTGATTTATGTATGCCGTGCATTAGAAGTTTTTCAACTTGCAGTTGGACTAGAAACTTGAAATTTGGTATGCTGTCATAATTGATCATGTGCGTTCTACCTCAAATGTTTTTAGTCCTACAATTATACAGGGTATGCCAAAAGTCGGTATCAACTTTCTTATTTTAAATAGAAACCTAATGTTTTTTGGTCATGGTTCGATTGGCCTTCTGATTATGACTTCAGACAACCTGAGTTATGTTTACTTATCTATCACAGTTTTTGAGATATGTCCATTTGTCTAAAAAAAATTACGGCTGTAGTAGTTTACGAAAACAAGTGTAGCCCGCAAACTGTTCAAAATTAGGAACCTAAATTTATGGAGCAGTTAGCTGCTAGTCCAGGCTAACACCTGATGTCCCATCGACGATCCCATTTTGTACCATATAGGCGCAGCCGATTTTTGAATGTCGCAATATAAAATTGTCAAAAACTCAATTTTTTCAAATGGCACCTACTATTTTTTTTAACCATTCGAAAGAAAATTGAATTATAGTATGAGTTATTTCAGCATTCCCTATACCCAAGTTCCACCTCTATCGAGTTATTCAATAAAAATCAAGAAATGCCTTATCCTGCCGAATGCTTTTGTGTTTATTCAAGTATGCCATGAAAACAAAAAACAACTGTAAACAAGAAGGTGCTATTCTGTCAAAGTAAAAACGAGTCGTGCTAATTCTTAAATAAAATTGATTGGAATATGGAAAATTATACAAACGAAGTTGTGTTTGACTTGTTTGTTATCCACGGCATGTGTCAAAAAATTGTGCTGCGAACTGTCCGAGAGTTCAATTTGAAATATCCAAACTTATCGAGGATGACACGGGGAAGTTCTCACGATTGGAAACTAATTTTATACATTTTGGGAAGGTGGCTAGACCCGTTACGAGAGTCAAACCACTAACTGGCAATGACGATAATCAAATTACCATTCTCGGATATTTTCAAGCATATCCTGAATCCTAAATCCTCAATACGAACGGCGTCTTTGGAATTGGGATTTTCATACTCTGCAATACAAACCATTTTACACCGCCATAAGCTACATCCTTTCAAATTTATACGATTGCAAAAATTACACCCAGGTGACTTTCCCCGTAGAGTAAACTTTTGCGAGGACTTATTACTCAAAATACAAGAGTACGCCGGATTCTTAGACAACATAATTTGGACTGATGAGGCAAAGTTTTGACAGCAGGGAGTTTACAATAGGTGCAATCGACATTTTTGGGCTTCAGAAAATCCACATATGGTGTTCGAAGTTGAAAATCAAGTACAATTTCGAATAAATTGTTAGGTAATGAACCAAGAGGTACGCTACTTTATGTACGATGAAAATCTGAATAGTGACAGATATGTAGAAATTCTTCAAAACGTAATAGAAACAGTTCTTGACAATTTGCCACTGGCTAGAGTTGCACGTTCATGGTACCAGATGGATGGGGCACCACCGCACAATACACGAACTGTGTATACCAAATTGACTTCCATGTTCGAGCACCGTTGGTGGGGAAATCGAGGACCCTTTCTCTGGCCTGCAAGATCTCCAGATCTTACCCCTTTAGATTTTTATAATTGGGGTAGGGTAAAAGATTTGGTCTATTCTTCACCAGTTCGCAATATAGATGAGTTGAGACTTAGAATAATACAGACTTTTGACAGTCTCGATCCCAACGAAATCAGACGTGCTACGCAATCTATTGAAAGTAGAATAATAGAATGATCATATTGAACATTTACGCTAGAGTTCTGTCAAAATTGTTCAATATTTTTTATTAAATTATTTCAATTTTCTTTTGTTTCCATGGCATACTCGCATAATCATTCTGTAAGATAAGGCATTTCTTGATTTTTTTTGAATAACTCGATAGAGGTTAAACTTGGGTATAGGGAAAGCGGAAATAACTCATCCTAAAATTCAATTTTCTTTTGAATGGTTAAAAAAGAAAGGTAGGTGCCATTTGAAAAAATTGAGTTTTTGACAATTTTATATTCCGACATTCAAAAATCGGCTGCGCCCATATGGTACAAAATGGGACCGTCGATGGGACTAGCAGCTAACTGCTCCATAAATTTGGATTCCTAATTTTGAAAGGTTTGCGGGCTATACGTGTTTTCGTAAACTACTACAGCCGTAATTTTATTCAGATAAATGGACATATCTCAAAAACTGTGATAGATAAGTAAACATAACTCAGGTTGTCTAATGTCATAATCAGAAGGCCAATCGAACCATGACAAAAAAACATTAGGTTTCCATTTAAAATAAGAAAGTTGGTACCGACTTTTGGCATACCCTGTATAGTTGTAGGACTAAAAACATTTGAGATAGAACGCACATTATCAATTATGACAGCATACCAAATTTCAAGATTCTAGTCCAACTGCAAGTTAAAAAACCTTCTAATGCACGGCCTACGTAAATTACGCTGTATATACAGAAAATACTATGGACCAAGCGTTCACAGAACGGCGTCACGGAATCGACTTGCAAAAGTTCGTCTGCCACCTCGTTTCCGCTCACCCCTCTGTGACCCGAACCCATACCAGCTAGACTTTCTTCGTTTCATCTAGTTTCTCGAGAGCATCTCCGCATTCCTGTACAAGTGCTGAGCTTGGTTTAGAATCGCATATAGCTGCTTGACTGTCCGAACAAATGTGGATACTTGTGTCACCTCATGTTTCGTAGCTGGGGTTGGGTTGGCGAAAACTGTTTTGTGCCGGTCTAGCGCATAGCTTTCTCGTACATCTCTTCCCTACAGGTAAATGCCTGCACCCGGAGCCTATTTAACAGTCAGAAGCAAACCGCCCGTATAACATATGAGGCTTTCGGTGCGAAACTCCACTGCGTTTTCTCCCCATTGTCCTCTGCTCGGAATCGTGGGAACAAACTCTCCGTTCTGTATGCACGTTGGTTTCTGTGGAAGGGGCTTGTCCTTAGGGGCACCTCCATCAGGAACCTTTTCACCATCTTTTCCAATATTTTAAGTGTAGTCTCTTTTTTGCGCTTTGGGAATGAAGACTACTCTCGCTGACTTCCAGAATGTTGGAACATATTCCAACGCTATGCTGGACCAAAATATTCCCCAAGATTAGGAAAATTCCATCGGGTCTTGCTGCCTTATATGGATTGAAGTCATTCACTACCCAATCCACTCTTTTCGCTAGTTGCCAATTTTCATGGAAGATCTGCTGTATTGGCTGATCTCGTTGGTCATCTTCTACACCGCCCGGGAAGTGTATCTCCAGCAGATATCGGAGCGAATCTTCGGAGGATGTTGTCCATGTTGCATCTGGTTTCTTCAAGGTTGATATGGAACCTTCTATCTCATTGCTCAGGATCCTCATAAGTCTGGTGGACTCTGTAAGGGAGTTGATTTTCCTTCTTGAACTGCCTTCTTACAGTTTCATAGTTTTCCCACGTTTTCTCGTTGCCCAGTGTGATGGCATTATTATGGGCCTTTCTGGTCACTCTTCTCAGGCCCTTCAGCGACTCATTCCACTGGCGAATGCTTAGTCACTATGTTCCCTAGTTTTTCTCAAAAATTGCAAAGACAAATAAATACATCATACTTTCGGATTGAAAACCGATATTCAACGTAGTGATAATTGGATTTCGAAAAAAAGTTGTGCCACCTATTGTGTAATAAATTAAATTTCGAACCCTATCACCTATCTGGTGATTCTTTCAGTTTCGAAAGTGAAACTTAGACATCAAATGTGTTGAAATGAGCAGAACCAGAAAGCAATCATTTCCGCTTTGAACTTATTCGTATTTGTCAATGAGCAGAGCCGATTCAATTACATTAAAAGCCGTAAATAAGCCCACACTCACGAAGCGTGTTCGGGTGTGGGGTGATAAACACCAGTAATTCATTGTATTTCATCCCCCTGGCTATTTGTTCGAATCAGTCATATTTGGATTATTTACTTTTGTTTTGTTATGGGCACATTAGTGGAATGTGGAATATCAAAAAGTAATAATACGTGTGTGTTGATGTAAACGCGATTCATTTGGGAAATGTAGAATTGCTCGATATTTAGTATGAAGAAGTAATTTTTGAAGGTAGGGAGTGTTGGAAATGATGTTAATGGAATATGCCTTGGGACTCTGAAGCGGGCGGAACCCTTGAAAATACTGTTCCATTCGAACTCAGTTTAGAGATAAAAAAAATTAAACCGTATCCCAGTATTTTGATGTTGTTTCAATTTTTCCTAATGAACTGTAGAAAGTTGACAGCATTGACCATTATTTTGCCAAATTTGCACATTCTGAGGAAACCAACTTACAAAATCCTTAATTTAAAGATACGAAGTCGTTTAGAAAATGAATGGCAGTTTGCTGTTGTCCCCGTTGAAACGGCGAAGAAATATACAGGGTGACCCAGGGTTGAACCGCCAAACATTCAGTATCGATTGTTTGGGTGAAAATAAGATGTTTTCTTCATATAAGCATATGTCCCAAGTAGCTTCGTTTTCGAGATACAGAGTGTCAGTTTTCATAAAAAATCAGTTTTTTATTCATTACTCAAAAATCTTTTGGTTGATTCTGATAAAACTCAGCATGTTTATTTGCGGTGGTGGGAGGCTAATTTTAATGTACCTGGAATTAAAAAAAATAACTTTGACACCCTGTATCTTGAGAACGAATCAAGTTTTGCTACATACTTGTATGAAGAAAAAATCTTATTTTCACCAAAACAACCGATACTGAACGTTTGGCGGTTTAACCGTGGGTCAACCTGTGTATTCAGTGATAAAAGCAAAGTAGTTAGGAGCTATGAAATCCCCATGAAAATACTAACATTAGCCGACAAACTTATGCAGAATCACTTACAGGTTTTTCTTCTATTTGGAAACTTGCCTCAGTTATACCTTCAGCAAGATGCAATAAACCTCATGAATTTTGACACCTCAGACCGATGAGCATTTTAGTTTCACTATGAAGCCCCAGAAATGGCAGTGAAAGACCAAGTGACTGACATATTTTTGATTGAAACTGTCGTCGTCCGAAACCATTTGATTTCCGGATTCCCATGCATTCAGGGAAACAGTTGAAATTTTTTGACATTATTGTATTGTTATCAAAACTGAACCGACATGTAAGGATAAGAATGAATACAAATATTATGATTCCTGCCTGCAGTTTTTCAGAATTTCTTTCTCCCGAAAACTTTTCCATAGCCATTACTACCAAAACAAAAAATTAAAGTATGCATATCTATGGTTCACATCGTGAGTTATGGATGGCCTTTATTTCTTAATGAGGACATCCAAACTTATTTCATGTTTTTCCTTGTGATAATGATAGAAAATGGTAAAATATTTATCAGTATCAGTACCTATCAATTGGTGTGATGAATAAACACTGTATTTACCAAATAGATGTGACTAAGACCCCAAGAAAAGATAAAAGTGCATGTAAAAATAAAATTGACTGGAAACGTTCACTGTGAAGTAAAAGGCTAATGAATAGAACGAAAGAAGCACTGCAAACATAAGAAGTTGTTTTTTCCGATTGATTCTGATGTTACTTGATGAAGATCCATAGTAATTTGTAGAAAATACCCAGGCAACGATTTGATCTTCACAACTTTATTTTAAATCATCACATTCAAAATATCATGAAATGTTTCGCTCAAAAATTAGCTTTATCATTTATCAAATGTGATAATTTAAAATAAAGATGTGAAGATCAAATCGTTTCCTGGATATTTTCTACAAAATAAGAAGTTGTTTCTGTATGCAGTTTCTCAAGAGTTGGCAGGGATAAAAATGTTATATAGCGTTAATTTCTGTTTATTTATTTTAAATGAATATATGTACCAGTTAGCTTGTTACGCAATTCATATTTTTATTAAGCTGATGGCCATGAACCCATAACCCACAAAAATTGTAGATACCTAATGTAGTCAATAGTACCAAGTAAATTTTATGATAAAACTACATTACATGAAAACGACTAGTATTCCTTGAAACTTTTTCAAATTCCATTCATTAGAACCGCATGAGGTTTGTTTCAGTTTCTTTCAATCCGGTTCTGAACCAGTTCTAAGAAGTCGCAAATTCTAGTCTAGGAAGTCTATTCACCCAAAACCTGACAGATCTCAACTAGTTCCTGTACAAAGGAAAATATTGTATATAAAATAAATGGTGAGTAATAGAAATAAAATTAAAAGTCAAAAGAAGAGTTTTTTCAATTTAATGTAAAAATGATTGAGTGTGAAAATTGCAACTATCAGTTGGGAATATAGTTCATTTTGTCCAAAATTTTAGTCTACAGTTTCGGATGGATTTCATCATGCATAGCAAAAAGTTAACAATAATAAGACCATATCAACTCTCAGCAGTTGAAATTCGCAGTAAAATGGAAAACACTGAGACTTCCGAAGTTTTAGAGTCGTAGTAAGTTGAATTTAATTATTTTTCATCAGGCATTTCAGTTATTAAGAAAGCCAAGAATTAGGAAAGCGTTTCAAATACCTTTCACGAAACTCAGCAAACTTTCGGAGAAGTAAATATAAAGTGGATTAATACGCTGGATCTGAATAGAATTTCGTCTTTTCATTTACCTTGAAACCCTCAAACAATTCGGTACTGTTCCAAACTATTAAGCTTCGCGTCAGGTGGAATCCAACCATTCAAACATTCTGTAACACCGCCCTAGGTCCTTTTAACTCAGAATAATGATGGTGATGGTTGAGAAAATCACAAATAATAGCTAGTGAATATCTATTTATTAGCATTAAGGAAATCAATGAACTGAATAATCAGAGTAGAACATGAGGCGGATATCTCCATAAAACAACTACTTCCCAAGCTAATACAGCAGCAGGTAAACTTATCCCATAAGGCATCTTGTAATCTATGAGCAGAACTTTGTTTAATTTGGGCGTGATTGGCACCCACATCTCAAGTTTGGAAAACACTGAAGGAAATGGCTTGAGCAGATTTTAAAACAATGATAATAATGAAGCGGCTCAATTCATAAAAAGAAATACTGGAAATTATGAAAAGGCGAAGGGTCAGCTATAGATGTTTTTCAACTCAAGCATGAATCCTACTTTAACAGTAAGTTACTAACTATGAACATGAAAAAATCCCAATTCATACTCGTCAGATCATATGAATCTGGTGTAACAAACTAAAAATCATTCAGTACAGAGATTGAATCAGATCATGAAATAATATATTGAGATATCTATATTGATAGTCGCTTAGAGTGGGACAAACACCTCCCAAATTGATCTTTCTTAAGATTTACCTATTATTCCACAATATTGTATAATCCCTCACAATCTTTTCATAAATTTTTATGTACTATTTCATAAACATATTCTATTCAATAACACTGTAGATCCCAGTCATACGAGACCACATCTACGATTACGTTCAAGTTTTTTTCGGTTAGTACCTCATAATCATCTACAATGCGTTATAACATATTCTCAGGACTTTTTATCTTGCCGGAAAGTACGATACTCGTCAAGTATGTATACAAGAAGATCCAACAGAAATAGACTTAGTCATGGTTCATAAAATTGTCCGAACGAACAGTCAATCCTTTGGGTTCGACATCATAAAATATTTTAAGAGTTGGCATAGAACCTGTTAATTGGAACTCTTGGCCTAGTGTGTGGTTGAGGAAGGACTGTTGACGTTTGTGCTGCCAGATGCTCCATGGAGTGCATTGGCGTCACATCCCTTCACGAGGTAAATGTTGTTTTTCTTGTTGTAGATCATTAGTTCTCGTATGCAGTCATCGAGGTTGTTCAACACCTCTCCAGAAAAGTATGCTGAGTAGACATTTGTCATGTTTCTCCCCTCTATAAATGTCATAGGGGTAGTAATGTCTCAGGGACAGAAATAGTTTTTACGTTTTTTCTGGCCAGGCAGCAAACTCTAGGTTATGTCCCACTGCTGACACCAATCACCTAGGCCGATATCTTGTACATGGTTCCTGGCTGAGATACAGGTATTTCCATGAATTGTTTCTTAAGATTATAGGTTGCATGTTGCAAAGTAATCTGCAGAAATGAGTTTTTTGTCAGTCCTACTAAATTAGTCATATAGAGCTATCAAGAAAAACTGCTGAATCTGACTTTCTTCAATATATAGGTAAATTAGTCGATCATTAAACCTGATGGTGCTAACTATGATAGCAATACATATGTTGAGTACGGTAGTGAGGTGTTTGAATGGAACGGAGATGCCTTTTGTCGAATCATTTAGTACAGAGAGTGAACACACTAAATATTAACATTTCTCTACGTTATTGATTAACCTACCAAGAAGTGTTTTATGAATATAAAATAAATATCCTAACCTCGTAAAAATATCAAGTTTTCGTTAACTATTCTATGATCTAGCTTCAGAATATTCTCCTCGTGTCAATGATACACGTTTAGTCCTTACTTATAAGCACTCATGTATCTATAACATTAATCCAATATCCCTATAAAGTGGTGTTTGAATATATCTCCCCATATGGCTTCATTAAACGCGGTATAACTTTTAAGCTAATGAATACCTAAATTGCCAAGTCCCAGTCTCTCATCCAGTCAGGTTTATTTCTCCGGATAATCCTCATGGGATTTTGCGGAACTATATATTTGATGACCGCATACCAAGCGGCTGATTACCTTTGCGGGATTTTCTAGTATGGGTTATTTGGTTTGCGATGAAAGAGTCTGAATAGAATCGTGGTTAGATAATTGTTTCATTCATTGGCTACCTAGGCTATAGAAGTATTGGATAACGTTCTAGTCATGAAATTCGCCTAATGATTTCTAATAGCGTCTTAAATTTTTGAGGTGTCAGAATTTTTCAAATAATATTATTCAAAGTGGACCCACAATTGAATACAAAAGTATTTGTTTTCAACCCATATATTTGAATAATCTAAAACGAAAAGTTTCATATAGTATACCATCGCCTGCTATGAACTATGGAAAAGTTCGAAACAATTCTTATATTTGCTCGGTCAAAGTGTCACTTTACATACTGCCAATTGGAATGCCTATCAAACCCGTATTTTTCGTCGTTTTTCCGGGGCCCACTGAAAATTCAAACATTTATATATAAGCAAATAATACCCCCCGCATAACTTGTAGGAGGCGGGGAAGTCTAACAACTTCGAAACTCGGCACCTACAGCATTCAACCACCTACGCACCTACATAACATCGTAGGGCCTGCACTAAGGCAGACGAGAGCTGGTTTCGCGGCTAAATGCAATGAATAATTTCCCGTCAATCTTTTCTGTGGTTTGAAATCACTTTATCGGGATAACTTTTGAGGGTATCTGGTCATTTTTATGAATATGAATAAGGAATTTCTTCAATATCGAATATTGCACTTTGATCGTTTGTGAATCTTTCAACGACACGACACTTGTTTATTCAGGAAATAATGTAATAATAGCTCAATCGTTTTTTAGTTTTTTTTTCTGAATATGATCAGAGGTGCATATTTGATATAACTGGGAAGTTAATAAACTCCATCATTCCTCTTTTTACCAGTTTCTTAATTATTTTTAGCTTAGATTCAAAATGAAAAAAATTACAATTAATTTTATTTGTAAAATAAAATCAGTTGAACGAAGATCAGTTATGATGGAATTAAGGGTATATGTAAAAATATGGTGATATTTACTTTGTAATATAAAAATTATGGGGAATCATAAGTCAGGAAGATATTTGGATTTCAAAAAAAATTATTTCCGAATAAACCTAAAAATAATTGAGTTTGTTAGCATGTATTTGAAGTGCCGCAAAAAATATCTCGCAGTTTTCTGAGTAGTTTCAATTCATTTTATTATTTTATTTTTCAGCATTCAAGAGAAACTGATAGTGTAACTACGGAATTGCAACATATTAGCCTTTTGGAGCCCATACACGAAAATTTCAGTTCTGTTCTTTAGTTTTGGATTTTGGATGTGAAATATGCTCATTCAGGACACAAAGTAAATACCGAGTACAAAGGCATATGATCGTTCACATTGATCTATCAATGGGAAAGTTATTCAAGTGTACGGAATACCCAATGGAGACAAATCATAAGTATTTGTTTCGTACACATATTAGAAAAGTTCATTTAGGTGAAGTAGATAGAAAATTCAAATGTACTCAGTGCAGATTTGCTACTGACCGTAAAAGGGACTTTGAAAGACATCGAAGTCGAAGTCGAAATCATCTTGAATGTTCGAATCAGAACGCCAGTTCGTTTAAAAAATTCTGATTTTTTACTAAAATTCTTCTGAAATTTTGTCGATTTGTCATAGGAATTTATTTTCTTGGTATAATTCGAAATCAGCTCGTCGGGATACATTTGGTGGAAGTTTGTGATATTTTGAAAAAATTATACTGAAAATTTTATACCAGTTAATTTTAGCCAATCAGATGCCTGCATTTTGAAATGTTGCTATGACAATAACTTAATTTCTTCGGAAATTTCCCTGCGTAGAGGGAAATGAATAAGTGGAAATTTCCCTCGGGCTTGACAGCTGTCATAAACACAGTGGCATTAGTATATTGAAGTATAAGTGGATAAATAGGTCTTTCAAACACGCGATTTTTCGAACACGACACAAGTGTTTGAAAGACCAGTTATCCACGCATACTTTACGCGCAATTTTTTTTAATGGTACAATTTGAAATCATAAATACTGGTATTATTACTACAAAACATGGAAATAAGAACTAATAATGTAAAATGGTTGAATTCGTGATGTGAAATCAGTAAACCTTTCGTTGCCAGGAAATTGAGAAAAGCAAAAATAAATATGCAACTTAGTCATCAAAGATTGATAGTTGTCACCGCGGTCTTTCAAAATGAATTCTTATATTGTTGTTGATTGAAATAGATGAACGAGTTGTACTTGCTTACCTTCAGAAAATGTCGGAGCAGTAAAGTCGTCGACTATATGGGCTATCCATTCAAAATTACAATGTATGTTGAGGATAAACAAAGGAGTCGATATAAAATCATTTGTAAAAGTGCATGCATTCATGAAGGCAATTAGTAGGAATAACGTAGCCAAGAAGGCATATATATTCAATGAAGATGATTTGCGGAAGTTTTTCATAGATGCACCAGACATTACCTGTCTATTTTTGAAAGTGGTTGCCATTTTCGGTATTTTTGGATCTTGTAGAAGATGTGAGTTAGGCGATTTGCGCTTTCATGATATCAAAGAAGAAGGAAGTGTATTGGT
This sequence comes from Chrysolina americana, assembly GCA_958502065.1. Taxonomy (NCBI): domain Eukaryota; kingdom Metazoa; phylum Arthropoda; class Insecta; order Coleoptera; family Chrysomelidae; genus Chrysolina; species Chrysolina americana. Next base: position 96,555,728 of record OY293411.1, read on the forward strand.
TATTACTATCCGACCGTCTAGACAGTGAAGGCTCGACGTTTTACTGTAACCGACAATGAAGCAATTAGTTATGTGCGTTCAGTAAAGCAGTATTTATCATCCCGTCCACAAAATGTGATTACAGACCGAGTTTTCCTATAATATGATAAGGGGAAGTGTACCAATCAAGTGGTTGGTATTAATACATTTGGATCATGTCCCTTGCAAATTGCCCGTTATCTTAAATTGGATGATCCTGAGAAATACACGGGACATGCTTTTCGACGCACGTCCGCTACCATAATGGCAAATAGTGGCATGACAATAGATAATAATAATAATAGTAATAATAGGTCTTTATTTCCCAATAATAATACAGTAGTAATCAAATCCAACGACAAGTAGGATGGAAATCGGCAGCTGTGGCGAGTGGTTACGTTGAAGAGAGCATTAGCAATAAGAAGAATGTTTCTCACGTTATAGGGAGTGCCATTAATGGAAGTTAAACCTCATTGAGTTCTCAGAATGTTAACAGTATCAATTTAAATGCCATTTCCTCCGATTTGAAAAATCGCAATATTATTATATCAAACAATACTAACTGTACTTTCCATTTTCATTTATAAAATTAAAATTGTTGTATAATGTTTGAATAAAGGTTGTTTTGGTTAGTAATATTTTATTAGACGTTAGAATGTACTGCTGTCAGATCATTCATCAAAAGTTGTCATTTAGACTTCTTGTTTCTAGAGTTGTTGATGTTGCCATGGTAATTTTAAAAAACGCGCGTTTGATTTAAACACGCATTGGCGTGCTTGAAATGGCTAAAATGGGGCATCAATAAAAAAAAAATATTTTTGATAGATATTTATTTATAACTTAATTATAGGTACATGTTATTCAATTATTTAAACCACATTCTGATAGAGCATAGGTAAATTACAATATTTGACAACAAATCCGAGATTAATAAATGCGTCCGATAGAAGTAGACCTTAACTTTTTTTCCCTTTCCTCTAGTACTATGAAATTATGAGATTTTGGTAGAATATTTGCTTCTCTATTTAATTATTTGAACCTCATTTCACTAGAGCATTGGGAAATTAAAATATTTGATATCAAATCCGCAAAAAAATTATTCGCAATTTGCTGTTGTGAGACAAAGCCTTAACAACGGCTTACTATAATGTCGGTTACATGGATAATAATATGTCACCTAAGTAGGTATGTCACCAATTTGATTTCAATTTTAAAAAAGTTTTGGTATTACATTTTCTTACTGAATCTTCCATGAATTAATGAATTATTATTTTGTAAATTTTCCTCAGCTACGAACTTTTTAAGAAAATTCACACTTCGAGAAAATTTCCGGAAATAATTCATGCTCTAGGGAGATTATGAGTGAAAATGATACGTTTAATTCCTTTTTCATGCTGAACCTTGTTTCTGAGCTCAAAAAAATTATATATTTTTGGAATTTTTGTATTTTTAATGATATTTAGGGGTCTATCTATCCCTTGGGAAGTTGTTTGATGCAGAATGATCTACAAAAAATCGTTGGATGTCTAACATCCATTATGAAATTCTGCCAACACGTGTTTTTATAGAAGTGATATTCTTCAGACCTTTCCTTTTCCTCTGTATTGTGAGGTGAATGAGCAAAATTGACGTTATTGGAGTGATTTAAATCTGCACCAATTTCGGGAAAGGCATAGTCACGATTTTTGGAAAGCAAGTGTGTTTGCTGGAATCTATGTAGACAATGAGACAATTGAGCCTTTAATTGTGGACGAGCTGGAAAGTCAAATTGATCCAAACTACAACCGAGTTTTGGATGGAGAACAGCTACCAACAATACATAATTTTATAAGACATTGCTTGGATGTCCATAACAACAAACGTCCGATTGTAAGGAAAGGACCAATGATGTGGCCTCCGAGATCTCCAGATTTGACCCCCACAGATTTTTTCGTACAGTCATCTGAAGTATGCAGTTCATAAAACTCAACCAGCCTCAATTGGAAATGCCGGAACATCTCTAGCGAGACTTTAGGGATTATGCGACTTGGATTCTAAGACATGCTAAATTATTATTTGAAAAATTTTGTGGTTGGTAACACAATGGTTCGATGTCGGCCGTTCAAACTTCTGCCAGCGCTGGACCAGGTTCGAGCCCTGAGACTGAGATAAATTTCGGGATCTTGTGCTTTGAGTTGCTAGATGCCAATCTCGACGTCTGGTGCTTGCTTGAAGTAAGCACGGACTACCCGGGATGGTGCTGTAGGTTTTCCGGGGCTTCCTACAGCTGAAAAGTAAAAATGCGCCACAAGAAATCAGTCAGTCGCTCCAGAGCGCCATGACGAATAATAATAATATCCATTCTGTACCCGCTCAGGCTTTGGGTACATTCTACGAGTGTTTATGAGGGAGTATTACTATTATTATATTAGTCATTTACATCGAATCGAGATGAATCGTTTTTTGAATACTCTGTATAATCATATCTATTATGAGATGAGATTAGAAGCTGCATTCACATTCATATAACCATTCATTATGTATTTTCAGTCAAACACAATACCCATCTCATCAGTTCTCTTATTACATTCAAGAAATTTTGTGTCGATGAAGTAATTAATCAAATGAAGTATAACTTCCTGGAATATATGATCTTATTACATTTCCATGCATTCAATTTCAAACGGTGAAGATTACACCGTTTCATTATTTCGCACAAAGCTGTTAACAAATTGATGCATTCCTCGGAATTTCCATCACTATCGAACAATTTCAAGTTACCAGCAAACAGGAACCTGAAGCACTCTATTGATGTTGCATAGTCGAGAATACTTCATAAAGCTATCAAGTGAATTACAAGGCAAGACTATAAATACTATAAATACTTTCACCGATACATGATGAATTAGATCTAACATTCACTATATGAAGCATTCACTCAAAAGTTCTGTTGGAAAAACGTTGTACAAGTGTAACAGCATGCCTACCAAGTACTACCTCATCTTGCCTCAAAGTTGCCGCTTCATCTTGGGCAATGATAACCCACAATAACTCGGGAAGAAATGAAATTCATAACTCTATGACGAAGTGGGATATATGAAGCAAATATCTTACAGAAAACCACTGCTTTCTTGGTTACTACGGTGATAGAAATTGAACTACATCTGATGAGTATTTGTACGAGATTCCTCGAAGCCATAATATATTATACAACGTCCAATGTACGACCATTCTAGGTTCATGGACTTGAAATTGTTGTTCATTTGACGTTATATGCCGAATGTAATTTATACATTTTGTTTTGTATCATTCATGGATGATCATTGGAAATAAAATATCGTGTTAACATGAAACACCAATAAGAAAATGGTATGGATGTACATTGAAATACAATAATCCATCAATAATCCGAACTAGTTATACATAAGACGTGCCTGCGCTATGTGAGCTTATCGGCTCCTTACAAGTTTTTTCAACCCCTCCCACGATTTGGTGGTATTTCGTCAAATGGAAAATACCAGTCCCCAAAAATCGGAAAAAAAATATCTAGCAAACTACAGACCTGTCTCACTGCTATCTCCTATCTTGGAGGTCATGGAAAAATGGTAGTTGATGGAGGACGATAGAGGATCGTAAACGATTCAAATATGGACTTGGTTGAAATTCTAGAATGGGGATTCAACAACTTGGTGGAATAAATATAAATCATTATATATCATAAAAAGCTTTTATTACATCATTCAAATCAAATAGATGGGCTACATTTTGTGGTTTAATTATGCGAATACAGGACAGATTCATCATGATGGATAGCTATTTACACATGATGCAAATTTCGTTTTGATTCATACTGAAAGACATATACGTTGCCCAAATATTCAGATACGCACAGTTTTAATATGCAATCAATTGAATGATTATGTAGGAGTGTGTATTTCAAAATACACAACAAATGTTTTAGAATCATTCAGGCAAATAACTGGAGACTATCGATCCACGAAACGTTCCCTTAAAATAACAATCAAAGAGCATAAAGCCAATTGTCGATTAGGACACATGGAAAAACCAGTTTCCAAAAACACTGCACTAGCTCTTCACCCACATAATATAGGTACAAATGACTTGATGATGAATCAGAGGTGAGAACGATAACCCGACAACAAATGTCAAATGTCAAGCAATCGACAGTGAATTGAGTAGCTGTGAACATGCAAAAATCTCACATGAGAATGACAATCACTGATGTAGGCGAAACGTCGAGACTATCTCGATATGAAAGTCGACCTAAATAAAAACCCGGATAATCCAGTATGTATGATATGAAGTATATCAGTTTTTATTTCAATAAGCGGTACAATGGTGGTACTGTATCTGTTTTGAATGGTTTTGCATTATTAATCGATTCTTTGACAACAAACTGAGTTTAGTAATATTCTTTAGATGAATCAGATAATTACCATATGAATAAATTAGTTTCAACCGTCAAGATTATATTTACTACAACTGGTGCAAGAAGTGAGATTTCTGAAATGAATACGTTTTTAACGTAGAGCGTATTCTTCGTGTTACGGAAAGAAATTAATAGACCTTTTTCACGCAAAATTGTTAACAAATAAAAGTTCGCCAAGTGGACAGTTCTTCATGTAGTGGGAAAATAAATGAATAAACTTCCTCAAAGAGACTTGAAAGTCAGGGAATTAAAACAGGAATTGAAGGAAAGGGAACTCGAAAGAACTAGTGAGGAGGCTGCACTTCTGAAAATACTTCCAGAAGGACTGATTCAAGAAGGAGAAGACCCTGAAACTTGTTCACTCAAAGCTTCTGGAATTGAGTTGAGTTCGATAATGATTAACTCGATGAAACTACCAAATCCTGCAATGAAATTCAAGTGGTCTGAATGATAAAATTCCGAATTCGAAAGAAGAATATTAAGAGAATTCAGATTCTGGACAAAGAGCTGTTGAAAATTTTGATTAATCTGACAGAAAAATTTCAAGAAATCTGGAGAACCTTTAATAAAAATTAAAGAGTGTGAAAAAAACTCTTATAAAATTCATTCAGATTGAAAGAAGAACTTCAAGAGAATTGAAAAGAAGAAAATACAGGGACTTTGCAGTGAAATCCTTAGGTTTGGTTCCTCAGCTTGGACAGAAATACGACGTGTGGTAGGCTTATAGCAAGTGTAGGTATTAAAAATTAAAGATTAGCGACCCGAACGTAACTAAAAAACGCAAGTAAGTACATTGAACACCCACAATAACATGAGGCTACCGAGTTTGAAAACGCAGGCACAGGTGAATTTGTAATGGCCTAGTGCAATTGATATCATCATATAACCAGATGCAGAATGCACACTAACTTAACATAAGTTTTATATGCTTCTATATGCTTCGATAGCTGATTCCAAATATTATTTTTTGGAGTAAAAAATAGAGTTTGGTGTAGAGGGTGATCAAAGTATCAAAGGTAGATTGAGCGAGGACTGATTGTTTCGCTAAAAGTTCGAAATGAAAGCTTCACGGAAACTCAAAGAATCTGTAAGATGATCTACTAGAAAATTTCAATGGCTTGAAAGAAGAACTCGAAGAAAATTCGAAAAGCTTGAAAGGAGAATGTCAAGAAAACGCGAAACGGAACTTGACAAAATAAAGGGAACAATCAGTAAGCTTAAAGAACAAACTGTTATATCAGTCTGGTTTTTCAGAAACTGTTAACAAAAACTCAATGCTGGACGTGAGTGCGAACTTGGATGAAATTTGAAAAGGACTCATATGTCAAGATAAGTAATGATTCAGGGGTACGGGCAATGGAAACCCGATGATGAGGATATTGGATGAGTTCCGGTAAGGGTCATATCAATTATTACCAAGTGACCTCAAGTAAATCATAAGCATTGTAGTAGATTATGGATAAGTTGTTCATTGTTAATTTTTTTTTTATTCATGCCTTTCTGAAAGTTTCAAAAAGCACCACGAAATATCTTAGCACGCAGTAGATGACAGACAAGATGACGGTACAATGATTCAGTTTGAATGAAATCGTTCGGACGTCCAGTGCCAAAATAAATAGAGAGATCATGTCCCTATGGTTCCAAGACAGGACGTCCTGATTATTTGTTATCTATAATCGTTTTCAAGTTTCCCACAAGTCAGAAATTGAGGCGAATATTTGTCAGACAACAAATAAGTCCCCTTACAAACATTGAATCACGTCTATTCGAATGTCTGTCTTTTTTTTTCTCAATGTGGTAATGATACATATCTTAGAAATTTGAGAATTTGTAGCCGTTCATAGTGATATATTGGTTGTCATTAGGAATATCTTACCTGACTCGACAGGAAAGTTTTTGTTCGATATTTAGGCAATGCTTCAGTTTGACTGGTATTGTTTGGACTTCCACTGCCTAACTAATAAGAAAAACCATATTTCTATGGTCACTATATGGGTTCTCTTCCTATTCAGGTAACGGAAGTCCAAACAATGCTAGTTTGAAAATTTAATATTTATTCTTCGACAATTATCACTGTAATACACAATAAAATATTCCTAAGTTCAGTTTTCCCATCTCTCCAGAATGAAAGTTGCAGATTTCGATACATGGAACACTATAAATTCACTCACAAACTCATCTCCACAGCACGCTTTCCCATGATTTCCATTGTGAGCGGTCAGGGATAACAAGTAGTGCGATCATTGAGATAAATCTGTTTTAGTTTCACCCATTTTATTTCCGGGAATGCAGGCACTTCTGTGGAATGAACATCCAACTGTGCCATTCTTTACGGGCTAATAGAGCGTAGTAACAGTTTATTTTGTTCCTTAAATTTTTCAATTACTTGCCATGCTCTTTGGGTGTTTGTGTCTATTTTCCTATCCTTTTCGTTTTTGTTTCCTTGTAAATAAATAGCAGCTACCGATTCGGTTGAACAATGAAGTCAGTGAAGAACAAAGAAATACTACTGCATCGTTAGGGGTTAATTTATAGGTGTAATCTTTCAGTATTACGAGTCTTTGAAGAATTGCGCAATTAGGAGGAAAAGATTATATTCAAGATTCCGGACATTCTCAGCTCCTTAGAAATTAATTGTTGTTCTAGTAAATGAGAAATATTAATCGATCATTTGGTAGTTCCATTTCTATTGTTGGATAATTTTCTGTTCAGTGTTAGCTGATTATACCGATGCTGTCAAGAGTTTGAAATAATGAATTTCAGTAGAACTTTATTCAAAACATCTTATGTCTGAAGGGCTCCAGTATTCAGTTATTTTTTTTATTTTTACAGATGCAGACGTCTGGTGCCAAGGCCAAAGGGTAAGCACCAAAAATTAATGATATGATAGTAGTATCTTCTCTAGAGGAACTAGAGCTATCATTACACGAGGAGTTAAAACATTCCATCTAGCGGTATCCTCTGAATTGAGGCTGGTAATCAAGGCAGGGCAGGCAGGAAAAATCAAAAAACAAATCAGGCTACCAGATTATAGAGTGCACGGATTGCATTAGTGTAGACTCTGACAGGAGTCATCCCTATGATACAACCCTAGGAAGGAGCATCCCTGACAGTGGTGGAAAGTGTTGACTTACCAACCAAAAACCTACGCCTGCACAGCTTACGTTCCCGATGAGACAAAGGCTGGAAGCGGAAATAATTCTGCTCAGGCTGAAGTTCTCAAACCACTGGCTGGACGGTGTGGAGTAAAACCCCATCGACCAAAGGTCAAATATTGGCATTCTCTATAGACAAAGAGTCCTTAGAGAATATCAAGAAACTGAATATGTCTCTCTACTTTAACCTAGTAAAACTCAAATTGAGAGTGGAAGGGAAGCAGGGAGCCAGTAGAAGCACCGAGGAAGATGGTGCCGAACTGATTTCGGAGGCCAATGACACAAGAGAAGGTAACACGTATGAAAGAAGAAGCCTTAGAGAAGGTCTTGTTCTCAGAACATAACCCAAATCAGTAGATGAGAGTACTGCAATTGAACCTCCATCATGCTAGAGCATCTAGCGCCTTCGTATGTAGGAGGGTTGATGGAAAAGGGCTGGATCTCCCTCTTGCAGGAACCCTGGCTACATTGGCGGAAAATAGCAGGTTCAAAACCGAACTAAGATAAGGTACTATACGAAAGAGGTTATAATAAACCTCGAGCATGTCTCTTATACAACAATTTCTCCTAACTACGCCCACGGAGGAAGGAAAAAGAAGCTGGATAGTGAGCTAGGCATATTTTCTAGGCAAGATCATCAACTATGCAGCAAGGGCAAAAGTCCAACTCATTATAGGATGCGATGCAAATTCACACTATAGAGAAGCACAGACGTCAACCTAAGAGGTGAGATACTCTTACAGAAAGATTGCTGATAGCTTATGTAAGTGATGAACCAACTTTCGTCACAGCAGCGAGGAAAGAAGTTTTGGACATAAATCAAACGTCGGAAAAAGATTGTGATAATATTGCCAATTGGCACATGTCAGACGAATCTTCGTGTTCAGATCATAGACAGATCAGATTCGATTTAGTAACTCCACCGCGTACCGATAATAGTTTACGATCATCCATATAAAACAGATGGGTGACCTTATGCCTCCGGTTGCGAGGGTGCTGCAGTTGTATCCGTGGGTGTCCCATAGTGCAATGGACAATGGCAACGTGCATCTGAATTACCATTCATAGGTCCAGAACCAGTGTTTGGAATTGGCAAAATCCGATGCGGAAACCTAATAAATGAGTGGAAGAAAACAGAACACCAAACATATTGGAACCAAATCGAAAGGCATCGACACAGCGCTCAAGCCAATCACTGACGGCTGACACTCTCAACCTAAACAGAACTAAAATATATACGCACCATCACCGGCTTACTAATTTGACATTGCGGCCTCCGGAAATACCTGCACATTATGGAAACAGAGCAACCGTGGAGTGCAGACTTTGTGGTGACGAAGAGGAAACGGCCTTTCACATCATCATGGAATACGACGCCCTGCACAACAGGCGCTACAGAATATTCGGACAAATCAACCTAGGAATAAACATGAGTCCAAAACACCTAGTGAATTAACTATCAAACCTGGTAAAAGATACAGGCCTTTATTTAACTGGGAACCACTGACGATAGAATAATACAATATACCCCAGCAGGTCTCAGTGTCAAGGGACACCCTCAGGGGTGAACCCTGCATCTGGCCCGTCAGCTTCAAACCAACCAACCAACCAATATTGAGGTATGCAATGACATATATTTATTTTTTCATAATAGAGTATTCAGATAATCAGTATTGTTATCAATATCCGACAAAAATATCATACCTTTTTCTATTATGCAACGGGCCCATACAAATGTCAGCCGAGCTGATTTAGGGCGCTATACGCTCAAAGCCTTTGTTCTCATCTGCATCCTGTACATAGAATAGGAAATAGTATTACTGTTCGATCAAATTTGTGTAAAACCACCACCTAGGTTGATTATGCGGAATGAGGCTAAAATAATGATTCTGTCGGAAATTTTGAACATTTCGTTCAATGGTATTGGAGCGAGCAGATTCCTGCCGAGCTTTGAATTTTAATGAGATCCTCTTCCGGGCTACACTAATAAATAACCGAATTGAATTCGCGCTTCGAATGGAAATCAATTTTCATATCGTACTTGCCGCCTAGGAAGTAGTCGGGTCAGAAAATTCAATTCACGTCGGGTGAAACTTTGGAAACACCAGGCAACAAAACAAATATGAAAGGAAGCGGTTCAGAAGTACTTTTCTTTACTTGAACATTGCAAAGAAAAATACGCTGTAGGAAACACTATTGGAGAACGGATAAAATTTTCATGGAATTACTATTATTTCAACTCATAAGGCATTGCAACACACATTTTAAAATTTGCACTGGGGTTGACCCAACTGACCAATCAATGCAGTGCCATTTTTTCTCTTCTAGATGTATGATGTAACTAAATATCAGCTTTGTAATTTCAAAAAGAATGTCAATTTCATCTTTTTCAATATCTCTATTGAGTCCTTACATGAATTTATGTATAGATATAGGATCACATTTGGATAACGCATGCCCATCATCGATAGCAGACCAGTTTACAGCCCGGTGCAGAATTATTAGATTATTAACGGCAAAAAAACAATACTCATGCAATTTTTTAGTAGAAAGACTCATAGTGGTTCGATGAGTGTGCGCATTGAAAATAGTATCATCGAATCCATATAGATCAAGGTTTGAGCTGGAAACATCACATCAACCTTGTATGCAAGAGACTTCCCAGTGGGTACTATGCTATTCTCCAGTTGAAGAATGAACCTGATCGATCGACTCTCTTAAATGTTTACTACGCTGTTTACTCCAAAATCAATAGAGTATTCGTGGCTCAGAAAAAGGTTATGAGGTTATTCAGAGACTAGACTTCTGCAGATCTTATTTTCACATACGATATCTCAACTGTCCCTTGTGTATACCGTGAGCATCATGACTGTTACCCCCCCCCCCTATCTGCATTTATTAGTACTCTGCTATTCGAATGTAGTAGACGTACGATTGGACTCGTTGAAAAGTTATAGTATTGTACAAGGAGAACGCGAAGTGAAAAAGTAGAAAATTTCTCAGTGACTCCATTGAAGTATTTTCCAGTCTGCGGAAAAATCTATTGCATATTCAATCAAAAAACGCAGTGAGTTTCAAATCAATTTCAATTCATCATGACTACCAGAGCAATCAAACGGGGCGAGGACGAACTACAAGAAACAGTTAAAGAGCAGTATCTAACTATGTAGCTCGGAAGACTTCGTCAACCAGCTGTCATCGGCCATTTTCGACACAATTGAACAATCTTTTCAGGAAGAAATTGAGTACCTTGAAGTCGAAAATACCCAAAATGAAAAAACAATTACAAGAGCAACGAACAAGAATGGATACACTAATAATTGTGAGACAAGATTTTGCAGCAGACCAAAGTTGATATTTCATGGGATCCCGAAGAAAGGAAACTGCGGTCAGGTTTTTTCCATAAGGAATATCCCAGTCAGTCCCTGTCTCCGGAGCTCCGATATAACCGGAGGGCGCACTGATGTGTCATTCACCCCGGTAAACACTCCCTACGTCTGTAGGGTAAATTATTACTGGGTCCGAGAATCATGTGCCCTGAGTTAACGGAGTGGACCAAGAATTACGTCCTCCTGCAATCTTCCGGATAGGTTTTCTGCCGCATCATGGCAAGTCGGTATGATTCTCAGCGTGTCCATCATTCCACCAAGGACCTCTATTATCAGAACCACCATTTTCACAGAATGGTTTGGGTAAAGCGTAAAAAGTAGGTCTCGATATTTAGTCCGTTTTTCCTCCTCCTTTCAGACGATGTTCGTCAGGAGCTGAAAACTCAATGACGAAAATCGTCCTACTTTGATGGTCGAGGAGGACTACATCAGGCTTATTGGCTGATATTTGCCTGAGAGTGGGGAATGAGTAGTTCCAATAGAGTCGGCCCTTCTCATTCTTAATAACGGACTCAATATCCCCCGGAGCATAAGGCAACACTCGTCTACACCGTACGAGTATCGTAGATGGTAGTCCAACACTCGTAGGGCTGCGTGATGCATGTGGATATAGGCTGAGATCGCATAAGCTGGACAAGCTGAAAGCAAATGCATTATGGTCTCAACTGCCCCACGACACGTTTTGCATTTATTGTCAGGCACCACTATACCCATCAGGCGACTACAGTACATAAGGATGTTGAAGACACCATCCTGGTAGGCCATTATGGAGAAATGCAAAGGTCAGGTCTCTGGATAAGCCAAGGTCTTCAATGTTCTTGAAGGAGACCCCCCATGCAATGGCTTATCCTTATGTAGCTGCAGAAGACTCTCACTCTCCGTAGCTTCAACGTATGCTTTTTGCTGAACGGGTTCCAACTTGGTGACAGAGTTTGGATTTTTCCGTTCAGTGTCAAATACGTGACCAAGTTCGGCTGCACGGGTTGCAGCCTTGGAAAGAAATGCTCCAATCCCTGCTTTTTCATGATCGCTTACTAAGCAGAGAAGGGGATCTGAACTCCTAATTCTGTTGTGTAGACACTACAAACTCAAAAGTCCATGGCCTTCCTGTTGCCTGGGAAAATATAACCGTGGAACAGATGATTTAGGATGCAAGCTCCTATGAAGATGCATCATTTTGTGAGTTTCTACGTCGAGTTGTCGCAGCTCTTCCTGAGTCCATTTCATTACTCCAAAAGAGTAAAGTAGAATCGGAACCGCAAGCATTTTAGTTGCAGCAACTTTGTTCTTCCCCGACAGTTTTGAATATCAGATCTATCGGAGTTTGTGCTGATACTTGCCGCGGAGAAAGTTTTCAACAGTAACTACCTTTTTGGTGTGGCGTTGTTCCACCCCTAGGTAGGTATACGTCTCTCCGGCATCCAGATGATGTAGGATGCTTCCGTCTACGAGCTGAACGTCCTCTACGTATTCCTCGCATCTTCCTCTTTTGAGATGAACTATGGCACATTTGTCGAACCCAAACTCCAATAAATTATTATTATTATTCCAGAATGCTGGTATGAAATGAATAAAATCAATGGATTCCACTCGTTTTGTTCCGAAAAATATTCGAAATCGACGCACTTTCTTCCGATCAATCATCAAGAGTTGATTTTTGTGGTACCCCACAGCGTGCTCATTTGGAATTTGCAATAAGACCTGTCAAATAAAGTTGAATATCTTGGTGTTCTCAAGCGCTGTAATGTAAGTTAATCAATTCAATAAATAGACGCTGTGCTTGAACATTGTTTTACATTTCTCCCCCTCTGGTGCTTCTGAAGATCTCCAAGACAAAATAAATGCGAGGCATGTTTTATCCACGAAATATTCACGATGAATGTAAAACATCTCTGGAAACTTCGCGCTGAGGGGGTCATTTGAATGCATGGTATAGCAGAGACGTCATTAGCGACCTATTTAATTTCATATTCCTTCTAATGATAAAGGAGGAAACGCACCCCAAAGAGCTTGTACAGAAGAGGCAGCAGCAGATGAAGTATTGCGGCAGAATTTCTTTAGATTAATCGCTTTAATGTTTACTAAACAGGTCCCGATCGATATTTACGAACTGGTTCAGCCAATTATTCTGATTACTTCTCCTTCGGGAACGAAAACAATCTCTTAACGAAAAGAAAACAGCGGATAAAACTGAAGGGAGGTTGGAATTCGCGCTGGTCGTTTTTTAACTCGTTCTGATTTGTATTCCGCAGTTGCCTTTGGGTTTGAGGTGTTTGGAGTTCGATGAACGTCAATTGGAAAAGGATGACTTGAATTATCAAATGAAATCAAATCAGTGTTCATTGTCTGAAGAAAGTTATTCTTATTGACAAAGCGTTAAGATTGGTCAGTACTACTCGCATAAATGAGTGCATGAGATCTCATAGGTGTATATAAAAAAACATTTTTTAATGAATTTATTACAAAATTAAAAACTATTAAAGTGTCATCTCCAAGGTAGTCACCATAGAGAAAACTCCTTTATTATGAGTTTCTCATCAAAAAGTTATTCCTGATAAAGGATTCTGCATCCACTTAATCTAAACATGCATAAAAAACATAGCATACGAGGCGCAGAGTTAGAAGTAAAGTACCCTTATTTAGGAAAATATGGAAAAACATTAATTGGAAAAGTTGTTCAGCATCAAAAACTACTCCTGGATTCAAAAGGTATGCATTTTTTCAATAGAAATTAACCGACAGCAGCTTCGAATAAAATCTTTTTCCAGTTTTCAGAAGAATAAAATATTGTGGTGTCATCCGAGGAACTGATCAAGTATCCTTCTGTATCAACATTTTGCAGGTCATTGAAATATATGTTGACCTAATACTGTGCCCTGTGGTACTCCAAATTCTAGAGTTTCAGAGCAGCTGAGTTGCAGGGAACTGTTACCGAGGTACCCCACTAAAATTTCAAGTGAAGGCACACGTGTTCTTTGACTTCACAAAATCTCAGACTTCCTGGTCTTCTTATACAAATGCTTTTAATACTGAGGGAAAGATATCCAAAACAGAGTCGTTTAAGATTCAAGTAATTATTACATAAGCAAATAAACTTGAGATATTCAGAGCGGGGGCTAGACTACATAAACTTTTATACGAGAATAAATGTGATTTAGCCTTTGCCTTCCACGCGTTTTAGTTTGCTTATTCATACTCGTTTTATAAAAAAATCTTTCAATCAGGATATCAATTCCTGTATAGAATGTTTGAATGTGATATATTGCAGCTATTACTAGATTATTTTCCATCTGATGAAAACGTAAATTTTTCACGATCGTTTGAAATGATTGGTAGAAACTTTGAATTTTTGGCGAAGGTGCCACTTAAAAATTCTCATCCATCCTTATATAATTATTGTTGACCAGGTAATAAACTTCGATGCGATGGTCGCATTTTTCATCTCTACATTTTCCTTTGTTGAATTTTTACTAATAATATTGTATTAAATCGGAAGACTCAGTGACATTAATAAATCCCTAAGTAAAATATCGAGGATTTTGGATAATCAGTGACTAGTTCGTTTGATCTACTTGTAACAATAGTCGTAGAATGACCAAAATATTTTTATTCCCATTAGAAATTATTTTCAAGGAAAGTAAACACGAAACACCTTAGACTTCGCCAAAACTTAAAGAGACTTCGCCAAATATTAAAATAAGTATCTAAATTTGAATTTTAATCTCTCCAGAATACACAGACTGATTCTGATTTCAAATGTATCGTTCATAGTTGAATAGTTCTACAATGTTATGATGGCCCCTGTCTCCAATTGAAAATTGTATCAATAGAGATAGAAGAAATCTCGATAAATATTTTTGAGAACCTACCATATAAAATTTTTAATGTACCAGCAGACTGCATAAATGAATCCTTTCAACCAGTATCATTTCCAGCTTTTCTAAAAGAAGCTATTATTATTCTACTCCACAAAGGTGGTGAAATAAATGATCCATCCAATGATCGACCAATATCACTTCATGTCATGGCTATCTGAAGTTTTATTCCTTTACCATTTTTTTTAATAGAGGATTTGAAAACTAAATTCAGGGTGAAACGATAAATGAACGACGATTCTTTAAACAACGATCGTGCTAGGAGTCGCACGCTAATCCTTAACTCGCACTAGTTTCGACTTCTGAGGGCTGTCGTTCGTAGAGGAATGACAGCTGGTTAACGGAAAAAACAATTTTTTTTTAAACAATCATGAAAATGTGTAATAATACAAATTTTCCAACTATTATGTCACCTCCAGTCATTTTTTGAAGTAAATCAGACATTTTTGGAGCAAATTCCTTTTTACTTACAGGAATTTACAGGAATTCGTTCCTGACGTTTCGCTAGCATGAGTGGCTTGCATCTTCAGAGGCTTATAGATCGTGGATAATCTCCGATGACTGGAGATTTCATCTGCGGAGATTGTATTAATTCTGACTCAGGTATTTCTGTGCGCTAATTACCTTATCTGGATTAGATACATTTTCAATAACGGGCGTAGCCCATTTCAGCCCGAGATGGCAGGTACCGTGCATAAAAAGAGCCCATTTCGGCCCCAAACACAAAATGTACCTATTTTAAATGTACCCATTTCGACCCGGAGGGTTTAACGATGGACTAGTAATCAGGTACCTAATTATAATTTTAAATCTAATGCGTTCACAAGATCTGTAACTATACACAGAGAAATAACAACATATATCATTCAATTTTGTTAAAAAGTTTATTAATTTATCAATATGTACAAAAATCGCCTCAATGCTACTTATTAGAATGATAATATGATACAATTTTCACATAATCTAATTTTGAAATTTCCTTGTTCTTATATTTTTGTATTTGTTCCTCCATAAACTTTTGTTATTTCTTTCCTAAATTTCTAGACATATTGGTAATGCCATAACTATTACAATTTACGTATGTTTCTATTTGTACATTCAAAAGTTCTTTAACAAAAATAAATATAGATGGGTGAGTATGATACATTAAATTATTAAAATATGCGTGAAACGATTCACAAGCATTGGTAGTTTTATTTAAATCTGCAGAAGCACTTGCACAAGCGATATGTTTCTTCACGTTTATCTTTTAACAAACAGAAAACTAACGGAATATAGTGTCCATGAAAATAGCCGTGTATAGTGAAAAGTATTAAAAAAATTGTGCAATAAGAGAAGGTCCCATCCATATACAAAATCTCTGCTTTACACAAAAAATTTAAATTAGAATGACAGGAAAATATTATTAAATTTAAGGTTTCAACATTAATTAACACAAAATCTTCACCTTTATTAGTTTTTAACTCCATTGCAGCTAACACTGCGTGGACTTCTGTAACTGATTTGGGTAATGCTGGCAGCGATTTCCTCCGAGCATACACATTTCAAGTCCTTCCGGGTGAGAGTATCCTGTTCTGGTTGCTTCGAAAAAGCTTTTCTTATTATTTCTGCGGGTTTCTCACATATGTCCGATTCAGCTTTCCTCTTCGCTGTAGAACTTAATATTTGCCATTGCAAGACATTTTCCAAATCTGCCTCGTGTGAATGGTTTTGATTCGATGTTGTCAAAACTCGATCAGAAGAATTGCCCATAGCCTTTAAGTAGGCATTGCACCTATCTTTGATGCATCTCCACTTTGTTTCTCCCGAACTTAATTTCCGGTTTTGTTCTTTGAATTTAAACTGATTCAACACCAATTGTGTTTTACCGCGTCCGCTTGTGATTTCACTTAACTTAGCCGATTCACCCATTTTTCCGCCTTTTTTACTAGATTATTACAGTTTAGAAGTTACTGTGGAACTAAATAATCTAACAATAAGCGCCCCTAACAATGTATAAATAATTATCCAAATATCCTTCAAATTACCTTTTAATTAGTTTACCTATCGTTGTGGGCCGAAATGGGCATTTACCCAAGCTCATTAAAATTCATCTTACCTGGTATTTCACATTTTCGGGCCGAAATGGGCTACGCCCTCAATAACATCAGTTGCCCCCTATCTACCTGCTCTCTTGATGTCGTAGTTTTTCTTTGCTATTTTACTGTTGAAATTCTCCGTGTGTTTGTGGATCTCTATTGCTTCCCTTACAAGTCAGCTATGGTAACACTGATTGTGGGCAAGAAATTTCACGTCTTCAAATGGAACCCTGTGGTTTCCTTCACTGAGCGCATGTTCTGCCACTGCATTGTCCTTTTGGCCTGATCTGCAGTTTCACTAATGCTCTCTTGATTCACGGATCCTTTTGTGGTTCCGACGCACACCTTTCTATCTTTGATTATATTTATTTTATGGAGGTTTTCATGTCCAAAATTATTGTTTTAAGTTGGTTTCGAATACAAACTAATGTTGCCAAATGAATATACCAATCACAATTTTACATCTCGGTATGATGTTCATCCCGCATCATGCACAATTCATTTCTTCTTACAACACCGTTAACAGCATTCATAATGTTCTCCAGTTTCATATTCCTCACACAATCCGTAATCACAGTTTCTAAATGTTCTCTATCCCCAAAAAGACGATGTTTCTAAACTTCGTCCTTCGATAACCCTTATAAGAGGAAATCCATTGGGGTCAAGTCTGGTGAGCGTGCTGGCATGGGATACTGTGAATGACGTCCAATCCATTTTCCATCAAATGTTTCATATAAAAATTGTCATATTGTTCAACTGGAGTGTACACTCGTTCCATCCAACTGAAATAATTATTTGTCTTTGTCATTTAAAATTTGTAATAAATCTTGTCGTAAAAAGTGCAGATATAGATTGGCAGTATGGTTTACATCAAAAAAGAAGATGCCAATCACAAGATTGTTCAACAATTCACATAAGATATTAACCTTAAATAAATGTTGGCCCCTACGCTCTATAGTGAAGTGAGTTTTTTCTGTATCATTAGCAGCTGTAAATGTTGATTCATCAGTCCATGAAATATTTATTGAGAACCATGAATTTTCTTCGTATTCTCCTTGATATACCATGCGGAAAACTCATATCTTGGAATAACATCCCTTTAATATAAAGTATTTATGATTTGTGTTTTCAACGTTTTTGGTACATTATTCAATAGTTTATCAAGAGAAGTCGATATCTGTTTTATTGACTTCTTACCGTTTTCCACAATCGTTACACACTTTTTCTTCCACCTCTGTAGATACTTCTGCAGCTGTGTGATGTTTTTTGAAGATATTGTTAATACTGCTTCTTTCAGAGATTCGAGGAGAACCTGATGATATCGAAAAAGTACGACCCCACCAAGCATCTTCAAGATTTTGATATGCGTCATGGTTTTCATGAACCCAAATTAGTTTTGAATGAGGCGAACCCACCACATTTGATTAAGTCGAAATAGATTTTGATTGTAACCATTGTTGAGTAGGATTCCTTGCATTAAAATAAGCCAAAGACGAAAACAAACAGAAATGTTTCGTTGTTGTTCTGTCAAATATCAAATGCAGTGTTGCCGTACTGACCAGTCGAAGAATCTCCGTTTGGCGATGGAAATACTATCAGTTTTACATGCTCCCAACAAGCTGCAATGAATGTTTCAATTGCCTTCTTATTGTTATATATTTCATCCAAGATAAACTCTTATCAAGTATAAATTTTTTTTGGAAAACTTATAATAAAGAAGAATCTCATATAGAGCGTACTTTGGGGATGACGCTGTATATAACTCGGTAATCAAAGTGTCCTTTTATCGTGCCAAGATATAGATGTGTTATTTGCGGCAAAAATTGCATATTTTTTCCTGAATAGGAATAAGTACTAATTAAATTGTTTACATACAATAAAAATGGAGTGGACTGAAAACAGATCCCTGCGGCAGCATTGATGTTACTTCCGTTTTGATCAAAGTCGTGCTATTTGAAGAAAAAAATTGTATTAGATTTGAGAAATATGGTTTGAACCATGATGGAATGTTCCCGCAAAACCCATTGATTTCGAGCTTAGACAGCTATATATTTCGATTTTCAAACTGAAAGCACGGGACATTGAATGTATTGATTCTAATTAGACTTCTTCATTTGAATTTTGAGCAGCGAGTTTTGAAAAGCAGTTTCATTTATTTTCCAGTGTCAGTTCCTCAAATTCATTTCAAAATCCCGTTTCTTTTGTAGAAAAAAACTTAAGTACAAATAAAATTTTATCTTTGATATTTATGTAAATAGGTATCCATATCTATTTCTGTTTTAACAGCAAATGCCAAAAATATGAAGTATGACCACACAAAATTCAATGGATTGCAACGAAAAAAAATTAAAAATTCTCACATCGCTTGCATAAAATATCTTCAATTATTTATGCTTGTGGGAATCAACAAGGTGAATCTATCTTATTTTATAAGATCGTCTGTTTCCATCATGAAAATTTCAACTGTATTACAAAGGAGTATTTTTTGAAGCAACAATATCAAAGTAATATATATCCATTTCCCTTGTGAATTAAATTAACCAAACTTCCAAACGTGTAGCGCATTTGTTTCAAAGAGATGGACGGCAGACAAACTTTGTTTAATTCCACCAAACAACAAACTCCAGAGAAGTAAAAGTGGAGCTAACTCTTTTATTCCATTAGAAAATCAACGTCTCTTCAGATTACTTGTTTTCTGTTCTGATGACATTAGTCAGTCTACAAGAACTTTTTCGAAAATTCCAATGACTAGCAACACCATAGCACTCAAAAATTTGCTGGTCTGGAGATGAGAAATATCTCATCAATAGCTGCAAACGGGTCCATACACAGAGTGAGCCATTGGAAACTTAACAGCATCTCTGTAGGCCGGCAGAACCGAATTATATGAAAACGCTCGGACACATCAACTACATTTTCGAGAAGGAAATCGTTCGCGGTGAAATTCATCCGAAATACATTCCATCCCAAGTTTATCTGGATGAGTTGCATTGAACATATTAGCTCTAAGGTGACCGCATTCATCATTCTTAAAAAAAATTGTTATTATTTCAACTTTTTCCGCGATCGTCAATCAATCAATCAAAATATTCTTTATTGTCTGAAGATTCACATCTCATTGAAAAAGGAAGAGTCATAACGTTTTACATACACCATTATTGAGGAAAGAAAAGAGGTATACACCATTATTGAAGAAAGATAGTCAGCAGCTTCAGTCAAGTAACTCAATCAAAGATCATTTTGACACATATAGACGTTCACAATTGCGATTTGGCGAAAATAATTATCTCATACATGTTTTTGTTGTATACTCATTTGAGTCAAATTCGAGAAAACGTCTTTTCATTGATTCTTAAGAACCTAAAATTAAAATTGACATTTGCCAAATCTTTCAAACACTCCATGTGGTGATTATTACTTCAGTTGGAGTAAAGTCTTATATACTATTTAGTTGTTCGCTACCAGAGCAGATTAAGAGTGTCTAGAGTAATCTTTATTATTGAACAAATTGAAAAAACAATTCCTGGTTTCATCTAATTTGGCATCAAGTGCTTTAATCAACCAATTGAATTAGATTGTTTTTCTATCATTTCGGCATCCTCTATGCCGTACACTTACTGTGGTGACCGTCTAAGTTTCCATTAAGTAGATTGTTTTTCCACCTGAGGCTCTTGCAGTCACTTTGAATTCTTGTTTCAGATTAATTTAGTGGAAACCCATTTCCAGTATCCCACAGATACTACACTTTGCATTTTACTTCGTGTCGAAGATGCTGATGGACGAATTAGTATCTTTGAGGTTTTCAGAATGTAGAAATAATCAAAATGTTGGTCAAAAACGTTACAAGTAGGAAACGTATATATCATGTCATCTTAATTTTTAGATACTTCTTCTTCTAATTTTATTTGAATCATATACTTTTCGCAGGCGCAGGTGAGAATCATGTACTCTGAGTAAACGAAGTGAACAAATAACAACTGGCTTTGCTTTCGTTCGCCTGGGATTTTTGCCGTCTTACGGCAAACCTGTAGAATTGTTATGTTTGAGAGTTGCGTGTCCACCAAAGACCCCTATCTGAACCACCATGTTTGCCAGGATTTCTTTCTCTTTTCGAGCGATATTGGTTTGGCCTGATGTGAATACGGAGTTGTCGGAACCGTAAACATAATATTTGTATCCACGTGGATTTTCCTGATGACCAGAGACAAATGCAAGAAGAAGAAGCAGAAAAGAAGACGGCTGACAAAGTCTACTTGAAGCATGCCCCTTCCAAAGATTACTTGTTCTGTTCGTACACTGATTTGGCAAGATCTCAGAGGAAAGTGAGAGAAAAGATATTTCAATTATATGAGAAATTGGGGTAGATGAAGTGATTTCATCGCATTTTCTAGCTAAATCTGATGCAACTGGTAATATGTCAACAGATACAATACAATGACTGTAGGGAACAGTATTTGGTTTGTGTTGAAGACTTGACGAAGAAAATCTGTTTGTCTCAGCTGGGATTTTAATATATAACAAGCACATTTCCAAGATTCAAGTATTTCAGTAATGATATAAACATGGAAAGCTTGACTTCAAAATATACAACTGAACACATTTCGTGGAAGCAATTGCTGCTCCAAACCAAAATGCCCTGTGATTCGTTTGTTCAAATTGTTTACTTGTAAGATACATTTCTCCAGGCAGAGTTTGTTAAGAACGAAGACAGTGAATTTAGTCACTTCCATTCTGTTTAGTTTTCGTTTTCGGAAGTTGTTTATCCACTCATAAATGTCCAAC
Organism: Chrysolina americana; assembly: GCA_958502065.1. NCBI lineage: Eukaryota > Metazoa > Arthropoda > Insecta > Coleoptera > Chrysomelidae > Chrysolina > Chrysolina americana. The sequence continues at coordinate 96,577,454 of OY293411.1, forward strand.
TTAGCTCGATATCGCTGATAATGTCACGGACAGACGATAAACCCGAATCCGCAATAGATATCAAAACAAAGTCACTGCAAATACAATAAACGTTTATCCAGAAGGAAGTGTACTACGTGTAGAGTAGTGTGTGAGTCTAAGATATCAGGTTTGCGGAATTAACCCTCGCTTATACAGGGTATGCCAAAATTACTGGACAAAACTTCAGAAACATGTACTATTATGCGTAAAAATATCACTAGGACTTGCTATAAATTATTCACGTAGATCGTCCCTTCCCAATATTATTTGCTTCATGAAAAAGTCTTTTTAATTATCACATCCAAACTATTTTATCAATTGTGAATGCATTTGAAGAGTATTCAAAGCGATTGAGTATCGTCATTTTGAGCAATACCACACAATTCTTATGTTCAGGTTTCCAAAGGAAGAAAAATCCTGTTATGTTCGTAGAACATCGTGAGAACTTTGGAAAGTGTTCCCTGAGGTAAAAATCAAGATAAACACCAACTCCCACCTTCGTTTCCTCATGATATTCTCCGATCATCACACATTTTCTTCTACGTGAGAACTAGAAGAGAAAAAAAAGTGAATGAATGATTTTTTTTTGATATTGAAAATATATTTCAGTTACAACGAATAACCCGTACGACACATATCTGATTTTCAAACGTTGGGTCCTGAGGAAAACTGTATCTATGCTTCTTTCGATTACCATTCGTCCTAAACTTTATACTGATTAATTTGTGATTCATCGAATCAACATAACTTCTCTTAGAGAAAGAGACAAAAATGTATCACGAAATCTGATTCAAAAAGTACTGAAAATTTAGCTATTCAATCTTCCATACCTGTTGAACAAGATCCGATCCTGACAGTCCCCTGCGGTCGGGGTAAGCTACCCTAAAATTACAGAGAGGGTAAAAAATAAGATTCAATTTATTTGAAGTGGAAATCATAAATGTTTTCCCTCTAACCAGTACTCTGCTATAAATAGGTACAATCTTAGATTATAAAGCATTGGTAGCTTTGGTGAGTGATATAATTCCGTACTGGCTTCTTACGCATATATCTTATTTATTGTGTTTCAATCCAAGACTTCACATAAAAAGAATGGCCCTTTTCAATTGAACACTAAATGTGATCTGTCAATAAATAATACGTAAACTTGGAAAACTCTTGTAAACCGTATTCGACCAAAATTTTTCAACCATCACGCTCTTCAACTTCCAACCTCAGTAGGCAATTTACGGGTTGAATTTAATTCTCTTTTTTTAATTAATTTCTGTTCTAATCCTTAGGTTCGCATCAGTATTTATCCTTTTATCTGTGGTATCTGCTCTAGTGCTTTCTTATATTTTCTCTTTTCTGGTTTACTTTCTGAACAGATTTTGTTTCTGTCATAGTAGTCAAATTTTTTTTTCTTACTGTTTACATCTTAATCAAAATTATTGGATTGGTCATTTCTAGGACTAGACTTCAAGTGAGTAATTACTTCTATGACTATATTTTTTTCTGCACTAAGATTATCAGCTTCATTGTCACATTAGTACAAATATATTGTACATGTTCATTAGGTTCCACTCTTGCAGTTTCTGATTCCATGATTAATTTTGACTAAGCATCTATAACAGATTCCAACAGAGCTTGCTTCATCAATATACTGGTATCTAGATTCTATGAAATCTATGTCTAGGTGCTGACAGATGAAGAAAAATTCTCAACAGTTCTGATACTTTCCACTTTATATTTCTTCCTTCTGCTACTTGGCGATACTCCAAAATTTACTGTCACAGAATTGTTTTCATTACAGCTGTTTTCATTTGCCAATTGTAAACAAACAAGAGCATTAGGGCCTTTCAGAAAGCAGCTATATCAGAATCTACTGGGGTGATTGTAAAACCTTTGTCACTATGCATCTGTTACTGTTGTATAACTTTACTCTTGCTATCTTCAACATTAATAACCATTCTGAACTTGACTGGCTAATGCATTTCTGTATTCTTCATTTCTTCTTCTACTTTCGGCGTTCTAGTCTTATTTTCCTTGCTCAAACATTATTTGTTATCACGAATGAGTCGCTATAGTGTTTTATTCTATGAGAATCAGTGTTATAGCAAAAATGACTATGACATTCTTTTGCAGAATTTCCAAATTGGAGGTATCGGAAGGAATACTCATTGTTCTGAAAGAGTTTTTTCCCGTCTTCAACATTGTAACTCAAAGATATATCAAATTTACTCAGATTATGGTAGTCTCAATCACAAAATGAACACATTTGCGGAATATTTTTAGTAACATGAGGTATTTGTTTTACTAGTGACTGAAAATATTTTCGAGAATAGTCATCTCTTGAATATTGGATATTTGGTGAGAACTATTAACGGACATCGTCAGCTCTACCTCTGATTTCAACAATCCAAAAAATGTTCAAGCTATACAATCGTAATCTGTTATTGCTTTGAAACTTTTTCATGTTCTTTCGACATTTCTTGGCAATTTTTTCTCCAATTTCCAAAATAGATCAGGATTATGTGAATATCTTTCAAAACAATATTTTTTATGAACACTACCAATGTGACGATTTCTCCTCAAGCCGGTCCTGACGGAGCTCATGAACAGCACATAAAACAGCGCTATTTATAGCCGATGATGTCACCATTAACTTCGCCGCTGGCGATTGACACAAGATCATTCGAGAAGCGACATCTAGTCGCCAGTAGAAATTCGAGAAAGAACTGGAGCCATTTCACCATGCTATATAAAAGGAATCTCCACGGCGAGACGACAGTTTTTGGAATCAGCCGGAGTACGATATTTGAATAATAGAGAGTGTCAGTAAAGATTAATTAAAATAGTGACTTGTGATATAAATTATTGATTATGACCTGTGTAAATAAATTATAAAAATTAGTTTAGTGCAATTTTACTACAATATTCAAAACAATATTAAAAACCGGTGTAAAGATATCTATTGAATTTTTTTTCATATTTGCAAACCGTTTGAGTTTTTCTATCTGATTAATTATTATCCAGTCTTCTCTTCCAAAGTTGATTTTCCAATATTATCTCCACTACAAAACAAATCTTTCATTCCCCTTTCCCATATTATCTGCATTACAAAACAAATCTTCCACTCTTTCTCTTGCTTTTTCTTTCAGACATTTTTGCAAACAATACAAATTATCAGCGTCTGAAACGTTGTTGACTGCAGTTGTTTCGAGATCGTTCAGCAAATCATCAGATTATCACTGTCACCACCACTGAATTCTTTTCAAAGCTTCATAACCATTATTTCTGAATCACTATTCAAATCTCTCATGCAACTGATTAGTTTTTTGGAAATATCCAATGAATTTTCTTTGTTTGGAACGATTTCCTTCCCTTTCTCTGTATTTTGTAACCAGTTTCTTACATATGAGTAATTATATTGAGATGTCACACGAATATATCCAAAGTCATCAATATATTTGCTATTTTTTTCCACACTAGGATGACATTTTCCATTCATTTTTTGTTCCTTGCTCTCCTGAGGACCTCTTATACCATTTTCTACAATTCTAATTGAAGCAAACTCATTTCCACATCAGTTTTTCTTGCTTGTATATTTTGAAGCTTGCTGTCAATACTTCCTCCAGATGGTGTTTCAGATTTCGCGGATCTATCAATGAGACCTGACTCGCGTGATAACCCTGGTTCTCCTGACTTGCTGATAAGTGTATTGTCTCTCCAGGCAACCTAATTTTATCCTTAAAGCCCAATCTTGAAGTAGAGACACCAAAGTTTGCTCGTTTGCTCTTTTGGCTGTTTTCTTCAGTGCTTTATAGGATGAAGAATTATTGTTAATTGAGAGCTCGAAGAACCAATTTGTAACAAGCACTGGTGCAATTCTGTTATAAGTTGGAAAATTTAAGAAAATATATCGCAAAAGACAAACTGACATGCAATATCTGCTGAAATAATTAAATAAATCCTTGATTTCCAGTTGGTAAGTGACAATTATCAAAGAAATATATATTGCATCCACTATCACACAAGTATAGAGTAGAGATTGAATTTGTTGACTAGTTTGCTAGGGTTTTGAAGTCCCCTTCCCATGTATCATAAAACTCAAGCAATCGGATTGACGCACCATCGCTCTATAATTTCACGGAACATTCGTCTATTCAGAATCTTATCTGCCGTTTCTGGAATTCACTATCCATCATCACTACTTACTTGGAAACTAGAATTATTATATCATTTCCCTATGAATACGACCTCCAGCAAGCTGGATATAAAATTGCTCTGATTACGTATCATGGAAGAAACCTAATGCAAATGTCACAGATGATGTATTGTTTAATAAAAATTCAAATGAGCTTCCATTCCTCCCCTTACCTTTGTACAACATTCTTTTCGCAAATTGCACTTATTATTATTCAAGCAACTGTGTTGTTCGTACGGAAGGCATCATACCGTAATAAGTCAGTATGCTGGGAATGGAAAAATTATGCAATTTCTATTGTGAATCTCGCTTGGAAGTGAAGATTTTCATGTTTGCGCTAGAACTATAACGATCCATGAGATTCCGTCGGATAAATAATTTTATGCAGATGAAGACAACATATAATTCAGTTGAGATATCGTATTACGATGTCGTTCACGATTTGAATGACTGATGTATCATTCCACAACATAAAGTTGAGAAATACGAACAAAGAATGGAAAATGTATAAATACCAGGAGTATACTGGTCTGTTCCAATGCACAAAATATGATTAGTAAGTTAGAAACAGTCAGAATGATAGAATATCAAGAGACTTTTATGTAAAAGTAAGATATTTCTGGTCGAGTAAAAAGGATTACGTTAATAATTTTCCAACACACTGAAATCGTTCAAATACGGCCACAAAATAACAAATTCTCTGGGTGAATGCTGAAAAACTACTAAAATATGACATGCTAGACTGCTGATGACGGTAATAACCGTCGTGACCAGTAATACTGAACGTGCGGACATGACGGTAAAATTCAGAGCAGTATACGTGTAAAATGGTATGATTCAATGATTTCATGAAACAGGTAGGAAGGTACGTAACTAGAGTACGAGGTTAATAAAAAGTATCTTGACAGTCAAGGAATTGCACTAATACCACGAACTCGACTCTAGTGTACGTGAATCTCACCTCTCACAAGAGTAATATCAAATATTTAACTGCGTCATTCAGTTTGTTATTTGAAAAGTGGAGAAATTCATAATATAGAGTATTTGGAGAAAAAACAATGTACGATTAAGTCGATACCCTCAACAAACAAAGCCGTAACTAAAATTATGGCTATTTTCAGTTATAGGTGTAGGCGTATTCAGCTTAAATAACTGATGCTGACAATAAAAAAGCCGTATCTCTAGACCAAGTAGTTACGATGAAATCTACTTGGAAAAATTTGTATTTCGACCTCAATATTGAAAAAAAGTTCAAGTATTTCGGCTTTGTTCATTGGGAGTGTCGAAGTGATAGTACAATCATAGTCTCAAATAATAGATAGGCACATCCTTATTTCGATACCCCCAACGAACAAAGCCGTAACTAAATTTACAGCTATTTTCAGCTATAGGTGTAGGCGTATTCAGCTTAAAAAACTGATGCTGACGATAAAAAAGCCGTATCTCTAAACCAAGTAGTTACGAAGAAATCTACTTGAAAAAAGTTGTATTTCGACTTAAATATTGAAAAAAAATTCACTATTTTGGCTCTCCTGAAATATGATGTAAAATGAGTTACGTCTTTGTTCGTTGGGAGTGTCGATTTTACTGAATACGATATACTGTAAAAAGTATCTATCAAGTTAGATAGAAAATGAAATTAATAAAAATTTATAATTTCACAATAAAAAAGATGCGAACACGTACCTATGTACAATCAAGATTCAAGAGAAGAAATGCTGTCAAACTTTGAAAATAGATGTGGTAGATAAGCAAAGTTTTGAAGGCTTGTGCATGATATAGGTAATAATAATATATTGTATAGCATGAACATGAACATGGAAAAAATGATTACATGAATTGAAACTGATTATGAAAACATTTAAGTTTTTCGGTCAAATTTATTGTAGAAACTTTATGTCTATGAGGTTATTGAGTAATTTTCTATCTGTAGTCATCTGTTGTTTCAGATGGTATTTCAAGGAGAAATAACTTTTCGTGGATTATAGGTGTCTGGTAATATATTTTTTGTACAAGAAATTCTGCTAGGCATTTCCGACTGTTTTTTCGCAAGTTGAAGTCTTTATATTATAATAATATTATATATTAAATAGCTTGTCTCTGAGATATCTTTTGTTCTTCAAAATAATTCCAAGGGTTAATTTTTGTATGATACCCAAATTATGTGTATTATTTTCTGCTACACTTCCCTAACCTAGGATTACGTAAGATATTGATATTGATGAGATTGTACAAGTGCCATACTACAGCCTCTTTATGTTTTTTATATTCAAAAATTCCACTAGGCACCTACCTGAATTTATAGAGTAGAGACCACTCAATTTGTTCTCAAGTGTCTGATCTTTTTCCTTTAATCGAGAGTCGTCTCCAATTTCCAGGGTTCCCAGGTTTGGAATGTGATTTAAATGAGAAAGGTGAAAAGTATTTCGTGACTTTTAGTTTTTTGTATTTGAGCTCTACAGTTTTGTTCAATTGATAGTAACAACCCCACATATCTTAATACCGTAAACTTTTAAACTTCTTAGAAACACAACATACAAAGTTGGAAAAACTCCAATAGATAATAGTCGACATTCTCAAAATGGTATGAGTGAAATTAGGTCCAAATTAACCTAACAGTTTTCGGAATATTTAATAGGAAAGTTAATATTCAACAAAGTTATTTTATCTTCTGTTTAATCAACAGTACCGATGAATAATTTTTTTTGGGCCAAAACCGATCTGTCAATTGTTTTCATAATAGAGATATTTTCAAGAATTTTCAAAATTCATATTTCAAACAAAGAAAGTTATTACGAAAAACAATACGTTTTTCAATCGACTAGAGTAGACTCAAACTATGATCTCTTGCCAAAATATGAATTGTTTGTTCTAAAATAGTGCTAGAAAAAAATTCGGAGAACCGATATTTTTGATTATGCCCCGTATGGACAGACCGTAATGTACTATCATTAATTAAATTATAATTAGACATGTTAACGAGTTCCGATAAACATATTTTCATCCTGAGTTTGTCTAATTTCGACCAACAAAACAGTTTCTTTTGTCAGTACTACCCAACTACTACAACATAATTCAATTCCAGCCAATTTGACCGGGAGTCAATATCCCATATGTTTTTGTGCGGGGTATTCTATGCAAAAATCAGTAAGATGTAGAACAATTGAAGCATCTGATCGCAAAATAGTCTCAGAAATGGTGACTAAAGTTGTCTTTCAATCGCAGATGACTCCACATCTGAATTTAAAAATATCTTCTTCATATTTTCATTGAAATCAAAATATTTCAATGAAATTCAAACATACCAGTGATTACTATTGAATGCAGTAGTTTTTACACCTATCATGACCAAAAGAAGCTTGCTTTGTAATCTACTGCTATATTTGGTGGAGATTAATACATGAACAAAGTTGGTGAAGGCATGATATTGATTTAAAAGAATAATGACATACAAGAGACCCTCGAAGGGACACTACACATAATTCTAATTGATGTATTTTGTACTCTAAAAACTTTTCCCGATTGAGTCAATCCATAACTAATATATGACTCAAAAGAGCACAAGAAGATGAACAAATTAATTTTTTTTTTTTAAGGAGATTCTGTTCACTCAACGTGGAACAGATATTTTCGAAGTATGGTTCCTAACATAAAATGGCATGGTCACCTTCTCTTATTTTATGTCAACAAAATTATGTTTTGTCCTGTATTACTTCAGCTATAACAAGTTAGTGTTAAATCTTCTTTCGGCAAGATATCCATCCTGGAGATTCTAACTGTTGACGAAACGCGTGAAAATTTGGTGTGAATTGTACCTACATTATCTCATCCTTTCAACGCGCAGAATTTTTTTTGATGAGTTTTTTTAATTCTATCTCTTTTTCGGCTAAAGGTTTGCCAACCTCCTCGATTTTTTCCTTTGTTTTTCCAATTGAGCCATTCCATGAATGTTCAGATTATCGAAAGGTTTCAGAGGAAAGTTTTATAATATTCATTCAGAATTCCATCTCACGATTTCCATAATATCCTCTTGCTGGGGATTTCTACTGAATAAGTTATCGAACAAAGCAATTTTGAAGGTGAAGGTAATTTCAGATAACTTCCGTATTTTTAAACATAGTGAACCTAATTATGCCTTCATCTTCCGAAACTCTTCCGCTTCCGGTTTGACGGCCGTTATCATTTGTTATCGAACAGAAACACTCTAAGTTATACGATGAGTTACACCAAGCGAATGAAATTCGTAATGGCATGTTCGTAAAATAGTTGTGAGTGAGTTTTATATGGTTCCTTGATATCACTGGGACTTGATATCATCATGCAGCCATTTCAGGTTGCCGAACACGGCAAGCTACAAAATCAGTTTAAATTACATTTTCTCCAAACGCTTCAGTAAAGCTGTGGCCAATTGAAAACGGAAGAACTTACTCTTTGGTGTTCAGAGTAATCTCTAGAAAAATCACTCTCGATATATCAAAACATTTTTTTGATTCAATTAAATCCCATTATTAACTGATCACAAGACGTTACATGTATCAACAGGTATCAATTTTTCAAGAACTCCGCTTTGCGTTGTGCTCTTGAACTCATGGCTTCAAAGGCTCACTTCTACACTTGTGTCATAATATAGTATCATTTGAAAAATAGTAGTAATGGTAAGACATAACGGTAATACATTTGGGAAATTAGAAGTGCCACAGGGCTCGAATTTGGGGCCTTAATTGCTTGTACTTTTCACAACTGATTTACCTACTGTTCCTAAATAGTCGGAATGTCTAATACCTACGGATGACAAATATTAAGGGTCATGTTCAGTGTCGGATTGTACCACTAGAATACCGGAAAATTTTCTGGTAAGCCCACACGCAAGAGGTCTTCAAAGTGGCCACCAATTCAATTTCTATCATCTGGCCTATGTTGTCAATGATTTCTCATACAGGGTTAAAAATACAGGATGGGCAAGCATGTATCTGAATCGACCTTTGAGTATATAACAGTTTGAAGAGTGCTTAGTACTTCATGATCCCTGACTAGAATTACTTTTTGAAAGGACTCAGTAATTGCGAGTATTCTATGAATAAAAGTGCTCAGTGCTCAAGATATCGGAGTACTTTTCAAGAGTGCTCGAAGCACTTTTTGTCAGTGCTCGGCACTGACATATATAATAAATGAAATGTCAAAAATTCCACGCATAGCAACAAAAAAAAATATGGAGGGAAATAACTCATTCCCACTACAGGCAAACTCTTCACTCGGGATCGGTCTAAAATAGAGCAATTCTGCGAACACGAATCGATTCAGAATGATCAAATTAGTATAATCTGTGAATTTGAGTCAATTGCTGTGGAAATTGCTAAAAATCATGAGAAATACAAAATCGGCAGATTCACTTTAAATCTGTACTACATGCGCAAAATGTCATACAGATTCCGAAAATATATGATTTTTGTATGCTCAGATGAAAAGTTTGTCATTTTCAAAAATGTCACGACTAAGACTGGAAAAAAATATGAAGGGAAATTACTCCTTCCCACTCCATATGAACTCGTTAACTAGGGAACGGTTGAAGATAGAGCAATTCTGCGAATGCCAATCGATTCAGAATGATCAAATTAGTATAATATGTGAATTTTGGGTCAATCGCTGTAAAACAAAATTTTAAGAAAAATCTAAAAAATCCAAAGGGGTAGACCCCTAAAAATCATGAAAAATACGAAATCGGCAGATTCACTTGCAATCCGCAACATATACGCAATATTTCATGCAGATATTTCGAAAATATATGATTTGTGTATGTTAAGATGAACGGTTCGGCATTTAAAATGAATATAAAGTCAAAAATTACTCCTTTCAACTTCAGATGAACTCTTCAACTCCGGAACGGTTAAACATAGAGCAATTCTACGAACGTCAATCGATTCAGAATGATGAAATTAGTATAATATGTGAATTTTGGGTCAATCGCTGTAAAACAAAATTATAAGAAAAATCGAAAAAATCCAAAGGGGTAGACCCCTAAAAATCATGAAAAATACGAAATCGGCAGTATCACTTGCAATCCGCATCATATACGCAAAATTTCATGCAGATTCCGATAATGTATAATTTGTGTATGCTTAGATGAACGGTTCGGCATTTAAAATGAATATAAAGTAAAAAATTACTCCTTTCAACTCCAGATGAACTCTTCAACTCGGGAACGGTTGAACATAGAGCAATTCTGCGAACGTCAATCGATTCAGAATAATCGAAATAATAAAATGAAAGAATATCGAGTCGAGCTGTAAAACGAAATAATAATAAAAATTGAAAAATTCTCTAAAAATCATGAAAAATCAAAAACAGCAATCCGCACTATTTACGTAAAATTTCATGCGGAATCCGAAAATATATGATAAGTTTATGCTGGGACTCACAGTTTGGCATATAAAAGGAATACAAAGTCAGAAATGTCACGAATTGGACTAGAAAATGAAATGGAAGGGAATGACTCCTTTCTAGTCTAGGTGAACTCAATGAAGTCAATCAACTTAATATTTTCATTTTGTGTTTCAATAATGCACGTATGTTACAAATTTCAGTAAATAACACATCATTCTGTTATATATTGTCCGTTTCTCATTATACAGGGTGACCCAGGGTTAACCAGGTTTAAGCCAATATTGCCAGTATCGATTTTTTAGGTGAAAATAAGATATTTTCTTCATGTAAGCATATATCTTCGTTTTCGAGATATAGAGTGTCAATGTTTTCATAAAAAATCAGTTTCTTATTCATTACTCAAAAACCTTTTGGTTGATTCTGATAAAACTCAGCATGTTTATTTGCGGTGATGGGAGGCTTATTTTAATGTACCTGGAATTAAAAAAATAATATTTTTTTTTACTTCGACACCCTGTATCTTGAGATCGAATGAAGTTTTGCCACATGCTTGTAAGCATATATAAATATGAAGAAAAAATCTTATTTTCACCTAAAATACCGATACTGAACATTTTACCCTGTATAAAAAATTAAGAGAGAAAAATATATTTTTATTTATTTTGACATCATACTCAGGACAGAAAACTATCAGAAAAAGTTTGAGAGGAATATGATATTCATTTGAAATCAGGGCCGATTATCAGCAAATATATCCGCTGGTCACCTAACAGTAAATAATAATAGTAATAATAATAACCGTCCTCTACCCGCACAGGGCTATGCCATTGGAGAATATTAACTTTAAATTGGACAGAAAATGAGGGCGTTTTGGCTTGGGACATTTTTGTCAGTCACTTTTCAGCTCTATAACAAAAAGTTATTGAGCGAGTGAGAGTCCAATTGGAATGCCCCATTCGTGTATTTCAGCTGAAATACGTGGTTTTGGAAATATTGAAGTATTACCAATGAAATTTCACATTATTATCAATTCCACAATAGCTGTAATTGAAAAATATCAGAGAACAGGAAGTGAATCAAGTGTTATTTTTCAATTCGGTTGTTATGGAATTGATTTATTTTGAGATGAATAACAAAATTTCTGAAACACTCTCCAGTTATGATGAAAATACTACGTCAACATGGAATATTACGCATGGCTTTAGAAATAATTTCTCCAGATTTGTCAAATAATTTTCAATTAATACTCAATCTCTTGTGATATTACAAGTGAGAATTCAATAGAAGATTCGCCATAAAAGGTTCTGGCTGACCAATACCACCTTTTTTTCATACTCATGTTCAGCTCACCCATTTTCGTTGAAGCTGTTCATTTTCACGTCCTGGTACAGAAAATGCAGTGTATTCGTGAGACGAAAGATATCGAGACCTGCCAGTAGGGAAACTTGACATCAATTGAGCAGGGGTATCTTGAGTTCCTTAGTTTGTTCAAAATAGAGTTGATAAAGGGCAACGGATATGCATCCTTCTTGGTCACGCAGTTTAGCTGTTGGTAATCAAAGCAAAATCGATATTCTTCATTTGTCTTTGGAACCAATAAAACTGGACAAGACCAGATGGATTCTGAGGGTTCAATCACTTTCCAATATTTCGTTTCCAACATTATTGATATGGAGTTGCACAGCTGGAGAGACGCGATACACTCTTTGTTTCGTCGGTTTGGAAGTTGTTACATTTTCATGTTGATTCAATGATGTACACCCTATTACAAAATAATCATTGATGACTCTGTTCAGACGGCTTTTCTACTCCGCATTCGAAGTTTCCTTAGAGATTTTTAATCAATTTCCTCCACAATCACTAGATACAATTTTTTCATGTATTCATCACTGATTCAATTCAAAGCCTCCCCATCAAATGATTTGAACAGACAATAAAATACTTTCTTATCATAAAAGAACGTTGAGTTTTTATTCCATATTTTTCTATAATTCGTCCATAAAATTGCGGGACGCTACTGGCTCAAATAAACCGACACACCCCCGTAGTGATTATGCCAGAGATGATGAGAAGTGATCGTGAGAGATGTCGGAGAAAGGTCCAGAATACAGCAGCCTCATTAGCACGCTTAATGGCAGCTACTAGCGCAATCATTGCATTGATGAATTTCCCAAATAATGCAAGAGCACGCGCTAATTAGTCGTGTTCCCATTTACAACAACCCCATCGAAGTAAGCTCTGATTCTGGATATGATGGAGTGGATTGAGAAGATGAATAGAGGATGTGATTATTTTGTGCAGCCTCGCAGAGACCGGCATTGTTTTAACGGACTTGAGGCCGGCTACAGTTCATTTGTGGATATGGAGGGTAACTATTGTTTGTTGCGAGATTTTTCGAGAGATTTTTCACTATCTGGTGTTTCTAGTCAGAGATGAACTCGATTTGACAACTCATGATTCGCGTCAATGCATTATTTCTCTGTTTCAGTAAACATTAATGGACTTTTCCACGTCATAGAGAAAGGATAATGCTTGAAAAAAATGGTATGTTCAAAAAATATCAGAAGTTAGATTATATTCTCAACTTATCAATAGAACTGTCATTTGAATATCACAAACAACAAAATAAGTGTGTTCCTTATACTACTGTCCACTCTATCAGCATATGTGGTGGCTTCAACATTGACAGATTTGAAAAGTCGCTTAGGCAGCAGGCACACTGAGCAACCATGACCGACCGTCCGCGACCGTCCAACTACGACCAAAACTTTCAAAACGTGTATTCTTATCATATCACACTGAATGATCTTCTTCAACCGGTTTTCGAAGACCATGTTTAAAATTGCAATCTGCTGAAAATTTTGGTCGATCGGTATGAGTTTGAAAGTTTTAATTTTTTTGGTCGTTGCTGGACGGTCGCGGACGGTCGATGCTGGTCGGTTAGTGTGATTCCTAGCTTAATAGTTCGCAATTTTCGTTGCATGCAATTAATTGCGGAAGTTTCCAACCAATAAGACGCTATTCGACAGCTGAGTAACCTTATCTATTGGTAGAAAACTCGTGCAATTTATTGAATGCAATAAAAATTGCGAACTGTAAAGCAGCTCTTACAATACAAATTCCGCTACTAACATAAGAAACGATAATGATCACGAAAAGTCTATTTTTCTCCAAATGACATTAAAAGCGGCCTTTTAATGACACTTGGCAGGCTTAGAAGTTGTACTTTTACTGCCTAGGCAGAAAAAGTTCGTTGCTAGGCAACCTTCCAAGTAACAATTTAAATCAAATTGGATATTAAAATTGACAATGACAAAGTAAACAGTAAACAAACAAATTCAACAAACGTCATCAGCGGTAAACATAGTAACGCAGGGCCCAGTTACCTTTGATGAAATAATTTAGTTAATTAGATATTGATAATGAAACGCAATTTAAATATGAAAAAGTCGATTTTGCGTGGAATTGGAACAAATTTGAAGAAAAAATTATATGTTTCACACGGCAGAAATGCAGATTTAATGCCTTGGCTGGTTTCATTGCCTCGCTACGCTCGGCTATGAAACACCAGCCGCGGCATTAAATCTTGTGCTTTTATGCCTAGTAAAACAAATAACTATTATTATTATCGCAAAAACATCTAATCGATGTCACGTTGGTCAGTTAGATACATCAAACTGTGATGCAACCCTTGAATGACACGAATAAATGAAGCTTATCTAATGAACTTTTCGCAATGTCGTCCATTTTCCCCAAAAACAGTAATAAAGTCTGTTTTCGAACTCCCCTCTAAGATTACGGAAAATTTCATTGCTGCTGTAATTAGTCTTTCAGATTCTTCAATATCAGAAGGTTGTGTTTAATAAACAACGGATTCAAGATGCCCCCAAAGAAGGAAATCAAAGGGAGTTGAATCTCGGAGGCCATTCAAGTACTCTCCATCTACCAATCCGGAAATCTCTCGATTAACCATTATCGGACAGGAAGAAAATAATGGGGTGAAGCACTGTCCTACTGGAAATATAACAGATCCTCCTGCAAAATTTCGTCACTTTCTACATTATTTTAATAATGGCATTTTCAAGAATTCCAGCCAAAACAATAACTTCAAGTGGGTATTCTGTATGCTCTTCTCGAAAAATATGTGGGTTTTTGTCACTCTAATAGCGACAATTTTGTCTAGTAATATTCTACAATCATCGCTGGAAGAGATGTTCAACAGAAGATTAGGGATGGTATTGACTCGATGAGAAATGGTTTCACAAAATTCTATTCTTCCATCATAATCATCCTCGTGGAGCTCTTGAAGAATCTGCATTTTATATGGGTAAAATTTATGTATTTTCAAGGCTTTGCATACAATCTCGCGTGACATTCCCGTCTATTCTGATACTGATCGTAAGGAGCTCGTGGGCTCTGCAGCAAATGTTCCCAAAACTTCAATTTGAGCTTCTTCATTTAGTATTCTGGTGTTATTCCTTTTTTTATTTGTCACCGAACCTGTTTCGTAAAACTAATTCACCAAATCAAGCACATACTAGGTGACTTACATTACAATTTGGATGTCTTTCGTTAAAAAGACATGCCGCCCTTTATGCGCACTTTCCACTTCTCCAAAAATTACAATAATTTCAATTATTTCTTGAAGAATAAAAACGATTTTTTCACTATTATATACTTATATTAGAGTATCCACTAAACAGACCAACAGGTAAAACTGTATTCACAATACTACCACATCGTTCCAATTTGCTAAAAAAAAATTTACCTGAAAACAGAAACTTTTTACAGAGGAAGTAGCAAAAAAAAGAAGGCTATCTGTAAAATTTCTGCAATGAAAATAAATAATTCAACACTTAATGAATACAACTTTTCTACCATCTACGTTTCACTATTGGACTACTTTCTTATGTAAATTTTTTTGAGCTAATGGCTGATCTTACCCATAATAAATATTCTAACCAAAAATAAAATTTTCTCTGTATTTAACTTTTTAAACACTTATCCTTCCTGTACCAAACTGTTGAATAGGTATAGTAAAATCTTTGTATATCGTTTATAGCTATCGATATCCTGTTATGTTAATTGTTACTCTATCATCCTATTAAAGTATGAACCACTAAGGTTCGTCTGCTTGGATGATCAACTAACAAATAAATAAATAAATAAATTCTGGCAAGTTCTAATAATTACTTTTGTTAGTTCAGAACGCCATTTTTCGAAAAATGGTCATCAAAAAATAATAAGTCAGGGTACCATTGTAAAAAGAATTGGACGCTAATCAAAATGATGTACCACTTGACCCCCCTTACCATTTAAAATTCTAAGAGTATCATCTACCCCTCCTATAGGAGTTGAATCACGAGAGCTACAAATATTCCTCGAAAAAGTCTCCCTTGAAAATAGATTCCTCATATTGTTTACTATGGATGGAAGATATTAAGGGTGGGAAGTTTTCAAATTGACACCTTTTATGTATATTTCAATGTAAGGTAAGGTTGTGTGTAAATCACTCCATGTATCAGAACCGCTAAATAATTAACTTCGGAAATAGGGACTAGTACTAAAAATCCAAAAGTAAATAATAAAGAACCTTAGCTGAAAACCCCTTCATGCATTTTTCTGCATACATCAAGCATACTGATCAAGCAAAATAGAACCTGTTGGCACCGATTCATAACATCAACTCATGAGAAAGGAAATCATTATGAGTTAGCTATCTCATTATAATGAGATAGGAAGGAATCTGTTAGTCTCTTGAACTCTGGCATTTCTTTGTTTGCATCAATTCTTTCTACAACCGACCGTATGTAAAATGATATGAATAAGATCGCGTGAAAACAGGATTCCAGTTCTTCATGTCTTCCATTCTTCATGCGAATGATACAGTATCGCCTTTCACAAAATTGCCTGATGCATTCAAACAAAATAATACCCTTATGAAACCCATCTCAAATGATCCAAAACGTCCGTATTCATTTTTATTCATCGGCCTATTTTTCACTCGTCTCGATGGCTTGACAGCTGATTCGGGTTGTTACTCTCATGCATTATTGAAACAACGAAAGCTTTTTGCGATTCTGATACATGGCAGAATATTTTATAAATGTGATCTCTGCCTCTGGGTTTTTTCAGGTGATGAATTATATAAAGGCAGTTGCTGTGAATATGGAAAACACTGCCATAGGGGATGGTTGGTTCATGATTCCAAGTGAGTCTTCGGAATCTCTGTTATTTACTGATTCATTCATTTCTTCGAATAGAAACAGTATGATTGCAAGGAGCCCGACTACAAGAAGTGATGTGAGATAAAATATGGAAAGACCTTTTTATCTTTCATACTTCATTTTTCATGATGAAGAGGTACGATAGTGCTTCATGATGGATGATAAATAATCCGCAATGTCAATGTTTTTCAAAATAAAAGTACAGCCCCCAATATAGGTTAGGTTCAAAATGAGCGAGTCTGCTCAACCCTCCGCTGAGGGTCTATTGTGGCTCATACCAATTCATATTTCACTTGGGTTCAGCTTCTTGACAAAGCCGATTAGTTTATTTGGTTTATACATGAAAAAAATTAAATAAATTCAAAAACAGAAATAGTCAAATTTTAGATTTTTACTTTCATGAACGAGTCAAGAACCTTTCTGATGTTGTATTTGAAGATGAAGAGATGGAACTACTGAAACTTGGTTTGAAGCACCCCTTAAAACATAACTTTTCAGACAATAACTTACTTGGATTTGCAATAGACGTTGCTAGCAAATTCCTTTCGAAACACAACAATATCAAAAAGTTATCAGAAATGACGTTCAAAATTTTCTTTACAGAGTTAAAAAAGACAAATCAAAAAAGTTAAATGAAACAGAAAAACATTTTAATTCAGTCCTCAAGAAAATCAAAGCCAAAATTGTAGACCACAACCTAATCTTTTCTAAAGCTGATAAAGGAAACAGTAATTCTCAATAAACTAGATTATATAAATAAAGTAAAAACCTTTCTATCTGAACACGATTTCAAACCAATAAATTCAAATGCTTTCAATAGTTTCATCAACAAAACAAAAACATACATCAAAGTCAGCAATGATCTTTTTAAGAAGTACAATTAACCTTATAACTTAATTTCCAGTAACCTAGTCATGCCACGTTTGTATGGACTTCGAAAGATATGTAAAGTCAACATTCCAATCAGACCTGTAGTAAGTTCACTAACACTCCAGTTTCAATTAAAGCAGCTTTCATTCACAATCTTATACAAGAATTAACAAATTTTAAGCCGAAATACTCGGTAAGTAATTCTTTGGATTTAGTAACAAAATTAAATAATTTAAATTTACTCATTGAAAATTATCTCATGATATCTTTTGACGTCAGTAATCTCTATACTTCAGTTCCCAAATCAGAAACTATACCTCTAGTAGGTGATATTCTTAGAAATAACCTTGTCGATGAAGACACTGTTACACAAATTTTAACTTTATTAAATTTTTGCGTTTCTCAAGATTTCTTCATCTTCAACGAGAAATTTTACAGACAACCAGAGGGCTTAGCAATGGGTAGTTGCGTATCTCCATTTCTGGCAGATTTATTCAATAATTCACAAATTAACAACATAGTCAACGTTAACAACAATGAAATATTACATTGGTTTAGGTACGTAGACGATTGTCTAGTCTTCATTGAAGGCAATTAAGACACAGCCGAAAACCTTCTGAGAAAAATAAATTCAATCCATCCTAACATTGAGTTCACACTTGAAATTGAATCTGAGAACAAATAAAATTTTCTAGATTTAACCATCAATAAATCTGCCAATCTGGAATTTTGCATTTATAGGAAACCTTCTCAAACAGATCATGTTATACCAGCTTTCTCCAATCACCCACATCGGCATAAAATGGCAGCCTTTTATGGCTACATTCATAGACTTCTGAACATTCCAATTTCTTCCATAAACTATAATGAAGAGTTCAACATTCTCAAACAAATCGCATACAATAATGGCTATAACCCTAACATTATCCAAACTTTAATTCAAAAAGTCAAACATGAAAGATAACAAAATCTAACCTACCCAAGAGAAGAAAATCCTTCTAGATTTGTATCTCTACCGTTTACAAATGAAAATATTTCTCGAAAAGTCTCTGGTTGCAACAAGAACAAAATAACAAATCTAAAAATTTATTTAAAAAGTAAGAATAATTTAGGCAAACATTTAGTAAATTCAAAAGAAAAAATTAACAAATTATCAAATGGTGGGATTTATAAACTTAACTGTAATGATTGTGAAGCTTCTCTCATAGGTCGGACTTGCAGACCTTTGAAAGTTCGTATAAACGAACATCTGTACAAACCTGGAAACTCGGCATTTGGCCACCATGTTAAATTCAGTAAACATAACTTCAGTCCTAATCGCAATTCATAAATTTTGAAACAAGTCAACTCAAAGAATTTTAATAGACTAGATTTTCTCGAAGATCTACAAATAGACAATTACAGTGTAATATCCTATGTTTAAACCCACAAGTTCAATTAAATAGATCATATATTCCTCTACATAGGAGATTAAGATAGTACATCATTTCAATGCAAATTTTCGAAATTCATTGTTCTTTGCTCACTAGGTGAACTTTCACATTCTGTAGTCACTAAACATTGTCATATGTCATATTCTCTCCTAACTCTTATTGGACATGGACCTTACGTCAATGTCAACACATTCAACTGTCATTTTTTAATTTCACATGTCAAATTCCAAAATGTTCATATCCTTTCCGGTTTCACCTCGTGGTTGTTGGTACAACACGAGTAGGCTTCTGTATTGCCTGAAAAAATGCAAAACCGGAAATATTAAACAAAAATCCCTTTAAGGGTATATATTAAGTACTTAATTTTTACATGTTTTATGTATGTCCGATCAAATCAAGGTCAAACATGGTTTTATTGACTTTTTATATTGCTCCTGTATAAATACTTGACGAGTAATTCAAAATTTCTTAACTTTTCTATTTTTCCATTATCACTTACTTGCAGGTATAGCACCGATGAAGGCTTAACAGCCGAAAGCGCTTTGCGATTGTATTAAATTCACTTACACGAAATACAACTCTTTCATTGAATCATATATGATTTGTCAGATCCAAGGAAGAGAGTGAAACTCTGCCAAACATTGAAAACTTGATTCGGTCCGCAGTGGGGCAGGCACAGAGTATGTGCTCTGCTTTCAAGACAAAGACGACATGTCAGGACCTTCGACATTCTTGTCATGTGATGTTTCAAACAACAGTGGCCTGTGAGTAGGCCTGTTAGACATCGCAGGTCATCCCTGCTGGAGTCTAACAGTATTTCTAGCAGTAAGTCAAATTTTTCGATGAATGTACAAATGCCTTCGAATGAGCCAATCATGGTAGGTATCGCCGGAAGTTTAATACTTCCCTTGCTGTCCAGGTTTTCAATGTATACTTGGCAAAACTTGTTGGTATGCCAATGGCAGGTTCTGATCCAATGAACCCACTCGTGGTACCTTCTCTTACAAGGCGGTCTGTCATTTCATTGCCCTCCATACCGAAGTGGCCAGGAATCCAGACCAGAGACAGACTGTTGAGCCTTCCTATGGAGAAGAGCCTTCTCTGGCAGTTTGACACCAGCTCAGACGTTGATCGATACGAGCCAAGTGCTTTCAATGCCGCTTGACTGTTCGAGAAAATTTTGATTGATCATTATATGAGGTCGGTTTCTTCCACATATATTGTAGGCGTGAATTTCCGTCTGGAATACTGTCGCATAAAGTCCTGGACCGGTTTATATTTCTGTTCTAGGTATACAACTTTAAATACCTGCTCCAGTTGTTTTTTAACCATCTGTGAACCAGCAATAATCCACTTTCATTAGTTCCTCTTCTTGGACGACCCAGTCATCTCTCTTCGGAATTAGAACGGTATGAGGTAGGTCAAAATTTAGTATTGAAAGTCATTCAATCAGCAGTCTGCTACGCTCTGTATAATTCTGTTGCCTGCAATTGGCAATATGCATGATTACTCTCTCTTTCTCCAGAAAGATGTCGAGAGGAGGTAAGTCTAGTAGGATTTCCATAGGAAAATGTATCATGTGTAAGATTCCTCAGTCTAGATTGAAGGAATCACTGAGAGGCAGTAATTGCAAGACTCAACTCTGTCAGCTACGTACCTAGAAATATGAATCAGTTTTGACGGAAAAACTATAGATCGTGTTGTATTTTGCAGAATCCTGACTGAGATAAAGAATATGTTTTTGGGGGTCATCCACTTCTATTAATGATGTTTTCATCTCGCAGAAGAATCAATTTGTCGTATCGCTGGTGTCTTTCGTATCACTTGTCGCGATTTATTTTTTAATTTAACATTACCCTGTTTGTATATATTTGAAGTATGTGTTTTTATATTTTGTAACTTAAACTCCTTCAAGAAAGCGCCTAGTGTGATAAGACATAGGTTGTTCAATTAACTTCCGGCCAACATTAAATCATCTGTAACATTGAAAGCATTCAATCAATATCTCAAGGAATACCTACTGAAAGGTGGATTTTACTCTATGGAAGAGTTTTTTAAATGGCATATAATCACTGTCAGTTTGCCAGAATGTCTTCTCCTAATTAGTTCTTAGTTTCAGTTCTAGTTTTTAGTATTGACTAAAATACCTGTTGGGTAGGTTTGTGTGGTGGCATGGATTACCTTTCTGATCCATATTTCATAATCAGACATTTTTTTCAGTGCTCCTGCAGTATGCCATAATCATGCCAAATTCCAGTTACATCTACTCCAAATAAGTAGACATCAGCCTTCCTTTTTTTACTCCATATTCCTCATAGTAGAATGTTGTTTTATCCGAGTGAATTATTCACAAACCCGACCCAGATATGTAGCCAATCTGAAAAACTTCCACGAGACCACCTTCATAACAGGCATCGTAAATCAAGATGCATTCAAATTAATCATGTCAGATCCGGAGCGTGTAATTCCTTTCTTCGCGTAGGAACTCACAGTTCCGTGCGCGAAATATAAATATTTCATTTTGTATGCACCAGTATTTCATCTTCGAGGAACGTACCTAGTGTGAGAGGTGACAACTCCTCTCTCATCTGGATAATAACTGAGTTCATGCATATGAAATGAATTTCTTCTCGGTTGATTATCCTGATACCGCTTAGTCAACAAGATCGAAGTGGATGAAACTTTCGGAGTTCACAAGCGAGTGGAATATACTCGATCAAATATTCATTGTCATCCAATTCTGATTGGTGTAAAGAGTATGTTCTATTCAATTCTAATATACTTTCCATATTTGCATTTCGTGAATCTGTCATCGATTACGTTAGAGTGAACAACTCATCAACCAATTCCACTTGTGACGACTATTTACAAAGACTCAATGATTTTTTTTTCAAATTAATAGGGAACAAAATTAGCTGCTACTTGGGAAATGAGAAAAATTTTATCTTTACTTTCGAAACATACTGTGACATTTAAAAGCAACAAGGAGAAAATAACTGTATTTGTGATTTAAAAAAAAAACTAAATCTTGGAATCTACTTAGTCCCTATCAGATATACTAAGTGATTTTCAGTTTCTTGAAAAAACACATTTTTCCAAATAAGCAAAATCTCAATGGTTAAATTTTTCAAAAAAAATCTCCAGCCTGGGACTTCACCAGCGTGGATACAGATAAGACCTTTTCTTCATCAACGCATGAGTATAGCCATACAAAGAGGTAATGCTGCGTCCATTTCAGGTTCTATTCCTACTAATCGAAGTTTGGATGAAATATTCAGTTGTCCGCAAAGAATGCATGAGTACATTAAATCTCAAAAAGTCATAAATTCTGCCATATTTTCTTTCAAATCAAGAACAAGCAGTTCCTACACGAGTTCGTTATCACGTCGCTCCATTGACAGAGGCAACCTTGGTTGTAGAGACTTCGCAGAGGAAAATTTCACCAATGAACCCAACAAAAGCATCAGGCCTGCAGTACACAAAACCATCGAAACAATGGTCCTAATGGGTTGAAGAATATTAGTGCTGTCCGGTGTTTATTTAACACAAAATGTTTGATGGAGTATTTATTTGAAAAAGACTTGATGGATATTAATACGAGTATCTCTAGTGTGAAAGGGGCTCTGATCCAAGTTTTTGCAAATGTAGTCAAAGAAATATCGTCAGATGACTCGTCAGCTCATGGGGTTAATACAGTTCCATTGAAAATGCAGATTCAAAAGTTTGCACCTCGGTTTGTCGATAACGATCAGCAAGAAACTCAGGAATTTTTACGATACTTGTTGGAGATATGAACACGTCAATAAAGTTACTGAGAAGCCTAAATCCATCTTGACAGAGATCGACGAGAATTTAAGTGAGAAGGAAAAGGCTCGAAAACTATGGTTGAGATTTTTGGAGGTGGGTTAATAATTAATTTACAACTGACGCTGGACAACTCCGAAATTGTAGAGTACTTTGTAGGCCAACTTCATCTACCTTAAAATGTTCACATTGTGGTCATTGTTCAGTCACTTTCTAACCATTTTGGGACCTTTTTTTGCCGATTCCACAAAAAATAGACCATCTGAAACTTTCACAATGTTTGGATTATTTGACTAGTGAAGATATTTGGTGTGGTCAAAAGTTTGTTTCAAAACCCTGTAGGTTTTTTTTTCAAATGGAACACCCTGACTGAAACATGACTTCTTATATCCAATTCGAAAAGTTTTCTAGTTATAAGGGTTTCTTCAAGAAAAAATCATGAGAATCTTGTTTTATTCACGGATTGACAGATTAGGGCATTCTAAATACAAAAGCGATACAAACAAAAAGTGTATGTGTCAGATATTCATGAAATATTATCGTGAAGATTGAAATAAACAATAATTATTGAAATAGTTATATTCTGAATGTGTTTTAAATTCATCAGATTGCCTGAAATGAAAAAAACAAAAAAAAATGGAAATATTTCGCAATATTGTTGATATATTCTCGAAAGAACCTTGGCCATAAAACATTCAGTGATATTGGTGTACTTATAATGGAATAATATTAATACAATGTTATGAAAATATTGGCAAAATATTCAATGCAATATTGGCAAAAAAAATTACGTTTCACGATATCGATCCAATATTGCATATTGGTGGAATATTCTTGAAGTAATATTGGCATCAAAACAGTCAGCGATATTGGTAAAATATTCAAAGTGAATCAAAAAATCAAATATAATATTGTTTATTTCCTAGAATCGATCTGAGAGGAATCTTGAGATTTCAATATTTATTCATATTTCTAGAATAAACCAATCTGTAGACGATCGACCTAATACAGGTTAATATGCTGGAGAAATATTAATCAATCAATATACTTCAATAAATATAGTTTTCCTTAATTCAAGATCTTCAATCCTACTAAAACTTGAGTAGTTCTGGAGAAAATTTCACTAATGTGTTAAAATGTCCATAAGAGGTGTGGAATTATCGCTGAATTATAGCAGTGCGCTATTTGACAATTCAAAAGTGACTGATGAACGACAGGATATACTAACAATAATTGTAGTATCAACTATAACAATGAATAATATGAATTTTTTTGTATTTTTGAAGTTCTTCACTGTGCTAACCAAATAATTCTGAAAAGAACGTGAGTTTTGAAAAATCTGCACTTGGATATTTTTTTCTCTATTGGAAAAAATTGCCTTTCTCCTTCGAATTTATGCATTGAAACAACGAAAACAATTATCTCGTGCAGTTTTTAAAAATAAAATTTTTTTGAGAATAATCGGTAAATTTGAAAGCACTTATGGTATTTTCCTCGATAAAAAAATATTTTATTGAAAAAAATATAAAACAAGTTCCATGTGAATTTCCTGAAGTACTTCTGTCTGAACCAAAGCTAGAGGGATGAACTGCAGATTTCAATAATTTGAAAATGAGTTATGAAACCTCCGAATGACATGAACATTATCATTTCAAATGGAACTATTTTCAACTTCTTCGTCTGTGATAGCCATTCCAATCTTGAGCCTGTCGGTACTGGTGATATTTCAAAACAGTCAGCGTGGCATTACGTTTTGTTGAGAAACAATTGCTTCTGGAATTGTCTTACGAATAAATTTATTCCTGGCGCCCCATACTTCCCAACTTCGCGCTACGGAAAGTCACAACTCTGAAGAATGACGATTTTTCCAAGCGCGAGAATCAAATAGCTCAAAAAGGATTTGTTATGGTTTGAATGGCTACGCCAAACTCCGCAATCCGATTTGGATCTCTAGAAATTGAATCCGAATATGAGATTCACCCTCGCAAATCAAATATTTGGAAATGCCAATTCGATTGGGCTGGGCAGAGGCCCCGCGATATAATTGTGTATAGGTAATTCGAAAATGACTAACATAATTACGCTAGGAGCGACAGGATAGGGTATCGTCTACCAATTACACTTTTCAGTAGAACTGAAACAGATGGATTCCAACGTTTCCGGAATTCTCTGTAATTTGTCAGATCGAAGTGTGCTTTGTGCATGCCAAGTATCCCGACGACATGCTTTCTGGGGTAGTTCAGGAGCGCCCATTATATTTTCTGTTTGTATACTAGATGCGTTAGGAATACCTAATTAAAAATTTCCAGAGAATTCCCTTTCAACCAGTGTAGTGTTATAGCAGGAGGCTCATTTCTTCCTACAGTTTCATTGTCTCTCCTGGACATGTTTGCTTTCAGTGAAATTCTGGTATTTCAGGAAAAGGAAACAGAGTGGTGATTCCTGCCTGCTAAGTTTATCTCATTTCCTCCTATGCCTGGTACCCAGTTTTCACTCCATTACGTTCTGTTCAGAAACAATCCACATTTTTTTGGATTTTGACCTTTAATAGTATGGAAATCTAAGTAGTAGCTGAAATCAGGAAGATCTGTTTAAGTCTGAGGGGAAAATGACGAATCAATGCGTTTTAAGTGAATTTTCAAGAAAACACCAAGCAATTTTTTTCTTCAGCCATCATAAACTCTGAGAGATCGCTCTTACTCAAAAATTTTGTTCTGTAAAGTATCGTGAGTATAACTGGGAGCTGATTGGAGATTTTAAAATGGTGGGATTTTTAATGGGGCTACAGGGCCTGTAAGAACAGAATTGTGTGTCGGAAAACAGAACGTCAAATTTGAGCCGATTGTTGAAGCGGAAAAAGTGTTAATGCCGCCTTTGCACATTAAGTTAGGGTTGATGAAACAATTTGTTAAAAAACTGGATGAAACTTCAGAAGCTTTTGGATACTTAAAAAAATTTTTTCCGAAGTTATCGGAAGCAAAGGTTAAAGCTGGGGTTTATGTTGGTCCGCAAATAAGACAGATTTTCGCCGATGAAAAATTTCCTACGTTGCTGAATCGTACTCAAAAAGCAAGTTGGAACAGTTTTAAAGCAGTAGTTTCTGGATTTTTAGGAAATAATAAAGCTGAAAACTACGAAAAGTTGGTTGAGGATATGCTTACAAATTTTAAGGCCATGGGCTGCAGGATTTCATTAAAAGTACATATGCTGCATGCTCATTTGGATAAATTTAAAAACAATATGGGAGCCTATTCCGAAGAGCAAGGAGAACGTTTCCATCAGGACATCATGAATTTTGAACAACGCTATCAAGGCCAATGCAATGAAAACATGATGGGCGACTATATTTGGGGTTTATTGAGAGAAAGTAGCTATGAACATAAAAGAAAAAGTAAAAGTGTGCACTTTTAAGTTATTTTCCACTTTTCTGTAAGCTAATTTGATAGTAAAACTTAATAAAAATAATAAACATTTTTATTTCAATAGTTTTATTTTCAATCAAAAATTAAAATCCGAGATTTTTAAAAATTTCGTTCAATCAGTCTTCTAAGCACAAAAGCAAAGTTTTTCATGCCATATATTTTTTTTCCGTCTTATTACGACCTAAACTACCGAAATTTAATGCTTTGCAATCAAAGTCAAATTTCATGTTGACCCGTGAAACTTTTCAGTAGAAAAATTTTCAAATCCATATCACAGTCAAAGTCGCACAAAATCGCTAACACTTCAGAAAGGCCCCTGAAAGTCATTGGGAAGTTGTGGATGATGTCAAAGTAGTGGGGGAAGCCTAGAACTGGTTAAAAAAAATCATTCTTAAAATCGTTTTTTCCGTTACCAGCTGTCATCCCCATACGAACGACAGCCCTCAGAAGTCGAAACTCGTGCGAGCTAAGGATTAACGAGGTCTTTCTTTTTAACGTGCGATTCCTAGCATGCTGGGAATCGAACCCACGTCCCTCTGATAGACTAGCGCTCTACCATCATGACCACTGCGGCCCATTAATTAATTCTCATACTGTCTGTATTGCAATTTCAATCTTCAATCCCTAGTAAGAGAAAAGGCTTCAACACTTTTTTCCAATCCTCACTCCAAATTATTCAGGCTGTGAGGATACACAAGGATACACAAGATTTAGTGATAGCAACTTTTGATGTCGTCGCCTCCACCAAATTTTTTAGTCCATAATGCATCGAAATTTTGGTGAAAGCACCTAATTTGTATATACAGAATTCTGATAATTTCACGAAGAACGAAACGGAAGATAATTGCTGTTTGAAAACTCTTTTTTCTGATAACCAGCTATCGTCCCCATACAAAATCTGATTTTTTATAATTTTCATTTGGTTAAGGTACTGGTATCGCCATCTATTATCTGATACCTTAACTATCGCTACTTTGAAGAATTATTCTTCATCCATCCAGCGTCAAAATAAAAATTCCAAGGTACTGAATAAAAATTCTGATATACTCATGAAATTTCGAACTATTTTTGCCAAACATTGATGAAATGCCACTTGTGAATATAAACGGAACTCTTACTCTGTTTGCAGATGACACGACAATACTGTGGCATCATAAAAATGTCGATAACTACACAGTTCAATTTCTTGTGATATTACAAAAATCAAAGATTGGTGTGACTCTAAGAAATGGCCCTTTAACCTAGGCGAAACTAGTTTTCTTACTTTCAGATGCACTCTTCCTGATATTTGGTCATAAAATGATGTTATCAAAAGTGAGAACAACTCCACATTTCTAGAGCTTACCGTTGACAATAAACTCAAATTTAGAGATCATGTAATGAAAATAGTTCAAAAAATTGCTTCAGGGTGTTATGTTCAAGCAAGTTGGGATATTCACCTACATGAACATCATATTTCGCACTTAAGATATGGTATTGCTTTCTGGGGAGTTTGTTCAAAATAACTACTAAATATGATTGTTGTTACCCAAACAAGAGAATAGAATCAAAATGTATAATAATTTGCCAGTGTCCATCAAGGAAATTGGAGTCCATAAAATCTTCAGAAACACCGTGAACAAAATTCTTGTCGAGAAGGCCTATCATACTCTCCAAGAATATCTCAATGACTCATTCTAGTGATGAACACAACATTAAATAAGATGAAAAAAATCGTTACATTCTTATTTGTATTTTAATTTTTCTGTGAATGTACTAGTATTCATTTCAATTTCAATATGTCTGTGAATGTACATATTCTCTTTTTTTGTAAAAGTTTGAATTTCTTATTTTATGATTACCTTTTGAGATGATTTTGTAAAGTCTATTTTATTAATATGATTATATGACAAGTGGGTAGATACATGCTTGATTTACCACGTGTGCTCTAGAAATTAACGCAACTGTACTGCTATATGTATATGAACCATTACTTCATTTATTCATCTGTTCATTTACCTCATATTTTGATCGACTGATTGAAGTACCCTTAGAACCACTGTATCTGTTTTGAACTTGATCACCTATGGCCAGCGCCTTGATGGAAATTTTATGAATAATGATGACAAAAAAAAAGTATTTGAGAAATATTCACTTGATATGCTATTACACTGACATTATTATGAGAGTAGACGTCTAAAATCCATTAATTTTACTGTCTTTTTGTTCGATTCTACGGAAATTGAGTTTGTGAAACTGCCTCAAAGTTAATCATTAGTATTGTTCAAGTTTTTATGATACTGGTAACAATGCAGAGAATTTTCATCTGACTTGGAGTAACTTTTATCGCAGCACTACTCAACTCTTGGATTAAAAATGAAATATTCAAGAAACCATAGTCATAAACTTCACGTCTCAGGAAAAACTGTAATGTTTCGAAGAATGGCAATTTGTCGGTCATTCATTATGCATGTATATATTCAATTATACATTAGATACAACCTCATACAAAGAAGCCTAGATATGATCAAAATAGCACGTAAATTTGGTTATAAAAAGAGAACAACTTTATATAGAGTAGTCCAGATGACGTCGAAATTATTGAAAAAAATTATCACTCTAATCGGACTTCATCAGGCCAAACCATCTGATAGCTGAAGAAATAGTGGCCAACGTAAATGGGAATATGACATAATCTTTGCAATGAGGGAACTTTTTTTTTGTACCTGTCTCAGTGGATCAATAATATATGATTATTATAATTATCATACTATGGATTTTCATTAAGAAAGTGCCAGTACAGAGAAGAAAAACTCACAAAAAGATTCCTCAAAATGATATTCAACAAAAAAGGACTTATTCAACATATTACCTACATTTTGAATCTTAAAATTCAACCCAATGCAGTTTTTTTCTGGTCTATCAATTATAAAACATTCAAATCAATACAAAAACCCTAAAATAGAATGCGAATACAATACACGAACCAAAATGATTTCAAAACTACTTTCGTGAATGAAAAACTATTGGCCAAAAATGTACTAGGTACTTCATCAGCTTCGAAATATACAAAAGCACCACCAGCTACAAAAAAATGTCAAAAACCAAAATGAATTCAGAAAACGAATAAATAATGACTTACTTCATTACTGGCTTGCTTGAAATACATAAGCCAGTGTATTCTCAGACTTTTCAATAAAATTAAAAAAATGTGTTTGTAATTCCCCCTTCATCATTTCATTCGATTGACTGTGAATTTATATCCATATATACATATTTATATACATTATAAAATATTATTTATTTAAGTACGTTGTATTTTACACGAAATTTTACTCATTCCTGGCTTCAGATTAGAATTCCCATTCACATATATTACCAATCATAGCAAAATAACGGAAATGGCGAATATCGTTGACGTTATTTTTAACGGAAGTGATACAGCAGAGGGCTGATTATTATATTATTATTATCTTTTTTGTGAATTGGGAGAGAATCATTTGAAAATAAGCATGAAATGTGAAAATACAGTAAGACTGAAAACAAACAATCCAAATGAACTAAAATCCAATATCATTCATACAATATCATGTGATGAGTGTAACAAGATGTATATAGGGCAAACATGTAGGTACTTGTAACAGAGGATGACAGAACATAACAGAGACTGCAGAAATATACATCACCGGCTGAAAACAGTGAAAAAGTCCATGAGTCTTGCAAGACATTGTAAGTCACCCCTCCATACTTTCGATTTCAAATCCATCAGTATTATAGGACATCAGACGATATTGAAAAATACTCCTGTATGAGAGGTTAGAGATAACAAAGAATGAAAGATTCAATACTGAAAATTTGAACCCTCCGTATTCAATTCATAAATAAAAAATCAGATAAAAGTCGTAAATCAGACTCTTTCTAATTTTCCCCATATCGCTCATCAGTCTTCTCATGTTGATAGAAAAAAGGTTCACCCACAGCTCAGTTGTTTATGTATTAATAATAATACTAATACTCCCTCATAAAAACTCATACAGCATACCCAAAGCATAGCATGTGCGGATAGAGAACGACATTAATATTATTTGTCGTGGTGCTCCGGAGCGACTTACTAATTTTTGGTGGCGTATTCACTTTTCAGCTGTAGGAAAACCCGAAAAACTTACAGAACTACCCCAGGTGGCCGGCGCGAACTCCAAGCCAGCAACAGTTTCGTTAACTCTTATGAAGTGAAATTTCTAGGGGTCATCTTTGATAATAAACTCTCATGGAATGCTCATTCAGAAAAGATTCTCCACAAAACCTGAATGTCCTTACGGTGCCATTGCTTGGGGCCAAGATCATCATAGCTAACGGCCCAGGTGAAGCTCTCAAGTTTACAGAGACAGGCTTGTCTGACGATCAATGGTGTCATGGTGGTCGGTGGATCAGCGGTCTAATGCACAGGCCGATCGAAACTCCAGCTTAGCCATAGTCGGTTCGAATCCGATGTAGGTACGAGAATTTTTCTCAACTACTTTATATCGCATCGATAGGCGGCCGCATGCCTTATTGAAAAGCAAGTGTATTGTGAGTTGTCTAGATGCCAATCTCGTCTAGTGCTAGCTTGGAGTGCACACCGACCTCCCGAGGTGGTGCTGTAGGTTTTCCGGGTTTTCCTACAGCTAAAAAGTGAATACATCACCTAAAAACATCAGTAAGTCGCCCCGGAGCGCCACGGAAAATAATAATAATAGCCGTCCTCTACCCACACAGACTTTGGGTACACTCAACAAGTGTTTATGAGGGAGTATTATTATTTATTATTTATTTATTATTTATCATCACCACACCGTCAGCAGCTATGGATCCTACTAGACATACTTCCTCTACGCATCTTCCTTAAGAGGTAAAGAGGCTAGATGGAAAACCTACTGTATGCAACAGACTTCTATAGAGCGTAGCAGTTTGCTGATTGACTCTGGGAATTACCTCTGATATAATGCCTCCAACAGTAAATTTTGACCTGCCTTATACCGTTCTCATTCCGAAAAGAGACGACTGGGTCCTTCAAGAAGAGGAACTACTGAGAGCAGATTACTATTGGTTCACAGATGGTTCAAAAACACCTTCTGGATCTGGTGCGGGAGTTTACAGTCAGTCGTACACCTACAACAGAAATATCAACCTGTCAAGGATTATATGCGACAGTATTCCAGGCGGAAATTCACGCAGTTGATCTATGATTAAAGAGATTGGAAGAAACCAACCCTACACAAAGACAATCAAAATTTTCTTAAGCTGCTTAGAAAGCACTTGGATTGTATCGATCAACGACTAAGCTGGTATCAAACTACCAGAGAAAACTATCCTCAATAGGAAGACTCAACAGTCTGCCTCTGGTCTGGCCATCGGTATCTCACCAAGTTTTGCCAAATATACATTAAACACCTGGACAGCAAGGAAAGTATTTAACTTCTGGCGAAACCTACCTGGATTGGGTAATTCCAAGACATTCATACATTCATTGAAGAATTTGACAAAAACACTGTTCAGCCATAATTTAGGATTTCCACCTCAAGGGATTTCGTTTTTAGTAGTTCTTCTGGTCGTAACTCACATAGTGGTCGGTTTGACTCCCTTTGAATGGGTTCCTGAAGTTCTTGATTCTGTAGCCTTTCGATGTGCAGACTGTTCCTTGGGAGATCCACAGAGAGGTGGTTCCAAGGATCCTGAACCATTTGAGTTTTGGGAGTATCTTGGTTTCCTCTGGTACGTTTTTTATGATGCCCGCATCCGCAACTAATAAAGTCATCTTAAAGGCACCCTTGAGGATTACTCTAATCAGCCCCCTCAGGGATGATTGGCTTGGATTCTCTCAAATGATTTCTAAAGGTCCCTGCTTTGGGTATCCCCTCTAACGATAGGCAGAAAGTCCGAGTGGTGAACCATAGCAAAAATTCCGATTGTTTCGTTATGAGCACATTTGAAGAAAATGGCGGCTTGATTTTTGATCGTCTCTTACTCGAGTAGACTTTTCAAAGTAAAACTTCATCTGGCCATTGTTCGTATGTATCTGAAGACTACCTTAAAAATTCCATAACTAACATGTTTCAAATATTTCGTCTATAATAGCTGAAAAATTAGAAAGATTCATTTGATGGCCCAGTAACTCACTGAAAATTCCTGGCGTATCACATCAATCGCAATTTGCGCGTTTCTCACATAAAAGTTCACTTTTTCCAGCGTATGAACGGTCCTCCGGAGGGCAATAATCTTTGAAATATACATCTCTGTCGTCTGAGAAACACCAATCATTTCAGATGGTCTAGGCTAAGCGTCCAGTTACGAATGAAATGGATTTATTCGGATGTAGCCGATAACCAACAGGAATATGTCAAGGAATATTCCAGAACTAATTTTGTTTCAATATTACATGTTGACTAAATGATACGTGAAAAACTACTCTTTGTTACTCTTCACTTCATACACAGACATTAATTCATCAGAGGAAAAAAAAAGGATGAAAGTGTTTTTATTTATAGATTGGTTCATCGAAAACGTATCGCAAATCACTAGAGGCTAAGAAAGAATTTTTCCACAAATTCGAAAAACTCGTAAAATTTTTCATTCATGGGAGCAACTTTTGACGTAAAAAGCATAGCAAAATCTTCAACCCTCTAAGTAGGGGTGTCATCCTCCAACTTTTTTTAAAATTGTATCGGGGCAAATAATACCTATTTTTAAAAGGCTTTCGATTTCCTATACATTGCAGCTTGGTTTTTATAGACCGATCCACTTGTTTAGAAGATATGGAACTTTGAAATTGCAACAATTTACAAAATGTTTAGGTCTTGAATTATATAAAAGGTAACAGAAAAAATTGTGCAGGTGCGCTATCATTTTCATTTTATAGAGCTCAGGAAACAGTAATTATTTTGCTTCTAACTACTATAAAATTTTGTCATTTTGTGTCATATGAAACAATTTCACCCAATCATGTCAACTTTACACAGATCATTTTATTCACACATGACTGCACCTATAAAATGTCATGATTGAAGTCACAGGTAAGAGATAGTAGCGATTATTTATTTCGTCAATTGAATATCAGTCATCAACCAATCATTACGTTTGTTTCCTGTTTGACAGGACCAATCAACACGCTCTATTAGCGACTATTTACATGATGCACAATAGTCACCGACTATTCAGCATTTTATATATCAAAAAACCTGTGCATCTGACAGTACTCTAAATAAATACATCTTTAACGTCAAATAGAATCAATCATATTGAAGATGTATGAGTATTTGAAAATGAATCAGTTTGGAGAAAACAAAAACGAAGAGATAGATAGGGTATTCGAGGCTACAATCCCTGACAATACAGTGTTATTCATATGACTGATATAAAGAATTGGATTCAAGAAATAATCTTCATGAATATAACATTAATTTTCGACTGTTTCATTGCTGCTAAATTCATCTTGTATTTATTAATTTTTCTCGGCATTATTTTGGCATTAACAATCAGAGATGAAAGCCCTCGAGCTTCGCTCTCGGGACAATACAGTGTTATTCATATGACTGATATAAAGAATTGGATTCAAGAAATAATCTTCATGAATATAACATTAATTTTCGACTGTTTCATTGCTGCTAAATTCATCTAGTATTTATTAATTTTTCTCGGCATTATTTTGGCATTAACAATCAGAGATGAAAATATTGTGCCCAAGAGGTATCAACAATGTGAAATGAATACGGGGTACCCTTCTCTCTAAGCGTTTTCACCAAATGAAAAAATAAAGTCAAACATCTGTCAGAAAACAACTACTTCCCTGGTTAATACCACGACGGACATTGAACTAAATCTGACAGATATTTGTGTAACGTTCTTCCAAGAAGACCCAATTGCAAGTGCTCGTCTTGTAATTAAACAAAAGATTATCCTTCATTTAGCTGGGAATGACCACCTGCAGACATGCATGTTTCGAGGTTTATTGCCCCCCATCAGTGACAGGGTAGGTCGGACAACATTATAATTGTCCTGTCCGTGCCAAATGAACAATAATCAACCGTTTCACTGATTTCTGATATGACAAATATATTAAAAATGTATTGAGAATTAGCGTCATAATTATAATGCCGAAAAGTCTAGTGATGATAAGTCCCTGTTCCATGTAGGACATCTAGTTGGATATTAGAATTTCTGCCTAAGCCCTAAGTCATAAACTTTTGTTCATTGCGGTAGGTACTTTATTCCAGTTACCCGGAAATCTCTGACGTTTTAGCGAGAAATTCATTCTCAAAATTGGATTTTAGCTTAATATCTTCAATGAACGCTACTGACCACCTCAATTACTTGCTGGCAGTCGGTTGCCTCTATGAGAGCACTGCGGAATTGCTTTTACTCGTCCATTGCCAGTGGAAAATCTGATAATAATTTTCAAAAGGACAACCAAGGCACGTCGATATGTGGAACGTATAATTCTATATCCTCTTCTTTTATGAAAAAGTCATCGGTAATTTGAACAACTTGAGTGTCGGTATTAGGTTACCTTTTATTTCACTCTATCCATTTATGAGAGCATATGACGTGTTCGGACTGTAATGCAGTCGTTTTTGGAAAGAATATTTTTGCGGCTAGTTTTATAACGGCTGTACCCAAACTGTATGAGTGAGTTTTCAGTATTTTTCCTTGAATTATAAATATTCAAAAACTCCATGTACTCAATTTATCTTTTGGAGTATATTTTAGTTTCAAGGAAGTAGTTCAATAATCATATGGTCTTTCTCTTAGTAAAACAGTTACAGATTTATAAATAGGCACAGATATAGAATGAAATGTTTTAAAAGAAATTGGGTACTCTAAAGACAGATTTCAACACTCCGCTCTTTCCCCCACATTTCTATCCACACTATTCTCGTTCCATCAAATAATACTCAATTTCTCTCCCTTTTTTCTACATCAACTTCTGTCCCTTTCATCTACATTATCGTCGTTCTTCTCTTGATGCCTGATGGACCATGCTGGGGTCCTTGAGTCTCAAGAAGAGTTGGCTGCCTTACCAAGTCTATGTCTACAAGGCCAAGTGTTGGACATCTTGCAAAATATCTTCGAGAGTAGGCCGAAGAATACTCTAGAGGTTACAAAATTATTGGGCGGTGAAACCTTGATGTTGTATGGAGAGGCATCAAACTACAGCAAGTTCTTCGATTTGGTTAAACTACAAAGGAAGTCCTGAAGGTACTGATGGAGTTCAAAATGAGACCATCCAAATTTAGCAAGGTTTTCATTCAAAACTCAATCACTACTGAACTCCAAAGAAGAACCAAGTGAGATAATATTTTCCCAGTGGAGGAGCTGACCATCTTCAATAACACTAATAGGATAGAGCAGTATTCAGGAATCCAGCAAGAAACGAGACACCATCTACAAAGCTCAAGATAGACAGGTATGTAGTAGTATTCGAGATGAGAACAAGGTAATTTTGGAGAGAGCAGACCATCCACTCTGAAAAGAAGGATGACCTCACCCCTAAACAGGTAAACTGGAATCAGTCAGCACTTTTGGACGCGTGACGATTTTCAGATTTCCTTGCAGATAAATAATAATAATTGAATTTGGAGTTGACTGTGAAATGGAGTTGGGCCCAAACTGCAGAAATAATCCAAATTTGGTGCAGTTGCAGAAAAATCATGGGCTAAGTGGGATTTCTCATTTCTGTTGAACTGGAATGAAAGAGCCCAGATGGATTGTTCTCGACCATTATGTTGAGCATGAGAATCGAAAAACGACAACCTTCAAACAGGAATAGACATACTATTATTCATGGAACCTACCCCGTCTGGTCTAAAACAATGATTCTACTGAAAACAATATATTTCATGACATATTCTTTATGCCTACGAACATGAATGACCACATCAGCTTTCCTGTTATACACTGTGTCCCAACTAAAACTTGTTGCTCCCCGTATCACCGGAGTCGGAGAAGAATATAGAAAAATAGCTCAGACTCGTCAGAAGTATGAGATGAGTCACTGTACCCACACCCATCACCATCACTTTCATAATACCGAGTCTAATGGTGAAAGATCAGGAGATCTGACAGGCTATTCTATTGGTCCTCGCCTTCCAATGTACTCCCTGGGAAATTGTCATCCAAATATTGACATATCAGTGCAACAAAATGTAGAGGAGCTCCAACTTGTTGACAGGTGAGCTGACTTTCAAGTAGATTATCACCGTCTTTAAGTATTTGAGTGATTCTTGGGTTAACAGTTGTCCCAAAAGCTCAAGATACGTTTGGCTAATGAGGTTACCATCAATATAGTTTGGACCTATAGGTCTTCCAGAATCCATTGAATTAAATTTCTAGGGAGTTTGTGAATGAATTGCCCTGTACCAATCACCAGTCAGAAAAGCATATGTTGTGGAGGTAATCATTAATCGCACGTTGAAAGGTAATACCTCGTTAATCCTTAGCTCGCACAAGTTTCGACTTCTGAGGGCTGTCGTTCGTAGGGGAATGACAGCTGGTTAATGGAAAAAACAACAACAATCAATAACTGACTCATGATTTACCAACTTCATTCAATTCTTGTAGGTACATTCATACATTCTGCATTTCATAAGGATAGAATTTTGCTCCTCACAGAATTCGATGTACTTATGCTGCTTTTCGAAACTCAAAAAATTGTCGCATGTTATCTCAAATATTGAATATTATCCATCAGTCCTACAACTGAAATAACGACCACTTTATTTCTCATTGGCTCGTTCATGTTCTTCATTTAGCACTAATCCGGGCTCCATAAACTTATTTCTGTTCAAATTTCATTGAAAATTCGAGCTGAAGCACTAGCAAATCATCTATTTTCAAAGTACGTAGCTACTATTGCTGTTCTCTCATGTCAAATGGTTGAATGGAATAGGTAAATCGAATACAACAATAAACCAAGGCCTAACAGAAGATATCCGTCCAGAAACACATATGGACAATTTACTTGTTCAACAGAACGGCTGCCTTACCTTCCAAACTAATATTTATGAAAGGGTAGGTACTCTCTTTCAATACAGTGACGAACCTATAGTCTCTTGGAATCAACAAATAGCCCAGGAAATATTATTGTAAGCTAATTTCCTTCATGAATTTTAGAATACTGTGAATATCGAATGTTTATTTAAACCTGCAATATTTTTTTCAACCACAAAAAACAATAGTATCATGATCTTCTCGATACAATTCTGAACTTCGAAATCGCTTCGCTACTCAGGGCATATCTTCTTGGAACCAGCTCACTTTTTAACGAAATGGGAGTCTTTCACCTTCTGTTGGACAGGTACCAAGTTCTAGATGACAATAAATTGTTTTGGTAGATGGATCAGTATAAACTGGCCTACTAGATCTCCAGGTTTATCACCATTAGAATTATTTTCTAAGACTTTGGAAATAAGTGATGTTATGTATTTATGAATTTCATTTTGTTACCCTGTTTCGTAATGAACTCAGTGGTGTTAGAAAGTGCATTTTAGTTCAACTGAGGGATATTCCAATGGGGGTGAGGAATTTCAGCTGAGACACACTGTATTGGTGCTAGCGTAGGAGAATATATTCAACTATATTTTATCGACTTTGGCCCAGAGGTTATGCAAAGTTTAGCAGCTCATTTTCACATCACCTCCATAATAGAAGCACATTATACAGATATCGTCTAGATGAAGTGTTTATTATAACTGCCCGCAGGTGGACTTGAATATTCATATTCATCGTGAAACTTTATTTCAGGATGAATTCTTCCATCGATTGAAAATACAAACCTCAGAAGACCCAAGGGAAACCATCAGAAAGCAATTAACCAGAATTGTTCCCAATTAGGAGCTACTAATGTTGTTCTGAACTAATTCTTGAGCAAAGCAAGAGATATTCTTTGCATGAGTTCCCAAATGACTATGTGCACAATCATTTGGGATATTAAGTACGGTGGAATTCCTTTCAATACGTCTTCGTTCGAAATGATGGCGTACACCACAATAAAGGCGAAATTTGGCAAAAGCTCTACACGAACAGAAAATAAGGTTCGAATGCAATAGTCAAAGGTGTGCATATAATTTTGTATGGCATCATAATTATGTAAGTTAGGAGTCATCAATATATTACCATAGCCAAATGGCAATACTGATGTTGCAGTTTATAGCATGGTAAATAATGAAATACGGAAAAAGAATGCAAGATCTGAAATATACCAAATTCTTTACGGAGTTGTAAAACGACCCGATAAAGGGAATGCCATCGGATGATATGCTTCTCAAATTTAAAGCAGCCTTACTGGCAGAGATGCATGGAAGGAAGGCCCTCCGATTCATGCAGGAATTGCCTACTATACAGACAGCTCAACAATCTTAGGAGGTGTCGAAGTAGGAATATAGGTATATCACCAAGCCCAAGATGAAAGCCTCTTTGAGCTATTGTAAACTAGCAGGTTTGATAGAAGGATCATTGCTATTTACTCTGACAGCAAAACAGCTATTAAAGCAATGATCTCCATGCAAGTTGACTCAAAACTTATTTGGAATGAGACAGGCAAAGATTCATAGCATTCTTGAGAGAGTACCTCCTGAGTCAGAACAGAACAGAAGTACAACCAGGAATATATTTGGACTTCTAATAGGGTACTTACAATTACAACAACATCAGATTGGCAGAAACAAGTATACATAGAATCTGCCAAGAAGATGACGAAACATATATTGTGTCTGAAGGCTAAGGTTTCCAATATCAGGAAAAGGATAACCACAACCTCGCAAATACATTTAAGATATTCTTGAGTCTAATCTCTGAAGTCTAGTGGTAAAAAAGGTATTGGACAAAGAACCCTAATCAACATGAGGGCATGGTATACACGATAGATCTTCATAGGTCGCAATGTAGGAGCTCCTAAGTCCAACAAGCTTAACATAAAATCTAAAATAATCTATGATGGGATATATTCAAGTAAAAACTCTTGTCCATTATTCAACTTTTTCTCCTTTGTTTGCTGTTTATCTTCCATTATGAAAGTGTTGTCATGTGTATTAAATTTCCGAAATGGTAATGCATTTTTCTTCTTTATCTATTCATTTATAATTATACGAACTCCCAATCGAATAATTAAAGTGTTTCAATTTTAGTTACTAAATGGATATTATTCTATGCAAATCTATTTAAGAAAAATATCTAGTCTTGTATCTCTTACCAATGTTGATTCATATATTTTCAATCATTTCTTGTATGATTCTCTGTAAAACTTGACTGACTACGAATAAATCATATCATTGTTGTTCAATAAACAGGTCAACCAAAAGAGATTTTAATTTTTTTTAATATTTTCAAAAATATATTTTTTTTTGTATTTTATGTATCATTCTTTGTAAAACTTGACTGACTACAAATAAATCATTGGATATCACGGTGCTAGATGAACAGGACTTTTTTTTACCGATAATGTTGTCAAAAATGACCAAATTTTTTAATTTTTACGAATATTTTAAAAATAATTGAAGAAATCCTTTCACAGTTTTATACAGTGTGACCCATTTAAGATGGAAGCACCCTTATAAAACTTACATTTTTCAACCGATTGGAATGATTTTTTTTTTGTTAGGTAGATATTCAAAAAGTCTATTAGGACACCAAATATCATGAATAAATCTCAATTTCCAGGGCCAACTAATCTTATTTTTCAAGGTCAAAAATCTAAAAAAATTACTAGCGATTTTTTTAGAAAAAATCTGACTACACCACTGGATTCGCGACATTTTCAAATGATTTACTTGTAAATTACGTTGGAATGCGTCAATCAATAAAAAAGTTATAAAGGAATGAAATTTGAAAAATATGCCGTTTAATCAACCCACCAATTCATGTTCAGGAATTTTATGAAAATTCTGTATACTCCACTGGATTCAGGATGTCTTGAAATATTACTGATCACAGTTTCATCGAAATCTGTTCGGTAATAAAAAAGTTATAAAGGAATAAAATTTGAAAAATATGTTCCTGTGACATTTTCCAACACATTTTACACCTCCCAGATGAAAATACAAAATATACAAATTGAAGATTTTGATCTCTACTTCCAAACGCCGATCACAGAATCTGAATACTACAATTTCTCTCAAATCAGAGCATTTTGCAAGATGAGCCCTTGCATTGAAAATTATGAATTTCCCAAAAACTATATGTTTTTGAAATAGACCATGTTTTAAATGGTAGTTCAGATTGTTTACGTCTTTGTTCATGTGTGAAAATAGCATTATTCTCTATTGACTGGCCAATATCTATCCATTTTCATAATAATAATGTCTAAATATTATGTAAATGATTCTATATTTCATCCAACATCATGGTAAATACTACTGTTGGTAGATTTGCCCCTTTTCTCAACCCATTATCTACAACAATGGATGAAATGTTGAAAATAAAGTCACTGGATTTCTCCCAGGGAATGCAATTTCAGTTGAGAAGCAAGCAGAAGTTGTACATAATTTTCTGTCTGTAATAACAGTGTAACCCAGGTAAAAAACAAAAACAAAACGAACATAAAAGTACCCCTGGGTTAAACTGATATTTTTTAGTAGCGCACCTCATGGTCATCCTTCCAATCATGAATTTCAAAACGACTTTTTCTTAGGTTAAAGTGAATCCCCTGTAGTCTACCAATTCCCTTCCATACGGCCTGTTTTATAGGCCCTAAAAAAGTTTCTTGAAATGGCTTCTGAAAGAACTCCAGACGAAATTGTTTGTATTAACTTAATCCGTCTGCCAAAGTACTTTTCCGAAATGAGAAAAAGAAAGTAAGTGGAAAAATATGGTCATTTCCGACGGAAGTCACGAAAAAGCGTAACGGGAGGATTCCAGAAAAATCTTGCCTTGAAACGGATATTTCCAACAAAAATAAAGTAATGGAAAAATATTAATTATACTCAGAAAACTATGGTTATTTGTTCAGCATTCCATGGGACTGTGATATTGCATGGTAGGGAAATGAAAAGGAATTCTACAATGATTATTTTCTTCAACACACACCATACTTTCAAGAAACACAAAATGTTTATCTCTCTGATGGTCAATATTCTAAACTTCCAGGAAAGATTCGAATGAAAGGCAAACTTTTAGAGAAACTCACAAATTTCCATTAATTATAAATAAGATATGTGTCAGGGGTAGGATTCCGTGTACCTTAGATTTCCTCAGTTGACAGTTACGTCTCTCTCTCTTCTATGAATTGCAGGATAATGTCATCTCACTCATTTGATCGACTATACATAGAATACTATGGTAGACGAAATCCCACCCCAGATAATCCACTTTGTTGAGCATAACTCAACCTCCCTATTATTTTCAATGATGACTTGAACATACCAGGTGATACAGGAGACATGTAGCATTCTGAATTTTTTGTTTAGTGAGATAAAAATTAATCCCCTCCTCAATTTACCGCCTTGCTCTGAGATAGGATAATCATCGTCCTGACTGTCGGTCATCAATTTGATATCTAACCATGATATAAAGTGCTCAGCTTAGATATGACTTTATTGTGCATTTTATCCTCCTTAGGGTTGGCTGAATAGTTTCTGTAGGCGTTTCGTCGAAAGTCTGCATCTTCAGACGCCTCGAATTTGAAATTTGATTTTTTGCAATTTTTCAAAACTGTGTCGTGTTGAATCGATGGCGTAGAACACGGAAAAAATTGTGAAAAAAATTCCAGAACCGTCGGAATAAATTTTTTTGGCTGTTATATGGGTTAGTATACCGGATTAGCCGTTCGGAGGTGACGTGCGCCCGCCAAAAATTTTTTAAATTTTTTTCCATATCAAATTCGTAAAATGCAATGTTTTTTCCATAGTTTTGACGAATTTCAAAGCGATCGCTAGTCGAACATAGGTACTGTAGCCGTTTCGGCGAACATCTGCATCTTCAGACGCTTCGAATTTGCAATTTGATTTTTAGCAATTTTTCAAAAGTGTGTCGTGGTCAATCGATGGCATAGAACACGGGGAAAATAGTGAAACAATTTCAGAACCGTCGAAGATATTTTTTTTGGAGGTTATATGGGTTAGTATATCGGATTCACCGTTCGGAGGTGACCTGCTCCTGCCAAAAATTCTTCTAATTTTTTTCCATATCATATTCGTAAAATGCAATGTTTTTTCTATAGTTTCACTGAATTTCAAAGCGATCGCTGGTCGAACAAAGTTTCTGTAGGCGTTTAGTCGAACGTCTGCATCTTCAGACGCCTCGAATTTAAAATTTGATTTTTTGCAATTTTTCAAAAGTGTGTCGAGGTCAATCGATGGCATAGAACACGGGGAAAATAGTGAAACAATTTCAGAACCGACGGAGATATTTTTTTTTTAGGTTATATGGGTTAGTATACCGGATTAGCCGTTCGGAGGTGACCTGCGCCCGCTAAAAATTTTTCTAATATCATATTCGTGAAATGCAATTTTTTTTCACGAAAAAAATAGTGAAAAAATTCAAAACGATCGAAAATATTTTTTTTTGAGCGATGGGTTAGTATACCGGATTTGCCGTTCGGAGGTGACCTGCGCCCGCCAAAAATTTTTCTAATTTTTTTCCATATCATTTTCGTAATATACAATGTTCTTTTCTATGGTTTCACCGAATTTCAAAGCGATCGCTTGACGAACATAGTTTCGGCGAACGTCTGCATCTTCAGAAGCTTCGAATTTGAAATTAGAATTTTTGCAATATTTCAAATATGTATCGTGTTCCAGAAATCGAAGAGTTTATCAGACAGCAGCGTATCGATTATGCGAGGCAGCCTCGTGCGGCGGCCTCGCGAGGCATGCTTCGCGAGGCTGCGGGTGATTTTGAACGGAAATGAGGCAAGCACGCGCGGCAGAGCGAGCCGTC
Source organism: Chrysolina americana (assembly GCA_958502065.1). NCBI lineage: Eukaryota > Metazoa > Arthropoda > Insecta > Coleoptera > Chrysomelidae > Chrysolina > Chrysolina americana. The sequence goes on from OY293411.1 coordinate 96,620,682, forward strand.
AGTCAGTGCGAGGCACTTTACCATGGCATGGCAGCAATAACGACAAAGCACGTTACAAACAGCGCGAGGAGAGACTGTCGAGGCGCGTTTGAGCACGACCAAAAACCGACTGTCGATGGCTCACCCTGAGGCTACCTCAGGGTGAGGCAGCTTCAGGTGCGAGGCAGGTATCGATTTTGCGAAGAATGCCTTGCGAGGCAGCCTTGCAAAATCGATACGCGGCTTAAAGTTGAAACACGGGCTTATTTGCCAGGCACTAAGTATTTTCCGTGAGATACCAGAAGACAGTGAACAATAGTTTACCATGTAGTCCACACCCGGTTTTTTCGTTGTTTATCACCAGAAAACAGTGAACAATAGATCACATCCGGTTTCTTTGTAGTTTTTCGTTGTTATAAGGAAAACTCGTCAATGGATGCTATCGGTAGCCTGAGGTATTAGTTAGAAAATAAAGAACGCCCTGTATAACAGCGAGGAGGCATGGAATAAACAATAGTCAGACATACACTCGCAGCAATTGACGGCCTACACAACATCGTAGGGCTTGCTCCAGCATGCGAAAGTAAATCAGCAATCATGGCAATTTCAAGAATGGCAAGTAGAAGAGGGTAACCAAAGCTGATATATTGTGATAACGGCATAAACTTCGTAGGCGCTCCTAAGGAAATAAAAAATGCCATTCAGAAAATCGATTCTTCAATAATTTCGAGTTCTTTGTCCTCCAAGGGAATCGGTTTTTAATTCATTCCACCAGGTGTCCCACATATGGGAAAGAATAATCGGATCCGTTAAGAAAATTATTGGAAGAAATTTACAAGATCAATCTTTGAAGGAAGAAACATTACAGACATTTTTCGCCGAAGCTGAATACCTTGTGAACTCACGACCCCTGACACGAGAAGCTCTCACACCAAATAATTTTTTACTCGAATCATCAAGTGGACAAGATGAAGAATCGTACATACTGACAAAAAGGAATAACTGGGCAAAAGACAATAAAAATTGATGATGTCGTTATATTGGTGGACGATCATTCTCCAAGATTTACTGGAAATTAGGCAGAATGAACAGACTTCACCGGGGGCCAGATGGGAGGATAAGTTTGTCGTTTGGAACTAGATGGATAGCCCTTCTAGCAGGAGGGAGAATGTTTAATTATTTACTTGACTATTTATATATATAAAAAAAATGCATGTCAGTTACTTCAGACTAAGACAAAATAGTTGTCAATAAAAACTTCTTGTAATTGAAAAATCTAAACACTGCTAATGAACAATGAATCTAGTATACTAAATGATGACATTATACATAGGGGTAGCTCCCAGGGACAAAATGTTCCTGTTTTGCAAATATTTGAAATAAATAATATGATTAATTCATGTTGTATTGAAATCAGGGCCAATCATCAGCAAATATAATTGCCGGTCACCTACAATAAATAATAACAATAATAATATTCCTTTACCCACACAAGCTATGCCATTGAGGAATATTATCATTGAATCGGATAACAAATGAGGGCGCTATGGCTTGGGACACCTTTCGTCACTCACTTTTTATCTCTACAACAAACAAAAAGTTATTGAACGACTCATAGTTGAAGCCCAATTGGAAGGCCCCATTCGTGGATTTCCCAGTAAGCCCCCTTGCCAACATTCTGACGCTGCTGGTTGCTCAATGTGTTTTTCCGCAAAAATTAAAATAATATCTTATCCGTCTTTAGATAAAGTCTATTAGAGCCACACTATATTGAGAAATATTCACCTGTTGTGTTGAGTAAGACTATGAGCTTCTGCTCAAGTGGAGGTATCATCGTTTATTTATAATCTCTTGTTCCTTCGGTTTCTAGAATTTTCCACTAGAATACTCAACCCAAAATACTCAAAATCGATATTCAGTCTCGCTAAATTCTCTACAAAATCGGAGACACAATATAAACAGAATTATGGATAACAACCGATTGTCCCGTGGCATCAGACCGAACATTCCAAACATGGAATCAAATTGGATGTACGTAACTGCAGATGTTCCTTTAAGAAGTCACGGACACCCATAAAACCCCATTTCGCACATCATCATAAAACCTTCCTTGGTCAAAGTCTGCCAGATAAAAGCCATTCCTAGGCCCGCCCGAAAACGGATCTTTTATGGGACAATTATATTTTTCTCGTATTTACCTTATCTCCGAGGGATATTAAATCCCGGCCGTAAAAATGGAGGGCTCGAAAGGGAGTCTCCTTGACTGGAAACCGACCGCACGGGGTGAAATTTCATCTCCTTGTTTCGGTAGACCACTTCAATACCGAGGACCTGCGAGAGACCTCTTCAAAGCAGTTGTGAAGTTGATGTGCATGCTATGCAGGCAGATTTGTTTCGGCGGCATGAACTGTAATTAGAACTATGCGGTTTCAATTTTGAAGTGGGGGATGCACTTTGTGGAGGTGAAGCTTCATGGAAACTCCAGTTTAGCTGGGATTGGATTTGAGGTTTCCAGAAAAAAAAAACGTTTTGATTTTATTGACAGATTAGGTAGGGACTCTACTAATTGCCGATATTTTTGGTGTATTTCTTTCGAAATTATTTCTTCCTCCAGAAAGTGGTTCCAGAAGTATGAATAGTCAACATCGAAAGTCATCAACATTCACAGATATAATTAATGAATGCTCTTCTACTGGAATCTTCCCGGATGCACTAAACATTGCAAAAATCGTGTCAGTATCCAAGAAAGGAAAAAAGAATGATATTTCAAACTATAGTCCAATTTCTATACCATCAGCTTTCCTAAAAACAATTGAACGCCTCATTTCCATAAGGTTTTTATCATTTTCATTGAAAATTATATACGAGGATGTATTGATATCTAGTTAGCCTAGACCAGTTCCCTGCATAAATAAAATATTGCGTTACCATAGCAACGAACAATAACTTATTAAAAGTGTCAGTGTAAAGTTTGACGTCAAAAAAAGTAAACCAGAGTTACGCAATAAATTAAAAGAAAAAATATGTCCACCGAAATTGTGAAAATCGAAAAATTGGAGTATCGAGCCATCATCAAGTACCTGTATTTAAAAGGGTTAAGAGGTAAGCAGATTTACGAAGATATGCTTAATACCCTTAGTGATCAATATCCTTCGTATGCGACCGTGAAAAATGGACTGTAAGCTTCAAAAGAGGTAAATCTTCCATTGAAGATGATGACCGATCGGGAAGGCCAGTTTCTGTGTCAGTCCTCGAAAATATCGATGCAGTTCATGACATGAATTCAACAGACCGTCGAATTGGGCTAAACGGATATCTGAAGCACTGAATATTTCATACGAACGCGTTCATCATATAGTTCAAGTCAATTTGAACATGAGAAAAATTGCTGCAAAATGGATCCCCAAATGTTTGAATGTTGACCAAAAGCACGCAAGGGTAGTAGCATCGCGTTCGATCTGTGCTCGATTTGAAAACGATGTAGACTTCTTAAACCAAATTGTTACTATGGATGAGACTTGGACACATTTCTACGATCCAGAAACAAAACAACAATCGATGGAATGGCGACACTCCGGTTCTCCAAGACCTAAGAAGTTTCTTGTCCAAAAATCTGCTGGAAAAGTTCTTGCTTCAGTTTTTTAGGATTGCCATGGAGTAATCATGATTCATTTTTTGGATAAAGGGTAGAACAATAACTGGAGATTACTATTCGACATTACTGACCACTCTACGGGAAAAAATTAAAGAGAAAAGACGCAGAAAGCTATCCAAAGGTGTTTTGTTTTTGCAGGACAACGCCCCTGCATACAAATCTCATATTCCCATACAAAAAATTCGTGATTTAGGGTTTGAATTACTAGAACACCCCCCTTATTCACCAGATTTGGCTCCGTCCGACTATCATCTCTTTCCTCAACTGAAAAAAAGTTTAAAAGGTCGTAAATTTTCTTCCAACGAGGAGTAAATAAAAGCTGTGGAGGTCTGGTTTGCAGAGCAAGAAGAAACATTTTTTTTGAAAGGTCTAGAGACGTTGCAGGTTCGCTGTAATAAATGTATCCAATCAAGAGGAGAATATGTTGAGTAATAAAATATTTTGACATTGGAATTTTGTTTGGTTCTATAGTAGGCTAAGAATTTTTCAATATATCCTCGTATTTATGATGAATCAGTATGGCTTTCTTCCTAAGAGTCCACCAAATCTGCGATCTATGATTCGCTTAATTATATGATAGATCAACTTGGTAAAGGAAATAAAATAGCTGGCATTTATTTTGACCCATCGAAAGCGTTTGGCCTCATGAATCCTGATTTGTTAATACAAAAATTGGAGTGCTATGGTATCAGAGGAAAAGCCAATGATCTGATGAAATCCTACCTCAGTAACTGAAAACAAATAGTCGGTATCTCAACTGCAAATAAGTGTATGTAAGTCTTCGTTATAATATTCTGATACAGTGCGACATGGCGTAGGGGTGCCTTAGGGCTCCATACTCGGCCCAATTCTGTTTTTGATTTTTATCAATGACATATGTTTCCAAATTGACATCAGCTCCGTTTTTCTGTTTGCAGATTATATTGTACTTGGACCGAAAAGGGATATATCTACTATCAATGAAACATCTAATGTAACAGTGTCCCAGGTTGTCGAGTGGTGTAATAATAATCCTCCGATAAATGAAAATAAAACCAATTATATATTTTTCAAAAACGGTATGGAATACCAACCTAATATCAATATACACTCCCGAATTGATGAAACAAACACCTCCAAATTTTTAGGGGTGATAATAGATGAAGATCTACGTTTGACTGATCAGGTGAAAGTAATAATGAGTAAATCGTCGTCAGCTTGTTGTCTTATTGGATATCTCAGGCATCAAATAAATATTCACAATATCAAAATGTGTTATTTCGCTCATGTACCTACATTTTGTGATTGACTACAGCGTAATCTTCTGGTATCATTCACCAACATCTAAGGACATATTCATCTATCAGAAAAAATCATAAGAACCATGACTAACCTTAAAAATAATACCTTTTTGTAAACAGTTACTCATCAACTCAGAAATGATGACTGTTCATTGTGCCTACATATTGCAATTTGCTAAAAAGTGCTTCCAATAATATTCTGCAAATAATCAACAAATCTGCAACATTGTAATAAGAGGTAATAAACATTTACGCATTCCACTACATAAAACAAATCTCTTTGAAAAGGGCTCGTATTATATTTTTGTGTAGAAGTAAGTATGTAATGCATTGTCTCCACATTTCAAAGAAATTAATACTATGAGTAAAACTTGCAAAGTATCTGACTCCTGATCCATTTTATTCATTGGACGAATTTTTCAATTGCTATAAAATGTGAAATAATGGCTGTTTATATTTATATGTATTTTTTTAAACTGTCGCATCATTGTATCCTGTAAGCGTTCTCATCTTTATTTGTGAGTATTTCTACATATAATTGTTGAGTAGGTGTTATATATATTTATTGGTATGTATATATGTATTTGTATTTCAACTATTTGTACCTATATGACGTTGCCAATGTTTCGTAGGAAATTCATGGAAATCAAAATATTATTTTTATCATTATTGAAACCTTTTTCTCTCAACCTTTTGACGATGCAAAATCAGCTTGGATTCGATGTCTACAGGAAACAAATACATTCAGATATATCCTTGTACATAGCAACCAATGGCGGGATGAAATTTCTTTGTGAATCGACTTTTTCCTTTCAACAAGAAGAGATTCGAAACTGATAAACTGATTATAAAATCTATAATAAATCTTCGACTTTCCAAAGAGAGGATAGCCCTTTGAAATACAAATTTTGAGTTAATACGGGTTTCAACAACATTTTCAAAACCTTCGATATCAAGGTGGTAAACAAAATCTCGTAAGTATTAACCATAACAGATCATAGATACTCATAGAGATAAGACAGAAGAAAAAAGAAGGGTATTTATGAAACTAGCTGCAAGAACTGCAATAAGAACTATGTTGGTCAAACCAGAAAGGCCACGAGGGTACGTTTCAAAGAGCACATTACTCATAATCGTTTTCCGTGACCAGAAAAATCGTGTGTGGCCCAACATGCTGAGAATGACGACCACCGATTTGATAACATAAGTTTGAGATTATTTGGACAGGTTCATGACCATAAGAATTCTTGATGCATTCAATAGGTTGGAAATTACAAAATGTGAAAATAGTACGAATGCAGGTAAGGGCCCTGTACCATACAGCCATATGTTCGAGTTTATACTACAGTAAAGGGTTCTCTTCTTCACAAAGAAATCATTAGTCATCAATTTGCGAGAATGTTTGTTATTGAATCCAAAACAAAGTAGGTAGAAGATGGATTATAGCAGATAAATGATAAAAAAAAATAAGAATGGAGTTCATCGTTACGAATTAGAAGTAATCTGATCTATAAAAATTGTTCAGCAGTCCATGCCCTCAAGAGATAGCACCTCTCAAAGCAGACATGTGGAATTGAGTGTTTATTTTTCTCAAATCTTAGTAAATGTGTAAATTTTTCATCTTCAAAGTCAGATACATTCGTTAAGAGGTACGTGTCTGTTCCAGAGTAGTTTTGAGTCTAGGGTAAGCCCTAGATACTTCACCTCTTGCTTCCATTTTAAGTCTGCTCCGTCGAGGCGAACAGCCCTTAGGTGCTGAAACTTTGTTCTTCTATTGAATGGTACCACTGTGGTTTTTGATGAGTTAATTCTCAGCCCCACAGAAAGGCACCATCTTCTGGTCACCCTAAAATCCAATTATTGACTAAATTATGCTTACTTGCAAGTATTCAAAATACCGCATTGCAAGGTATACGTGAATTTACGTAAAGTAAAATCATTAACAGCGAACAAATTTTTCTTTCTGAATTATTTTCATTATGTTTATAATGAAGGTATTACCTTCGTTGGCACGTTTTTTACAGGGCTTCAGATATCGCAGTAACTTTAAAAAAGCTTTTAAGAAGTTGGAACGTCATTAGGAAGAAATCTGTAAAGTCGAAAAGCAGTAATTCCGCGAGATACATTTCGTTTTTACTGAAAGCATGAGTGAATAAGTATTATGTCATATTCTTTCCAAATAACAGCGCATTATTTTGATACGTTTATTTGTCTCAATTTACTTCAAAAAGGGTAGCTATTATAAAAAAAAATACGTAAAATACCGACACTTTTTCAAATCACAATATTTCTTTATAAACAATGTGATATTCCACACCAACTTTCTATTTAATATTTCTCTCTGTGAACACGTATTCCTTTCGGTCCTTTGAAAAACTTCTTATGACGTTCGTATAAAGATGTTGAAAAATCCTGGTAATTTTGTTTACTTCTGGAGATATAAAAAAAACGAAATTTGGCGATTTGGATTTTATTTTTTTCTAAAGTTATTTGGAGAGAGTTTTAAGCTCTATAAAATAGAGTTTACACAATCTCAGTTTAACGTTTCGTTTCGAAGGAACTATCAAAAACTTTTTTTATATGGCACAAAAAAAGTACACCCTGTATGACAGTGAAAATGGTCATAACAAATTTTGAACATTGGCGGCTCATAAATAACCCATGGCGTCATGAATAGCTCTCATTTTCCATAAATGATTTTCTCTCTATTTTATTGTTATTGTTGTCATTACATTCGATTTCTCTATTTGTTGAAATCATGGTGCATAAATATAGAAGAAAACCTGACACCGTATTCAAAATTCAAATCCACCCCCATTTGAGGGTAAGTAGTTTATTTTTTCAGGGATTTCCAGTGGAGGGCTTCCATTGAAGAAGTCGATTATGATTGCTTAAAAAATAATTTTTGTGACAGCTTAGAAAGAATCCAAATCAGTCCCCACATATGGATAGTTTAATCAAGTGAATTTTCCAAAAATTCAAATTTGATTTTTTTACTTATATTGTGATCATTTTCGTTATTTCGATAATCAAATCATATCAAAATTTATAACATACATAAAAAATTATCTGGGTATTCATTTGCCACAAAAACTAATCCCAAAACATTTTTGTTTTTTGTGAAAAAGGCTTGAGGAGACTTTTTTCGAGTGATTGTTTGTTTTCGTCTATCGACATGAAATTCAGAGTAAACTAACTCCATCATTCTGAATCGATTGGCGTTTGCAGAATTGCCCTGCTTTGAACCGTTCTCGAGTTGAAAAGTTTATCTAGCGTTGAAAGAAGTAATTTCTCTCCAAATTTCTCTTTTCGTAAGTTTTCTTTTAATTTTCGTAAAATGTATCCTTCTCTTCATGCACACATGATATGATCTTAAGCAATTTCAAGTGGATATGATAATTTAGTATATTTTTATGATTTTTAGACTTTGAACTTCCTTCGGGTAATTTTTTATTTCCGTCGATCGACTTGAAATTTGAAGATTATACTTTTATTCTGAATCGATTGGGTTCGCAGAATTGCTTTATCTTCAACAGTTCTCAAGTTGAAAAGTTCATCTAGAGTCGAAAGGGGTTATTTTTGTCCAAAATTTTGTTTTCCTGATTTTTCTTTCAATTCTTGTGAAATCAAACTTTTTCATATGCACAGATATGCGCTTATGAGATTTCAAGTGAAGCTGATAATTTTGTATTTTTTCATGATTTTTAGGGGTCTACCCATTGGAATTTCCTTCGAGTAATTTTTTGTTTCCATCAATCTACTTGAAATTCAAAGAGTATACTGATTTCATTATTCTGAATCGTTTGGCGTTCGCATATTTGCTCTATCTTCTACTGTTCTAGGGTTGAAAAGTTTATCTAGAGTTCTTTTAACTCTATTTTTCTCCAAAATTTTGTTTTCGTGATTATTTCGTTTAATTTTGGTAAAATCAAACTTTTTTATATGGACACAAACGCATATGTGATTTCAAATGAATATGATAATTTTATATTTTTTCATGATTTTTAAGGGATCTACCCCTTCGGAACTTCCTTTGAGTAATTTTTAGTTTCCATCGATCGACTTGAAATTGGAAGAGTATACTAATTCCATTATTCTGAATCGATTGGAGTTCGCAGAATTACTCTATCTTCAACCATTCTCGAAAAAGGTCTTCTAGAGTTGCAAGAGGTCATTTCTACCAAAAATTTGATTTTCGTGATTTTTCCTTTCAAGTTTTGTGAAATTCAACCGCTTTTAAATGCGCTGTATGAAAAAATCTAATAATTTTTTATTTTTTATGATTTTTATGGGTCTTCCCCTGTGTGACTTATTTTGATCAATTTCGCAGAATTGCCCGATCTTCAACCGTTTTCGAATTGAAAAGTTCATCCAGAGTTGCGAAAGAGGTCATTTCTCTCCATAATTTTTTTTTCGTAATTCTTCTATTCGTTTTTGTAAAATCCAACTCTTTTTCATATCCGGTCAGCAAAACTTGCAAGTATACAAACCACCCTTAGGAGAAGTTTTATTCAAATGGTTTCTGTGGCGCCATCAGAAGTGAAGTGTTTTACTTCATTTCATTTTATGGAATATCTCCAGTGAAGTTTTTCGAAAAATCGCAAATACAAACTACCCCTGAGAGCGAGTTGAATCAAATTTTCTCTATGGCAGCACAAGAAGTATGTTTTGGGCCATCCTGTTCTACTTATTCAATACCTTCACAGAAAACCGCCGGGTAGCAAAGTCATTTTTTAGTCAGCAAATTATCCAGATTCTCAAGTTTGTCTACCAATTTTCACATAATAGCCTTCGTCCTTCGTAGAAATGATTCTTCACGGTTCCAAACTTCGTAAGAGAGAAACATTACATTTGTAGTGTGAAATATTCTGAAAATGCCGTAATATAGGTAGTGCGATACGCAATTTAAATGTTTTGGGATTTTTTGAGCATTATCCTATATAACAGTAAATTCTGAACTTGCTAAAATATAAATCCATCTTATACTTCCAGTGTTTTCCCTCCCATTCTCCCAAAATGATTTATTTTTTCGGGTATGTTTTGAACCGGGGGATCAATAACCTTCGCTCTAGATGTAGGAAAACACAAAAGCGTGGAGCTTCGCCGGACTCACGCATTTCAACGAGCCCATCTTTTATCGGGAAATATGACTCGAAGGGTTTTGCGAGCTGGGTGCTATCTTATTCAATATTTTTGTTACACTCTAGAAGCTGAGGATATCGGAAATTCGATCTAGTCGCCTTAACAAGTCCATATTGGAATTTTATTTCATTTTCGCTCTCTGGAAACCTTCTTAATGAAACGTGATAGGTGTAGAAATTTATTTTTATAGTTATCTCAAGTGTTGGCTTTTATTTTCCGTTATCTGTACAAAAAAAATATTTTTCCAGAATTTGATAGATAAATATTTCACCAAAAATGTTGGTAGACACGGAAATTAACGAAGATTCAACTGGTAAGAACAAATAATAATAATAATAATAATAATATTTTTATTCCATTGAGATCATTTACACGATATTGGAAAAGTCAGTGGGGAAAATAGTATACATAAAATATGAATTGTTACATAAGTAAACATATAAATAGATAGGTACAAGGTATTAAAAGCTAAATTCCATAAATTCATTCAGACTATAGAATGAGTATTGCAACAGGAGATCTTTGAGAGATTTTTTAAATAAATTCAGATTTTGGATTTCTCTTATAGCGATTGGTAGTTTATTGAACAACTGTATACCTGTATACGATGGACTCTTTTCATAGAAAGTTGTCCGATGAGGAGGTATTCGAAGAAGATTACCATGCCTTGTCTTATAGCTATGCTTGTCAGCACTTTTAATGAAGTCCTTCAAATTATTTTTAACGAATAGGATATTTTTATAAATATAAATACAGGGAAGAGTTAAAATTTTGTTTTCTTGAAAGTAGTCTCTACATGAAGTTCGTTTATGGATCCCAAAGATGAGACGTATTATTTTTTTTTGTAAAATAAACAATTTTGTTGAGAATCTAGAGTTTCCCCATATTATAACATTATAAGATAAAGAAGCTATTTTCGAAACATTATTCCATTCATATTGATACTTTAAATATCCTCTATTCTACCAAACTGCGAATACTTTTATATTGCTTTTATTACACAGATTGAAAGCTATCGAAAGTTTCAGTTGAGGCATGGAAACGAAGAAATAATAACACCACCCGGTATGTCAACTGCTTGGGAAATATTTTGAAGAAATTTCAAATCTGCTGATTCATTCAAATTTCACATGGGGCTCCTAGCAGCCACAATTAGCACTCTACATCCAAAAATGCATAGTAAACTCATGCTTATTGATTTACAATCCTCTATAGGAAAACGAATGTATATTTTAAGTACGAACTCCTTCCACAAAAAGCTTTGAAGTGTCTCCCTTTTCATATCAATACTTCTTGTAAACACGTCAGGCATTTGTTCCATATTATTTTTTCTCGAAATACTTCCAAATTAAGAAAAAAGCAACGTACACTACGTAATTCAACCTTGTCATCCAAATTTAGCGCAAATCTTGTAGAAACAACCGAACTTAACTCACATTTTCATTTGAAAAAACCTTGTCTTTTCGACTGATGAACAGTCTGAGTTCCTTTTAGGATGAAAAATCTCGAGAGGCATTTTTGGCATCTAGAAGTCAGCGGAAATTCCAATGGAACGAGAAGAGTCTCAACAAACAGCACCTGAAACTAAGATAAGTAGCTCATTTACCCCTAGAACCAGAAGAGATGACAAATTATTATTTCCATCTGGAGTCAGCAAATGTGTCCCAATGACTCATCAAATGACGTGTTCAATCATCTTTCTCCATTCAAGATGTGTCATTTGAATCTATTGTCCATTCATCTTTCATCATATCTGCTACAGTTTCGAACGTTAACTAAAGTAGTAAGTTATGAAAAGGAATGTGAAGGATAGGAACAAAAGCCTGCTATTTCAAAAACCAACCAATGCAAAACTTACTCGCATTTTAGTAGCACTCGATTTATCTGATCCCTGAAATAAGCGATGTGCTCTTTGATACGATTGTTCTAGTTTGACCAGCATACTTTTCTTCACAATACTTTTCGGAAAGTTCTGGAGGATTTCATCAAGTCTGCCTATGTTTGAAGAAATACAAACTGACCAAAGACCAAAACTGCGTCGAATTCACTCGACGCGACGTTTGTTTTGTCAACAACGTTAGTATTTTCAGGAGCTGAAGTGAAGAAAGTGTAGCTTCTGAATTGCAGAAAAGGTGATATATGCAGTTCTAGTTGAATGGGAAAAAATTGCAAAGTAGAAGGGCTATTCATATGGGACTCATTAATTTTCCGGTTTTCAGTTGTTCTCCGCAACAAAGACTTGCTTTTTATTAGGTTTCGAATAGTTTCAAGGTTCACTTATTGAAACGTTCATTTTATTAAGGTCGCCGTTTGTTACGGCTTGACAAACTAATCCGACAGAGGAGCCACCATGCCTTCTGTTTAATATTTATCCAAGTTTCCCTCCGTGCAAATGAGTAATGATAGTCAAAACTAATGTCTACTACGACTACGCTTTGCAAACGCTGGGGATGGGGACGGCAACAAAGCCAGTCTGTTGCCAATACTGTTACGTATTCCGTATAATAAATACATCTCTGACTATCAATTATCATTTGGTTTGGAGATTATTCAAGAAGTAATGATTCATTGAATACTTATTCCAAATCAACATTTTTTTAAAATGAAATTTAATGTTGTTATATTCATTACTATCAGGTACAACAGCGACAAAAAAAATAAGCCTAGAGATTAGTAATTATATTGGCGCTCTTGGCAACATGCCAGCAGGTGTGCTATTCTCGAGTTTGTACGTATCTATGCGATTTCGATTTTCTGTTTCACATCAATACATATGGAATACTTATATAGGTATATTTTTCTCTCTTATTTTTACGCAAATTAAAAGCGAATTATTTGAGAATAGCCCACCTATTTATTGCGTTGTGTTGTACTGAGAAGTATAAGAAAATCCTATATCATGGAATGAATTATTTCAGCACCATCAGTGGCATGGAAACGTTATTGGGTTTTTGTTTTTGATTTTTTTAAATGATGTTTTGAAAATCTCGCGTTGTCATCCAAGTTTATATTAGTTTTGAATCCTAGGTAGGTAAGGTAGATATTGTAGTAAAACGGCACTAACTAAATTTCCTAATTCAGTTAAAACACTATTTACAACAATTATTCACTAAAACATTTACTTCACTAGATTCAAATTTATTTCTACTGTGTCAGTCTCTATCTGCGAACTCTGGAACTGTAACTAAGTCTGAATTCTAACTACTCCGCCATCTGCTATACAGCGGCTATGTATAGAAGCATTTACAGTTTTCGATCTTTCCAGTCTGTTCGGCGACTTCTGAGAGGTCCCTAGAATATTCGGTTAGACGTTCGCGTCTCTTCCACGGATGAGTCATGTGTTTGTCAGAAGAGAACTTGTTTACATTTCGAGTGTGGAGTGTAATTGGATGATCAGGGCCGGTCTTGAGGCCGGTCTCGAAATCGTTACAATATGTTCGTAGGTAGGTACCTATATTATGATTACGATTGTTGGAAATGGACCGATTTTTAACGAATATTTTTCTTTCTACCATGGATTAAAGTGTTTTATTCATTTTTAGAAAATGTTACAAAGGACATTTTCATATCGAACATTTCAAAGGTGTGGTGTTTTGGGAAAAACATATTGAAGTCAGATAAGTGAAATGTTCAGTCAATGGGGTGTTTAGTTCAATCTTCATAGAAATAGTATTATGTGCAACTAGTCCGGAAAATAGGATATTTCATACTAACCAATCGCTTATGGCTCCTAACACTAGTATGAAATATCCAGTTTCCGCACACTATAACTTTCCGACAACCATCCTGAAAAACAAGAATTTGAAAAATATATTTGAACGAGAACAAGTAAATTGAATTTTGCGTGACCGCTTCATACCTACCTACCTAAAAATAATTCATCTTTAGAAATGAGTGTGCTTCATACTACTTGCTCATGATATAGAATTGATTGATTGAAGAAGTGTATTATTCAGTGAGTCTAAGAGGTTGTCACGGGGATATCGGAAACGGTTATACAGTTTCAATTCAGTGAGAGAAAATTTGCATAACAAAAGTAAAATTTAAAAAAAAATATATAAAAATGTTTCTAGAAACACTGAATTTCAACTTTCCACGACATATTAGATTTGATCATTCGACAATTGATGAGTTAATTTTCAGTCACAGAAAAAATAATCCAACCAAATTATGTGTGTATATTACTAAGAAAAGGGAATTTCTCCATTATGTAGCGTTCGAAAGTCATTTTCCGGCTTTTAATATCTCCTTTTTCCACCTTTTGTATTTAGTTATAAAAAGTAGGAGTTTTCTCGGTTAATATGTTATAATTATTCGCCAATCGTTCAGTGAATTTGTGAGCCTATAAAAGAATATTCAAGTTTGATGAGTTTTTTCATTGAACACTGAGTTTTCCCATTTTTCACAATACATTTTTCATTTGTTTCAAAAAGAATGCATAATCCATACATATATTTAACAATAGTTTAATGAAAAAAGTTCAAATTGTCCTTATAGGTATGCGGTGTTCCAATAAAAAATACATAAGCTGTAAAGAAAAGATTTTTCGCATTTTTTTTACTTCAAATAGACTTCGACAATTACACGACAATTGTTGGTTACCACAGTTATAAAATTTGATGTTTATTTGTCAAGTTGTATCAGTGGCAGTGCTAACTTAATATAAAGTTAGCACAGCCACCCCATATAAAAAAAAAACTATAAGCGCGACAAATTCTCGACAATTATTCGACAATTACTAGAATTGGTTTCATCGATTTTCCGGCAAGTGGCCTTGCTAACTTTATATACATTACTTGGCTCTGCTGTAATGATGACATTTGTATAAACGCATGCGCTTGCAGCTGCTTCCACTGTTTGAAGGTTAGAAGAAACACTAAGCGTTTTGGATATTTTGTAGAAGTCTCAAGAATGTATTTGTTTTACGACCGGATTACATCCAGAAGTTTTCAAAAATAACTCTCTTTGGGATAACTCAGTTTCTCTACAGTTACACAAAACATTATCATCCTCCTCTATAGAATGTCTTATCCAGAAAATCAACGCAAATTCCACCAATAATAGTCTCCAATGTGTCAATGTTATTTTGTCCAACCATAAGTAGACACTTTGGGAAATGTAATGTGAAATATGCAATATATTTATATCAATTGCTTTCGTTTCAACAGAAATAAAATCAATATTCGCTCATTTTCGAAAATTCGTCTTTTTGGGCTCACTCTGTATCGAGTCACGTAAAAGTAAAAAATAGTTTACCTTCATTCTCTGTGAAATATCAAACAATCCACTCATATGATCTCCCATAATTTATCACTTATTTTGATCACTCTGTGAAATGTAGGAAAAACCACATTTTTGCGAGAAGCTCAAAAACGAGTTAAAACAAGCGTTTTCTTCATCACCCTATAAGTAGGTACACCATAACTAATAGATATATTCGAAGTCAATCGATAATTTTCATAGCATTATAAATCAAGAAAAATCCACTGGCAAACACTTTTTTGCGTATTTGGTGTTAAACATTCAAGCATTTTTGTAGCTCGCCCTGTAGAGCCAGGAACATTTCAAATGAAGAAACATTTCTTTCTACCTCTAAAATGATTAATCCCTAACTCAAAAAAATCCACAGAGCTCTAGGAATAGATGTTTCCAGTGGCATATATGACCCTTCATAATACATTGTCATCGGAATCATAAACACCCGCCCAATTTCATGATAATCGGGCAACTATAAGTGGGTATAAATTCACTTGCAAGATTTCACATCAATCTACAAATGAATGAACAGAGAAACAAACGCACGTTCAATAAAATCTTGAAAAAGTGTCAGCGTTTTCAAAAATATTGAATAAATTAACTGCGAGATGTACACTATCCTCAGCAAGAAGTTTAGAGAAATTACTTCGCATGTGCTAGGAAAAGTTTAGTTGTATTACATATAGATTGAAACTCCGGATCCCGTCATCGCTTGTTGATTTTTATTTATGCATCCGCAAATAGCACTCCATGATACGCTTATGATTTATTTGGGAATCCGAAACAACACGTCTTTATTTCATTTTCTTGACCTGGCTCCTCCTACCAATGTTATCAAAATCACATTCCGTTTCATTATAAGTAAATTGAATGAATGAAATATACAATGGCGCTTTCTATCCGAAAACTGCCGAACTAAAAAATGAGTAAGAATGTTGGTAAAGTAGGAACTGTTTCGCGCCATATGTTCGAATTTGGCTATTCCTAGCCCATTTCTAACTTGGAATTAATCTCCCAAACGATATTGTCTGGAGATTCGTTTTCAATCGGAAATTGCACTATTTTTATAAATATTTAGATTAGCATAAAACAGAAGCCAGTATTGGCTTATTTTCCTCAATTGCTGACCAAAATAATCTCATTTTTCGAAATGAAAAAAATCTCAATATATTCACTGTGTACTCCAATCTTTTTTGAGTTCACCTACCAAATTTCAGCTCTCTAAGTGTAACCGTTTCTCAATGCAATTAAACGTCGCAATACACGACATTAGACGCCCACCTTAATTTATAGATTTCCCAAAAATAATTCATGAATTTTTGGAAAAGAATTAATCTCTATGAATATAATAATACTAATGAGATTCTCTCATAAACACTCGTGGAGTGTACCAAAATGCATAGCGTGTGCGAATAAACGACGGCAATTATTATTATCACAGACTCTGGCACCAGCATAGCCATCACTCATAGAGGTCGACAGGGTTCTGTATAAGGACCCATCTCTTTTTTTTAAGGAGGCGAAGATGTTACCACTAACTAATTTTTTGTCATGACACAAACCCCACGAATCCTCAAGACAAAATTAAGAAATGTTCTTGTTATTTGTTGTCTTTATATTGATCACGAATGAATCCGATTAACACAAATTATTCATCAGTGGTATTTTGTAGCAATGGAAAAAATTAAATGAAAGTCAAATTACAATTAGAAGGATCCAAATCTAAAAATAACATATAGTAGGACGATGCCTAGAAGATGGAAAGGAAACAACAGGCCTATGAAATGGCCACCGTGATCACTATTCTTGATTATTCAATGTTAGCTTTCATCATTACCCGATTGCTTCAAAATACCCACAAACATACCATTTTGAGAGCGCTAATATGTTTGAAGGATCGTGGGATTCAATTTAAATCGCTTATCAGACGCCAACAGCGATGTTTGATGGAAAATGTTTAGGAAATCGATTTTCGTAGTTTTTCAGGTTATTTTCAGATAAATCTCATAATACTTCAAGTGTAATTCGTAGTAGAATATCATCTTCTGTCAAACTACAATGTCAAAAAAAAAATCAGTCATGGAAATTTTTGGAACTTGATAATTCAGTTTATTTCTCTCATTTCTCCTTCTCTCCACAGAACCACACTATTCCAACCGAGCTACATATTTAACATTGCGAAACTATACAGGGGTCACCGTTTAAAACAAAACACAAGAAATACCTGATTTCACGTTCATTTAGGAAAAAAATCGCTCGGACACGAAGGTAATTACATTCGTCAAGGGGGAGTTTTTTTCTCACAATTTTTAATGCAAGAACTCAAACCCTCTCGGGAGGGTGGGACTAGCCCTTACTGTTTCAAGAAAACAAGGGGTCAAGTGACACCTCTTTAAAGAATGCATCTAATTCACTTCCAAATGATGTATTTCATGGAAATCAGTCAGATAGATCTCAAGTCAATAACCGAAATCAGTTTAAATGGGCTTTATCTAAAATAATGCTAATTTTCCTCTGGTAGAACTCTCTCAACAAAAAAAGGTTCAATTTCGAGACCAAAGTTTAGGCAATTAAGCCCAACGATTTAGAAGATGTAAGAAAACGAATTGTACATGAATGCCGGCTGATAATATCAGACATGTTACAGTCTGTTCGTGAAAAAGTGTAATCGCATTGAAATTATATTATTCAAATAATTCAATTAGAAAAATCATTACACAATCAGATAGTTATTTTGGAAACAATCTGACCGCGAATGAGATGTTAGTTGAAAAAAAATAAAATGCCCCTTCAAAAGAGGTATCGTAATTTTTTTAAACGTGTTTATTAATATTGTTCGACCGCTTCTTCCATTTGAAATCGTAAGGAGTGGCCCCATCTTCTCTAGAGGGTTGAAGTTTCAGTGTTATTATTTTATTTCGTTTCAAATGGTGACTCCTGTATAATGCACTTACATGAATATAATATGAAAATAACTATGAAAAATAGTGGATTACGTAATCCAATCTTCCACAAAAATCCTATACAATCGGTGTAGTGGTCGGCAAGTATCCAAAAAAAAACTACTGCCCCTTACGACCGTCGAATTAAATCTGTTCAATACTTGGCAAAGTTTTCTACAAGAACTACTTTGCAATGCTTTTTAAATATCAAAGCTTAAATTATTTTTCGACCCAATTTGGGAACAGCTTCGTACCGGTTTCATGGTCCTTGCCAATCATCAGCGAAGGCTAGTTCAACCCAACTGAATCGAAAAATCCTTTCAGCTCAATTGGGAATCCCTAAGATAAATACTGAAGTATGTATTTAGCGACATTTCTGGAATGAATTGATGGATGTAGCCGTTACTACGTGGTAGGAGATCATCATAAGAAAAAGAAAAGAAAATTTCTATGTTTTATTACCACTTTAACTTGTAACACTTTGTTACAGTTTCGTCCTATATGGACATTCTCAAACAACTATTTCGAAATATTTCGACTGTCTGTCGACTTCACTATGGAGCCAAGAACAATTGATGAAGAGGGGACGATACTACTTGACGGAAGACCATTAAACGAATCATGAAAAATGGTGGATTACGTAATCCAATCTTCTGCAAAAACCTATGAGAAAAAATTATCGAAAATCCTTACTTGAAACGTGATGTCCATGATAAATATATATTATAATCATGAGTGATCATATGGAATATATAGGATACTTGGAACATATTTTTTTATACTGCCTCAAATTCTGGGAACAAACATATGGAAATATATAGAGTGAGTCATAATAACCAACAAACTTTGTACAGACATTCCTTATCCAATTACAAAGTGGAAAGTTTATTTCAATGTATATTCTAAAAAATTAAATTCATTTTTTTCTTTCAAACGCCTGCGCCTCAAGGATAAAAATTGAACTCTGTACACTTATCTTAGTTCATCAGTGTGGTAATTTGATGTTATGGTGTTCAATTTTCGTCAAACAGTGGTGTAGTTACGGTGGTATTTTGCCATATTTTCCTTCATATTTCCTTTGGACAATCGAATTGACAAATAAGCGTTGGATATCAGTTAAGCTTATCGATAGTTAACCTAGAAGCCATAATATTCCATGTGCCTGAATGTAGGAGTTTATGAGATATTCACGAATAATTGAAAGTATGTGCTAAGAAAGCATCCCATAATCACAAAATGCTAATTTGTTACAACATATCATCTGAGTATTTTTCGTCCTCTTGAATATCTTTAAATTTGGGAAAAATTAAAAACATTGTGCGAGCTCAGGAAGACGTAGCCCTCACTTTTCAACGTGAGTTGCCATGAAACTTGTAAATAATATATACCGAGTACAATGAAGAAAGACTACGTTTTCCAATCCAAATTTCGTGTATGTTTTATGCGCTGACCAGTGGCGTGTTGAACAGCATATCACAAACTAGTCTGAAATGCACGAAAGAACATTTTTTAGCAAAGTATGATCATATACCAGCGTATGTGTGACAGTAATTCATGAAAATTGAGAATGAAAATCCTGAAACGAACAAGATATTGTTTAATCTCAAAGTAGTTCATCAAAGGTTTCAGTTTGTTTAGTACACGTGTGTTCCAGAAAAAAAAAAGCCTACATTCTTCGTCAGACTCAACATCTTGTCTCAAACAGGTTGGACTTCAACACTCATCTCAAAAAGCTCCGAAGTAATGTGTGGAATAAGAGAGCTTTCAAGTTCTGATAAATAATTCTTTTTTTGAAAAAATTTAGACTGTTTACATCTTGACATCGAAAAATGTAGATTTTAAGCGATTTTTCCACAATTTTTCAGGTTTTCCCGTATTTTCGTACATATCCATCACTTACTTTTAAACGGTAGGGTTCCAAAATACAATTTTTTCTACAGCCTTAGCTTAAGTTCACGTTTATTTTTACTCCCAGCTTAGTCTACTCACATGCGCAACATCGTTAAAAGTCTTGGACCTGTAGGTCCCATACCTCCGAAACTACCCATAGGATCTTTTTGTGTCCGTTGGGACTTTTTTTCCCCAAAGTTACAGCTTATTCGACAGAGGACCAGATTATCATAAGGTCAATGCGGGGTTCTTCAGATTAGTGTAACAAGTTTCAAATTTTTTCTTCAGGAGTAAAAAAAATGGTCTCTTATGTTTTTTCGGACTTTCGACACCCTGTATCTCAGAGCGAATGCATTTCAGGATATACATTGATGAAAATTTTTCACCTCGGAATGGGTTCAGAATTCTGTTTACGAAGTATGTCAGTCTCATTCTGATTCACCCTGTATAGGGTGAATGGTGTTTATGTTATATTGTATGTTTCAAAATCGAGTTATGAACTGAAGGTATGGGGTTGAGTGGAGTATCAAAAAACGCTTTTCATTTTCCGTTGACGAAAAATGGAAACGTAGGTACTCTGAACTCCGGTCTTTCCAGAATAATAATTATCTGGTAACAATCTAGAATGAAGAATATTATTACTATTTCTATCATTATTATATTGAATTATTATGAATTGCACTTGAACAATGACTATTCATTCAATCAATAGGTTTTTGTAATACTTTTATATTAACCTTTTAGGTATTGTGAGCTTTGTTTATAAAAATGTTCTCTTCCTGACAGAAAAATACTGAATTTGACTGACCGATTATATGGTATTTCTAAAAAATGCACATTTGAAAAACCCTGTAGAGTATTTCCCTAATTAGTTTTATCGGTAACATGTTCACAAAGCCACAATGGACTGATGAACCAAACGCTGGCAGCTCTCCAGCATATCTCGAGTTCCCCAAAAATATCAGCAGCTAACAAAGTGTAAGGTTATAATTGTGTTACCGGTAACTAACCTAGTTTCCAGAATTTCCCAAAACGATGACATAAAGTACTCTTTTTGAGGTTATCCGTCACTCACCTGATGAGAAGCACAGCGCGATCCAGCACCAGATACTCGGGGATTTTCTCATAGCTACCCCATGATAATAGTTCACCATAGATCGACACACACTTGACGCGTGAAGAACGATTTCCGACGAAGGCTAAACACTGACTATCCTGCGAGATCCTGCTGCCATGCCATCGGGATGCGCGCGTTCCTGCTAGGGATGCGAAATCAAGGCATGCTTAACGGCCGTATCATAGGATCTACTCAATATCTGCTGGCTTCATTGCTCTCCTGCTAAATACATAAAGAAAGATGCGATCTTTTTGCTTTCTGCGAGACGCTATCGATGAATGTTCCTAGAATTTCAATTACGCGCGAACACTATAGTTCCTGAATTATTCATTGTGTTCGGAGTACAACGGGAGTACTGACGACGGAGTGGTTCATCTTTGATGCATGTCGGGAGGAACAATAACTGGGAGAAATGAGAGTTATTTTATGGAATTTGAGTGTTTGCGAAGATAATTCCGACGATTGAGGATTTCGACAATTGCCCGCTTCTTGGAAGCTGCACCAAAGGAGTCTTTGCAAGACGTGGAATTGAATTGTGTGAGGTATCACAGATAACACAAGATAGCACAGGATATCTATAGGATATCCATTCATATCCATAAGATATTCAAAAGCGAATGTAACAGTTATTAGTGAATTTAAAGATCATTTGGAGAAAGTGGTTCTTCGTGATGGTAATGTTTCAGATAATGATTGTAGAGAGCCATATAAGCTATGTATAATTACCAACTTACGGGATATTTGATAAGTGTGTGACTTATCGAAGTTTTATTTTTTTAACTTGAAAAAAATACTAAATATACAGTTTGTCTCACTAAGTTGGAACCATATGGAAATTTTTTTTATTATTTATTTTAGGAAAAAAGTTATTCCTCATAAAAAGTTTTGCATGTTCTAAGATCTAAAATACAATCATCAGATATTAAATTTTTTCAGTCGTATACGCGGTGTGACAAAAAATATGAATTTTACTCAAAAGAGTATAGTACCTTTATATTTGAAAATATCGAAAATTCTTATATAAAAAAGTTGTTCGGAACTAAAAATTACGTTTAAATATGCAATTGCATCCACTTAAATGAAAAAAGATTTTTTTCTTATTTTGTCAACAATAACAATGCAAATTTAACTGTAGTTACGTGTAATCTAGGATGCACTGAAAAAGAAATGATTTGTTGATTATACAATAGCAAGATATCTTTGACAGTGAATGTCAAAACGCGTTTGACGTAATAAGACACATAAAAATGGTAGCGATATTATCTTGTGAAGAGATAAAAGAAATTGTTTTGATTGTGGGAGAAAATTATAAAACGCATAGAGAAGCAGCAACTATTTTTAATAACAGATATCCCAATAAAAATATCAATCATTCAACTGTTACGAAAATCGTAAATAAATTCAAGAATACTGGAAGTTCTAACAATTTTGATGAAAAACGCCGAAAAGTTGTCGACGAGAATACGCAGTTGAAAGTAATGTTGCCTGTTGTAGAAAATCCAAAAATGTCATTGCGCAAAAGGATGTCGTCGATGCAACAAAATGTGAGTAAAGATACAGTGGCAAGAATTTTGAAACGGGATATATACAGTCAGTGTATTTGGTTCCAACAAGATGGTGCCGCATGCCACAGTACATTAAAAGTTAGGAAATGTCTTGAACATACATTCCATTAAAAAGTTATTCCTAGATATTCTGAGCTTTTTTGGCCTGCTATATCCCTTGACGAACCCCCCTTGATTACTTCTTTTGGGGTTGCTTGAAACAAAAAGTTTATCAGACAGGGCCGTTTTAAGATGTTGACCATTTGGAGAGGATAATATCAGAAACATGCCAGGAAATTTCTCCAGTAATGATAAGGAATGTATTACGTGAATTTGCCAAAAGAACGATTATATGCATTGAACGAGAAGGTGGATATGTCGAGGCATTAGTGGAATGAGGAAACATTAAATTTCTATTTATTTCTAGAATTCATATTATGTTATTTACACAACTTGGTATTTGTATGTATTTTGGTGGGCCATAGAATAGCAAAATTATTTTTGTAATATCGATAAATGAAAAAACCAGTAATATGTAAAACCAACAAAATGGAGAATCAATTATGTTTCAGATTATCATTTTATAGGTCTTAAAAACAGCAGAATTGAATGGATAGAAATGATTTATGATCCAAATTGAAATTCATCTAATATGTTTTTATAAGAAACAATAAAGCATCATACGGGAAAACAGTACAACCAGATTTCATAGGTCTGAATTTGACAAGTTTGGAAAGTGACCGAAATGAGAAAAAATAATTGCAAATCTCAATAACCTAAGCTCTTCAAAACATAAAACGATCACGCTCAAAAAATATCGAAATGTAATTCCATCAAAACAACATATAATCGTATCTAAAAACGTAAATCCAACAAATTATCTGAAATTGAATCTGTAGTAACATAAAATCCTTGGAAACAAAATGTGTCAGACTGAAAACGTTCAGAATCGAAATCTAGCAGAAATTGTGGAGCGGATGAGCGAATTAAGAACCATGCTTGTAGAGAACGATCGACTTGCTATAAAATTTGTTCTATTATCTCCTAGATGGCACGCACGAACTATTTATTCAGAGGCAGCTATGAGATCTTTCAATAATTGTTACGTGTCACGTTCCTTTCAGGATTCATCAGTATATTTTTTGGCTGGGTGGTGAATTGTAAGAATAGGTATTGGAAGAAATAGCGAATGTATACCTATGTGATGGGATGGGAATTAATTCCGATATTAGAATTTAGTAATATTGACCGCACGCTGCTCCATCTCTGAGAGACTAGAAGCATCCGCTATCCCCTCTCCAAATTCTGATATTTTTCGGTTCTGTCCTTTTCGATTCTACTATTTATTCTTCTGATTATTTTCAATATGGAAATTTTAGGTCTTGTACTCTATGGATTCGACGATTTTAATTCTTATAATATTCTGTTCCGATATTTTTCCACTTCTACAAAATATTGATTTTCTGATTTGCTGGTTTGGTCAAATATCTGTCTTCCCATTTTCTCTCATTCTCCTTTGACGGAATTACTGTTTTATATTCTTGTAACGTTCAGTTCTTCGAATTTCAGTTCTTCGAAAGATCGATACGATCATTTATGATTCTCGAATTTTCAGATTTTGATGAATATCCGTTACTGCAATATATTGATTTTCCAAATTTCTCGATCGATTATTTTCGATTTCTTTAAAATTAATTTTGAACCATTTCGCTTCTCTAGAATATCTTTACTGGATTTTATTGGTTCGATACTTTTAATTCATAGTCAATTTCAGTTTGAGATTTAACTTTTCTGTATTTTCGTATTGGCACAATATATGCATATGCATTCATTATGTGTTTAAATTGCAATATTGTTGGAAAACATTGAGAAACGAAAAGGTGATCATGTGTTACATAATCAAAAGAGATAAATGTTAATTCAAAATAAAAACAAAGTAAAAAGTAACATTACCCAATTTTACCCAATATAAAGGTACTTTACTTTTGAGTAAAATTCATATTTTTTGTCACACCGCCTATACGACTGAAAACATTTGATATATGATTGCATTCTAGATTTTAGAACATGCACAACTTTTTATGAAGAATAACTTTTTTTCCTAAAATGAATAATAAAAAAGTTTTCCATATGGTTCCAACCTAGTGAGACTCTACTTCACTTTTCATGGAAGCACCCCCGAATCTTCCGTAATTTTCAACTTAGAACCATGAAACCATGAACTCACTGCACAAAAGGTGTCATCCTACGTGATATACACTGCACGCCAACAGCGATTGAGCAACCCATTTTTCCGGAAAGTTATACTAGGGGGCGGGCAGAATTGGCCCTAAATTCCTTCGGATTCGTCTTCGGGATCCCCAAATAGTAGTAATTTCAGTCTTGAAAAATTCTTATTTGTTCAACTTCTCATGGAAACGCCCCCCTATCTTCCGTAATTTTCGTCGTAGAACCATAAAATTTCCAGGACAGATAGATGAACAAGAAATGAACTAACTGCACAAAAGTGGTCATCATACATGAAATACACGGGGGCGTTTTCGTGGGAAGTGAAACAAATTGAGTGTTTTAGGAGATAGGAGATAGTTACTTTGGGATCCTGGCCGTGAATCCGAAGGAATTTCGGACTAATTTTGCCCCCTATTATAACTTTCCGTAAAAATGGATGCAGAGTGTTCATCTCCAGTGTATCTATCTATCCTGACAATTTCATGATTTTTGTCAAAAATTACAGAAGATACGGGGGTGTTTCGATGAAAAGTGAAACACACTGTATGTCAATATATTATGATATTTTTATTTCGGTTTTGGAATTAGATAAATGATGTTGTGGAAAATTTGTTGTAGATAGAAAGATATATAAAATTTGATGTGTTGAATATTTTCTTGGCAAGACCAGATATTTACACTTTCTCTTTGTAGTCTCTTATTTTTTTATTTCTGTTACAGTAGCTCAGCTCAGTTGGTGCCCAAGAACATGCAGATCTCTCTTCTTAGATATATTTTTGAAATGTTATGTGCCAAAAGATATAAATAAAGATTATTCAAACTCAGATGCTTAGTTTTATTATAAAAATTCTGCAAAATAAATGAAAAATTGTGGTGTTCAAATAAATCTTACCTTTTTCAAGTTACTTCTGTAAACGTTTTCAATATTATCTAATTTTCAAATTATAACAATACCACAGAACCTCCTTCGTGGGTTCGTGGTCACTTTGCTGGCTCTATAACTACAGCTAAATGTAATTATTCAATTCACTCTTATGGTGAGCAATTTATTGACCACATTACATACAATCGTACATTCGCAGCAAGTCTAAACTAAATTTAAGAATACAGAAAATGTCATGGCTATAAGAATTATATTATGAGTATAACTTGTGTATGAATAAAAACAGATCACAAGAGTATAACACGTAATGTAAAAATATAAAAGTTGTATATACACACACACATGGACAATACTAGAAACACAATTAAATAAAAAGGAAGAAATAATGTAAAAATAGTATTTGTATACACACACATATGAATGTGGTTTCATTTGAATCAAATTAAAGAAGTAATCTCACTAAAGTTTATGTTGAGATATTATATCACACTATAAAAGAAATAGTTTAGAAGAAAATGTTTAACTATTGTTTTGAATCTGGGTGCATTCAAATTTTTATATTGGCAGTCAGATCGGTGGTATCCAATCCGAACTTAATGTTTGAACAAAATTCAAACCTTCAGCAGTGAAAATATGGTTTCAGAAACTATAATCGACTTTTTGTGATACTGATAAATAACAACTAGTAGGCAGATAAAAATGTTTTTTTGAAGTTTTGAAGATCATTTTGTCTCTTGTTCGTAAAAGTTTGTAGTGGACGAAATTCTTGTTTTTGATGTGAGATTTCTGAGATTATTATATTGCCGTTTCTGTCCATCACTGAATAAAAACATCATTGTTGCTTTCTAAACATATTTCATACTTTTATTAAGAAATTGATGCATTTGCGATGGAAATCAAGTTGGCAAACCCTACATTTTTCTGGAGGCTTATAGTGTGGACTAATGCGGTATGGCCTCAATTATAGGGTGTTCTATTTGAAATAACTGAGAAAAAAGTGATCCCGAGTTTTGGTTGCCCCTGTATGAATATGAAAATATTTGGTTTGAGATATTTAGTGTTGAATGAAATGCAAGGGAAACAACATTTCAAAGTAATTCAATGGAGTGAAAATATATCTTCAATTGCTCTACAATTTTTATCTGAAACAAAATGTCAGAGTGAAACTCATCAGAAGAAAACTTATAAAAAGTTTCCGTACAGATGTATTCCAAATTTGATCCAGTTCTGTCGATAACAACAGAAAGAAATTATAAGTAAATAATAAATAAAAAAATCAGTTTTTCCTAAATGGTTTCGAAACCAAAAATGTTTTATCCTGTGTGTCTGAAAAATTGGTTGTAACAAACCGTAATAATTGTGCACTCGAAGAAAGAGCAATGATGGATATTTTCAAAATTCAACCGACGAGTTTTTTAAAAACAGTGTAAACTATAAAAAATCGCATGTTGAAAATCTATAATCGTCACCTAGCGTTTGTCTCACACTATATATCTTGATCACTTCCCACGTTTTTTCCACATTCCATAACGATAGAACTACGTACACTCATAATACTAGGGTATTCTTTGGAATGTTTTTATAAATGTTTCTGTGAAGTCGATTCGTTGATAACTTATTGACCCTGAAAAATATTCATTGGGTCAATATAGCAAAGTTGAGATAATTTTAATGTATTCTTTGATGGAAGATAAACATGGTGCGGCACTCAACGACTACTATACTTTCTTTCACAGACGAATTTCATACGGAATTGAATTCTGGAGATCGTGCAGATCTGTTAAGAGTATAGTCTTTCTTCAGAAGAATGTCATTATAGTAATATCTAATCTCGATCAAAATAGTTATTTATGTATCAAGGGCCTAAAGTAGGCGTTTATGGCCTGCGGCGTGGATAATGGCCCGAAGGCGTTAGCCGAGGGCCATTACACGCCGAAGGCCATAAACGCATTTAACGCACGTGATACATACAAAATTTTATGCACTAGCGGTTTATACAGTGTCCACTAAAATCTTGGAACAGCAAGGGAAACTAACTCTTACGAAGAATGACATTTTCTGAGAAACTATTAATAAAAAACTTTTCCATATGGTTCCAAGATTTTGGCGGACACTGTATATATATTTATATCGCAATTATCGTGTCAATAATCATCTCTGTATACTGAAATAGATTCATTTATTCAAATTGTACACAGAATACCCAGCATATACCCACCTAATTATGACGTTGTTAAGCAAGCTGGTTGTTGTCTAGCAACAAATTCAATAAACAAGGTAAACGGTCATCTTCATGTTTATCTGAAAAAGTGCGTGAGTGAATTCAACACGAAAATTATGGAATCATCAGATGAATCACATAATATATACATACCAATGGAAATTTTGGAATCGGCTGAGAGTGCCAAACTCGAACTGCTACCAACAAAGTCAAAGAAACTTGACGAAAAGACGTATAATGAGTTCATAAAATGGCGCAATGAAAATAATGTGAAGGTGATTACAGAAGATATATTACTGGGATATTTTTTTGAGGAGTCCAAGAATCGAAAACCATCTTCTTCGATGTTAAAGTCTACTTTTAATTTGTATAATAAAATAAACATAAGCAAATTTCCAAAATTGATAGCATTTTTGAAACGGAAGAATGATGGATATAAGCCGAAGAAATCCAAAATATTGAATAGGGATGAAATCGAACTTTTTCTAAAAGAAGCTCCAGATAATGTATATCTGATGATGAAGGTATGTTATACCTACCTATATTTATTAAGGAATTAAAAAACTTATTGATTCTTTTATAGGTTGCATTAATATTTGGGGTATATGGTGCTTGTCGTAGAGAAGAATTAACAAATCTCAAGCTTGATGACATTCAAGACCTAACTCATGCTTTATTGATTACAATTCGAGAGTCAAAAACTAAAATACAACGAACATTTACCATCTGCAGTACTGAAAACAAGTCAGTTAATTATTTGGATATTTATAGAAGATATGCTAGTCTACGTCCCGCAAATTCTGAACATGGGCGTTTTTTTATATTCTATAAGAACAACAAATGTACAAAACAAGTTGTTGGGAAGAATATCCTCGGTCAAATTCCAAGAAAACTTGCAGCATTTTTGAAGCTACCAGGCCCAGAAGAATATACGGGTCATTGTTTCAGGCGTTGTTCAGCCACTTTATTGGCTGATGCTGGGGAAAGTATCACCAATATCAAAAGACACGCTGGTTGGAAATCAACTACAGTAGCAGAGAGCTACATTGAACAATCGATTTCAAATAAATTGAATATTGCCAAAAAAATTGCCGGCGATGGTGATGGACCGATACCAAATAATAATTATTTGGACCTACCATCCACATCTAAAATGAGTGGTGAGGATGTTTCAAAAGGGAATAATTATTTTCAAGAGAAAAGTGAATATCCCACGTTCAATATTCAAAATTGTAACAACAAAAACAATGTATGGACAATTTTAGTATATTGTCTACTTTACCGCCCGCGGGCCATGATGCGCCCACGGGCGGTAAAGTGCCACTTTACGCCCGGCGAACCGGGCGGTAAAGTGTACTTTACCGCCCGCTAGTGCATTAAGGGACATTTTCACCCCAGAGACTACAAATATTCAGTAGTAATATCCCGACAAAATGCTGAATTTTCAAAAAATACTCTCACCTTGCTGTCACGAAAACTGTGTTGCTTAGAAACGCCACGAGAGCTTGCTCGTGTGGTGTTTTGTACAGCAACACAGTTTGAGCGACTGGCAAGGTGAAAGTATTTTGAAAATTCTGCATTTTGAAGGGATATTCGATCAGACCATTTCACGAATACATTAAATTATTATGGACTAAATGCGTATTGCAGAAACGGTTCATGTGTCATTAATGTCAGTTGAAGAGTTGAACCGTCAAACTGACGTTACTATATTTACCGTGATAATCGTAACTATGGAAATGTATAAACGTTTTGAAAACACCACGGGCTGGAGGAAGTGTTTTCAAAAAGTCCTGTTCTCATTGGTTCGAATTGAGAAAATTATGGCATTTGATTGGTTTATATAATATGAGGGAAGTTCTTACTGCAGATATTTCACAACCGCAGCAGATTCAGTAGAATAGCGGACATCCACGGTCACTATACCAGACAAAACAGACAACTAGTTTTGCCAAACTTTAAATATGACATCAACCGAAAAAGATCTTTGTAAACAGGCAGAAGAGTTTTCAATCTTGTTCCCAAAGACAATATCTACAACATAATGATAATATTTTAAAAGCAACTGAAGAAGCTGTAATATTTTCAGTTTTTTTATCGAATAGAGGAGTTCTTTCAATGTCAGTTTTGATGAGTATGCTGATATCTTGCGCCGGCCTGATCATTCCTGCCGCCCTGGGCGAAAGTCTGGAAGAGCGCCTTTTTGAGAAAATTC
This sequence comes from Chrysolina americana, assembly GCA_958502065.1. Lineage (NCBI taxonomy): Eukaryota > Metazoa > Arthropoda > Insecta > Coleoptera > Chrysomelidae > Chrysolina > Chrysolina americana. The sequence continues at coordinate 96,651,035 of OY293411.1, forward strand.
GTGGCAAAAATTTCGAAAGTTAGGCAATGATTCAATAACAATACATCACTCAACAGATCATTTATTGAGTTCAGTATTACTGTCATCAGCAAGTATGGTATACAAATCATCAACCTCGCATCATTGAATTAGCTGCTCCCATGGCTCGCCCTCCGGCATTTCCCATTGGGCGACCCATTCCTGCGCCGGGGCGACCTTGATTCCCTACACCTCTTCCACCAGTCTGCATGCCAATGTTACCCATACCCATCTGTCCCAGTGCAGAGGATATTAGAACCAGAATCGAGATGACCTGTGAAGATTTACAATATTTACGTAGAATTCATAAGATAATTCAAGTAAAAAAAATGTTGAATGTTTCTCTACGAATTCCCCAAGTGTTCAGAAAGACTCTTCGAAAACTCACTTAATTATCGGAAAGTTTAACACCTTAACATATCCAAAAAATTAAGAAAGGGGTTATTTTCGTGCTATCAGGTGTAAAAATTATATGACAACCGAAGAATTGCTGTCGATTCTCAGGAAAACTGTCCCACGTATGATTCGTCCTATAATGATGACAATGAAACTATGTGATGGAGTTATGGTCTATATCAAAAATAATCATAATCATCAGTCAAAATAAATGATCAACTTGGTGAACATCAAAATAATAAAAACTCTAATTCTTATTAAAAATAAAAGCATCGTAATTCACTCTATATCGCCTCTTTAGAAAATTGAAGACTCAAATGAAAACTTCTTGAGATTTCTGAGTCATTCAAATGTCAAATGCGATATGGAGTTCTTGGTAGGTGGCATTAACATAATATACTGAATAACTGTGATGCAAGTGAATAACCAAAATCAAACCCTTTAAATGCAACCTAAAAAATTAAGTATTGAAGGACACAATACAATGTTCACTGATTAGTAGCCAAGAAATTATACAACTCATAAAAGAATTCAAGCCAAACAAAGCTCCTGGACTGGACAGCGTGCAAGTGTTTTTTTTTTTGAAAAGATACAGTAATATATGCGGGCATTTAACGCACATTTTCAACTCATTTCTCAAAACAGAAGTATTTCCGAAGAGCAAAAAGAAAATCATTATTTAAATCAAGATATGAATTGACTGTTAACAACTATAGACCCATATCTATCATTTCCTGCATTTCAAAGCGTCTTGAAAAATACTTCAAAAACGCATCGTTCACTATCTTTCCAGAATAATAAGTATATGAATTTCAGCTGAAAACATGTAATGAGGCAATAGATAAAAGTAAGCTTTGTGCATTTTCATCGACCTTGCCAAAGCATTCGATACTGTTCATCACTCAGAAATACTCAAAATTCTAGACTGTCTGGGGTTCAAAGATTCAAATTTAATATAAAGGAGAGTTACTTCACAAAAAGAGAAGAATGTGTTGAAGTAGCTGGTAATTTGAGTGGTTTCAGAAGAGTTAAATGCGGTGTTCCACAAGGGACAGTTCTCGGCCGTTTACTTCTCACCGTCTATATAAATAGTATTTTTGACATATAATTCTGTAGGGAATACGTTGATTTTGTCGATGACATGGGAGTGATTTTCAAAGGGGAGAATTGATTTGGATTTGATGAACCACTTGATCAGTGAAGAAAGACTTAGAGTTCTGAATTCACATGGTTATGAAAGTATTTCTCATTTTGGTAGAACCAATAAGTGTGACTTATGGTGGATCAATTATATTCCTAGAATCTGAAATCATTGATCATTATTTCGAAATATGTCGTCGCAAAGTTGCATCTAATCATTTCACGTTCTGAAACTCAAAATGAAATTTGTCGCTGAAGAGTTTACATGAAGACGTCAATAGATTTACTGAGAAACCTTAACTCATCTTGACAGGAATCGACGAAAAATTAAGTGGGAGTGAAAAAGCTCAATAACTACACTATACTCGAGATTCTGGGGGATGGGCAACTCCAAGATTGTAGATAACATTGCTGGACAACTATATACAGGGCGTCCTATACAAAACTCCGCGGGCATATATATGGAAAATGAAAGCGGATATCCATATTTAGTGAAAGCAGATTATTTTAATGTTAAAGGGTTCACTTATTCAGAAAATTGATACATATTTCTCTGTTGACCACTGATAATAAAAACTTACCGTCTATCATATATGATTTATAAGCGTTCAAGGTATATCAGAAGCTCGATACATATACTTGTTCGTAACTTTTAGAGTAACAAGTGAAGGATCTCTTATTTTTTATTCCCAGAAAAATGAAAATATTATGAAATGACGAAAAGCCTTCTTTATCTGTCATGCATACAAAAATTAAACTGGTACCAAAACTGATGAAGCTATTATAAAAAACGGGAAGTTCTCACCTGCAAAATACGTGTTATGGACCTCATATTCGCCTAGTAGCAGAACTCTGATACAAGGAATTGAAGTTTGATCAATAAATACATCTCAAATATCTTAGTAGACAATTATTTAATGATTCAATAACAGTTATCATCGAGGCATATAAAAATTATATTTCAAGGTACCTTCCATCAGAAATCGAGAAAATTATTGTTTATATGCGTGAACAATCGAAAGTTTCAGAATCGTTATGTAATTATTTCCCACACAATGGATCATTTTGAGAATGAGTTTGTTGTTTACGGATTCTTCGTTATACGTACATTGATTTGGAAAATCACAGAGTTGAATCCAATGCAATTGTTCAGTATTATACAGGGTGTCAATTTGAAAACCTCTCACTCTTAATATCCTCCATTTAGTAAATAATATAAAACATCAAAACGACACGTTAATTTTATTTTCAAAGGTGGTAACACTTGTGATGGATATGTTCAGCCCTAGTTGTTCAACTAGGAGGGGTAGATGTAACCCTTAAAAAACTCAATGGGAAGGGGGTCAAGTGGCAAATCACTTGATGGGCGTTCAATTCTCTTCCCAATATTACCCTGACCCATCACCGACCCTTGAATTATAAAAATAATTCTTCTCTTCAAGTGTGATTTTTTATTTTTTGGCTATTTTCCTTTTACATAAAACTTGTTATTTGCGAGAAAAGAATTTCAAACACGGGATCTACTTACGCCCATCTTATACACTGAAGAGTCATCTAATTTAATTTTCTTCAATTCAAGAATACATTATTCAGTAGTTTGGCCTCGTTCTTGTCTTTGGGAAAATATATTGTGGAGTTTGATCTTTCAAATGTTTACACTTTTCCAATGGATTTTCAGTGTTGAAAGAACAACAAATGTACATAGGATAGAAAAAATTTCTTTTGTCTAATTTCCACTTCTATACTTTTATTTCTTACGACCGGTTTTGGCTTATTCAACCAATATCAAGTAAACTATATGAAAAACTAAGAAAGAAAGAAAAACTAAGAAAAAAAAACAACAAATGTGCCATATAATATTTGTATTTTTTCTGTGATTATTAGTAGATGGATTTGAGACCTTGCAATCAGAGTCAGTTCAACTTCGAAACTATTCATTCCCTAAGCCAACTACATTTGTAACATCATAAGGGCAAAAATCAATCTACACTATGAGAACAAAAGAAGAAGGGGAAAACTTCTTTTGTTGTCATTGAGTGACACCACAGGCGTCCAATACCCCATTTTCTAATCTACACTATGATAGACAACATACTGCACATAATGTTCGACTTGGAAACATCCGAAACACGCTTCGAGGGAGACAGGGTACCAAAATTATCCAATTGGGATGTCTACAAAGAACATTTCGAAGAGGAAAATCAAAAGGCTATAACAAAAGCATATGAATTCAGGTTTTCTGAAAATAAGGAATAAGGAATTAGCGAAACCTCGAACAAAAGTCGGAGGCTTTTTAGTAGAGCTAAGAGTCTGGGATACTGGCAAGACTACGAAAAAGCTCTTTCTGATTCCAATAAAGAACTCAGAAAATTGAAAAGGAAAACATGGCGACAAATGTACGATGGGATCAGTGAACTGACGCCAGCACAAAGACCACATAAATTCTACTGACAAACCAAAGACAAGCTTAGGTGTTCTCCTGCAGATGCACTTCCCTGGTTCTCAAACTGTTGAAGAGAATGAGTAGCAAAGTGCTAATCTGGTAGGGGTTGTCCACAACCCCAATAGAACCAGTAGAAGCCTAGCTGTGAAAATCGTTCAAGCCGCCAGGAAAGAATGGACTATTTTAGCCTTACTGCAACATGGTCTTGAAATAATAGAGCCCTTCCTGAAAAGGCCAGCCTCATCTTCCGCTATATACCGCAGATCTGGAGGGAGACAGTAATGGCGTTCAAACCGAAGACTGAAAGACGCCCACTGGTTGAGCCAAAGTTTGACAGTCCTATTAGTCTCAGCTCATTTCTCCTAGAAGCAATGAAGAAAATAATAAACTGTTACATCAGAAGCGAACTCCTCGAGTAAAGACCGCTCCACAAGAAACAGTTCGCTTACCAAGCTAGTAAATCCACGATTAATACTCTACAATGCCTGAATGAATGCATTGAAAAGACATTCGTGGCAAAATAAATGGTTCTTTGTGCCTTCATCGACATAGAGGGTGCAACCAGATCGTTAGAGAAAAGGATATCAATGCCTCATTGATCAGATGAATACAAGCAATGCTGAGAAGCAGAATCATTTTAGCGACTCTAGGATGAGACAGTCAGGATGACAGCGGAAAAAAGTTGCACCCAACGGGTAATTTTATCGCCTTCACTGTGGTCACTGGTTGTCAACGACCTGCTAGTAAACCTACAAGAATCTGGGTTCACGACTCAAGGTTACGCCGATGACTTAGTCGTCACCATTAGGGGCAGACATGACGGAGTAATTTCCGAACGCATGCAAGTAGCCGTAAATACAATCAGGAGCTGTTGCGCAAAGAAAGAACTCGATGTTAATCCTAGCAAAACAGGGACCCAGCTAACATCTTCCATAGAAGTAAAATACCTGGGCGTTATAATCGACCAAAACTAACATGAAACAGTCAAATTAGCCACAATCTTTCCAGGGCTATAGCGGCTAGCTGGACATACCGCACAGTCTTTGGTAAGAATGGGGTCTGAAATCAAAAATTATTCATTATTCATACCAAACGATCATTCAACCTTCGCTTCACTTATGATGGCCAAAAATGCAACAAAGGACCCCGCACTTTTTATAGGTAAAATGGTTCTCGGTGAAATTATCTGAATTTTTAGTAGTATTCGATGTACTGATTGAACGTACATCATCACAAAGTTCGTTGATGGATAGATTTTGAAATACAAGGGCGTTCAAGTAAAAAATCAGTAATTTTTATTTAAATATTTTCTCGGGATTTGAAAGTGCCAACTGCATTTTTTTTTTCGCTGTTATCATCAACGTACTTTCATATTACTAAATATCATTCAGATGGTGCAGATTATATAATTATGTACAGAGTGAAAAATAAAAACATTTTAGTAATGTCTGAAAATTCGATCTAATATTGAAATATTGATGAAATAATTTTGGCATTCAAATCAAATCAAATCAAAATATACTTTATTGTCCGAAGAATGAATTCTTATTGACGAAGCTTTTATACATATAAAAATAAAGACGTAAAGAAATATACAAATGGTAAGCGTAAATATGTGTTGATAAAAACATGAGTCGTTAAAAGAAGGAAGATCAGGTTCATCATAGAATCATCATAAAATATAATAGTATGATGTAGAAGCATACCTATCATAGGAGAAAATAATGCTACATACATTGTACAATAATGATAAAATAGTTTAAAATCAATAACATAGGTATCAGTTTTGTTCATGTGTAAAATAATACTACATGTAGTTAAAATTGGATTACGCCAAGAAGCAAATGTCATAAAAATAGAAGAGAATGAGCATGAGTGTCTGAGATTAAGATAAGTTAGAGCAATTCCAATCTTTGTCTAGATACTCTTGAACACTGTAGTATGGTTCATTGATAAAAAGATTTTCACAGATCTCCTGAATAAAACTGGAGAGATAATTCTTCTGGTAGTAATTGGGAGATGATTAAATAGTATCAAAGCATTATAAATAAGAGACTTTTTTGTTAAATTCGATGATGGAATGGAAAGTCTTAGATTATTATTGTGGCAGGTAGAACTAACAACCGTCTCATATGACGATTTATTGCTGTGCACTAAACATACAGTCTCTAGAATAAATAAAGTTGGAAGGGTAAGGATTTTGAGTTCCAAGAAAAGAGGTTTACATGATACCCTAGGTCCAACATTGAGGAGGTAGCGAACGACCCGTTTCTGGAGGATGAAAATAGAATGGAAATTGTGGTCATTGCAGATACCCCAGAAAGGTAACCCGTATCTGATGTGAGATTCAATCAAAGCATGATAAACTACTTTTGCAGTGGCCACACCCAATTCACTGGGCACTACCCGCACGGCATAACAACCAGAGGCTAGTTTTTTTCTTAGTGTTCTCACATGACTTTCGAAGTTGAGCTTATCATCTAGATTAATCAGAATTCATACAATTTGATTTAAAAGGGTGATTTAAAAAATTGGGGAAATATATGGCCGGTTCTTTCGTACACATCCTGTATATTCAAGTGAAATATCATCTTCCGAAGATAGCTGATACCATATAATCATGATTTCTTTGGGATATATAGGGTGATCATGAAAATTTTCGATGATAAAAATGTCAAAATATAAACGTTTTAGAAATCACCCTGTAATTCACTATTAACTTGGTGAAATTCCTTTATTATTATTTAATGAATTCATAATTCTCTCCTCGACACTGTCCCAAAAATTTGGTTTCCTACTATGACTAGTTTCATAGTTATCAATTGAGAAATTCATTACCATTTGCATTGTTGATGGAGACCATATTTGATTCATTTTACAATACAGAAGGGTGGAACAACAGATTTTTCAGCCTTGCAAAAAGGCGAATCTGTCACCAGGTTACTTCGTTCATAAAAATATAAAAAATCTTTTTCTGGGGGTTTTTTCTCCGGTTTTTTTTTCCAGGAGTTTTTTTCCTAGATTCCTCAAATAGATGGGCAAGTCAGAGAATGATAGTTGCCGCTATTGCGAGAACTTCGCGGAAACTGCAGAACATCTGCTTTGCGAATGCCCAGCAATCTTCTGCTAGAGGCTTAAATTCCTGGAAGGGGCATTCCGAATGCCCTTCGACATCAGGAACTTTGCTTCCAGGAAACAAACTGATAAACTTCACACGAAGTCGCAGAATCCCGGGTCTTGAATAGATGAAGGATCACGCACAAAAGACCTTACAGGTAGAGGTGCTCATGAGGCTGCACAGCCTGCATGAACCATGAACCCCTTACAATCTACAATAATAGACAATGTCAATTGAATCTTATCACACTATTCAATTGTATTCATACAACATAAGAATTTTTTCATGACCAATTGTGATATTGTTTTGGTTGGTTTCTGGGCTTTGCCGTGGTCTTCTTTGGTTTGAATCTTCAAACGTTTCGACTGCAACTGCGGCAGTCATCTTCAGTGGCGTGGTCGAAGTACTCTTCTAGACGTATCAACTGATATAATGGTGATATTGTCGTGAATTGGGGTTTTTCCCGACTAACTAGACAATTCTGATCATTGAAGGATTTAAAACACTTTGGAAACAATATAGAAAACAACATTTATTATTCTACTTACAATTATTTTGAATTCAAATTCAATGGAAATAATTTGATGAATCCCTCGTTATTCGATTTAAATAAATTTTGATAAACTAATTGGAAAAGACCTATACTAACAATCATAACTTATTTAACCATTCTCTAAAGGTACTCAATTTATGTACTTCCCAACTCCCCCAATGCCCTCACTACCTCTGGGCACAGCAGAGGCCTAACTTCAACTCCATGATCGAACTATCAGGGCCTTCTTTCAAACTCTTGTTTTTTGTTTAGAAAACATACGAAAGTAATTGAGGACAAGTTGAAGGAGACATCATTTTCATAGTATAGGTTTTCATGTTCATATTCATATTTTTAAAGTTCTCTGTATATGAGACAATTCAGAGATGTCAATTTATCATAATCATAATGAAGAGTTGTCATTTTGTACTTGTTAGTTTTTACTTATAAATCAGTTCCAAAATCAAAGTGTTTTGCAGCATTAAAGTTTTCGAAATATTTCTAATTCGTGCATCATTTGAAAAAGAAGAACTTGTGGTTCGTGATTAAGCGGGTAGCTTCTCTAACGAGTCAGTGACACAAGTTGTGCTTCAAGACATAACAGTTTTATAACACACCAACTGAATAATAAAGAATGATTTAATATACGGTGTATTCGAAATATTTTAGACAATATTTTCAGTTGAATGTATTTGTATTTTATAATAATATATTGGTATTTTATACTTGTTCCTACTAAATAATTAGAATTTGAATTGAAAATACTGTAGATGTTGAGAAGTTGAGGTTCATTGAAATAGTTATTTTCATCCTAAAAAAAAGATGCCTTACTCATTCGAAATACTTATATTAATATTCCATGAGCAGAATATCCTTATTTATTCCAGACACACGAGATCCGACTTGAACCAAACCAGGACCAACAAATCGCTTCACATAAACGCCAGAATTTACGTCAATTTGTCCACATAGGTAATCGCAAAGATACATTACCGTAGCTACGATGTCCAGAAATCCGTGAAATGCCGCCGCATCAGTATTATCGTTTTTGCATGATTGACGTGTTCATGGTGCAACGAGAGATAGGCCACATCACGAAATGGCTTTCAGGTGCATATTTAATTTACAAACGTCAGGATCCGATGCTGAAATATTATTTAGGTCAGCATAAATATGGATTATTTGTCAAATATGTATTCGAATAATGAATGAATGTCTGATGCTGGAATTTTCTGGATCAGGCTAGACGGTGGTATGTTCTGGATTGATTTAACGGGAGATATTCGATATTATTGTGGATATGGATGATATATGCTTTCATTTAATAGATGGATTTTCAGGAGTCGATTCGGAGCTGAAGATTCCACGAGTTCTTAGTTGACAAATATTTACTGAAATATTGATGCTGATGTACTATTCGCGACCCCGGTTTGTCTACCGTTGATTGGGAGAGCTCTATTCCAAAACGAAACAAACAATAATATTATATAACAAATAAATGTATAAATGAGAACGAACATGCTGATTTGTCAATACTTACCGACATTACAAAGGCTTACGAGCACGAAATTGTCACAGTGATTCGAAAGGACACAAATACATATATACCTTCTTGTGCTTACGATAGGACTTCGCCAGCCGTGGACCAGCCGAAGCCTGGAAGAGAAGATGACGCTGATGTGCAATATTCAACATCTTTCAAATACGACAAATGCAGACACGTCTTTTTCATCTCCGTATTTGGTGAATCTGATTCGACATCTGCTATTATTGCCCAAGGAAAGATGAAGTTGACTCAGCAGCATGGTCTCCTTTTTGAAGGAACTTGAAGACATCTGTCTAGGAATACCAAAATATGTGAGGAATTTAATGAATATTTTGTGAATGTTAGCCCCTACTATTTTGTTCGAACATTCGAATACTTGTGACAATGTATCAGTGTATGTTTTATGCCAAACAACTTGTGAAGAAGTACAGGATACTATAAAATATTTATATAATGAAAAATAAGCTGGGGCCGATAATATTGGTGTGAAATTTTTGAAAATTGTTGCACCAGAATTGTATGAGCGCATTGATCAATAAATCGTTTGACACCGGCATTTTTTCCCAAAACATGAAATTGCTAAGAAGGTTTTGAGTAAAACAGTAACGAATCACCTTGATGAAATGAATCACCTTGATAAAGTTAAAATTGTTATCGAAGATCCATCGACACTGAGTTTGCCGTAATTGGATTCGATCACAAAAACCCAAATGAAGCTACTTGAAAACTTCCAGTGTTGTTTAGTGTCACTGAATCTTTCGAAGGCATTTGATACGGTAGATCACAATATTTTGATAATTAAATTATTAAAGACCTCCAGTCCTGTACATGAATGGTTTCAAAATTATTTAACAATGAGAAAATAATATGTTTGCATGGGGAATGAAAAAAGTTTGATAGTAAAATGTGGTGTACCCCAAGGTTCAGTTCTTGGACCTGTATTGTTTCTCATATACTCGCATAAACTCATAATAAAATCTTGATATGTACGGTGACCTCAAATTATTTGCAGATAACACGACAATAATTTATTTTGGGAAGAATGACAATGAAATAATCGAATATATTCAAGCTGATTCGAAAATAATTTCGCCTTGGTTAAACAATCATAAGTTGACTATGAATATTGATAAATCTTCCGTATATGTTGAAAATCAAGACATATCAGAAATTATTTAGTTTTAAACAACAAAATTTTTGTCGAACAACTTTCTTCGAAATAAAATATCTCCCATGATTGGTATATTGTTCAAAATTCGAAATTAAATTGAGATATCTAAAAGTGATATACAGGGTGTTGGGTAAACATGCGGCAAAAAGGGGTTATTTCTTGGCATTATGTATCATGATGATTCTTGAAAAATTTGTTACAGCCATATTCGATATTTGTTGAAATGGCCTGCTCGATCCCCGGACTTGAATCCATTGGATTATTTCTCCTAGGGATATCTGGAGTCTTTAGATTTTGAGAAAGTTTTACTCATATGTAAATCGCTTATTTTTATATTTTTTGAACATGTGTTTCTACATATACAGGCCGATTCTTTTATCATGTGGTAACATTGCTATATTCTAAACCGTAATAGATACAAAGACGATTTAATGGAAAAAAAGGTAACTATTGTAGTGAGCAGTAAATTGGTCATAGAAAATTTTCGGGGATTCTCGCCCTTCCCAACTTAAACAGGGAAAACTGAAAATGCGGTTTTCGGTTTTTTACGTTTAATAAAAAATTTATCATTACGTAGTTCTAGTACATTTTGAATACAATAAATCTTTCCTCTTTCATTTTTATACATTTTCTGAAATAACCATTCTATTCGTAAAAAACCAAAAAAAAGCATTTTTAGTTTTCCCTGTATTAGTCGGGAAGGCCGAGAGTCCCCGTAGATTTTTTCTAACTAATGTACTGCTCACCACAATAGTTACATTTTTTCCCATATAATCGTCTTTGTATATATTACGGTTTAGAATATAGCAATGATACCACATGATAAAAGAAACGGCCTGTAGAGAATGATAAAAAATAACTTGGTTTTCTGATATTTTTGTGTGGTCTACATTTTTGTTTCGGTAACTTTAATACCCTGAATATCGATTCTCGAAATATCAATATTATAAATAAAAATAATCCTGTAATGGTGAAGAGTTCGTTAGTTTTTTATGGTTAATTAACTGAAGGTATTTAGGAAATATTGCATGCAAAAAATTAAAGTATGTTGATTTTCCCTAGAAATACAAGATGAAAAATAGTCACCGGTTCTCAACTTTCACTACCACACTGTATCTGAAAAAGTATCCGTAGGATGGAGTTGGATACGAAGATTTTCCATCGACTTTTATGAAATATTGGATATCAACAGAACACCATGACATAAAGAAAAATGTGCGGGGTCCTTCCCTAGTCTTTTACTCATTAGGTACAACCTACATGATAAGGACGATCACAATAATAATACTAATAATACTCCCTCATAAACATCACATATGCTGTGCGAATAGAGGATGACTATTATCATCATTTGCGTGGTGCACCGGGCGACTTACTGATTTTTGGTGGCGTATTAACTTTTCAGTTGTTGAAAAACCCGGAAAACATACAGCACCAACCCGGGTGATGGTCGGTACTCAAGATATTGGTACCTTCGGGAAAGAAGTCTGGGTACTGGTCGAAATTTTTTTGTGGTTTCAATAGGTTTGTTTTGGTTCCTTCCATTACCGGTTCTGAACCAGTTCTCAGCAGCGTGGCTCATTCAAGTTTGGGATGTTAATGTGCCCAACATTTTTGTCAGAACTTTACTGAGCGACTATTTTGGACGGTTCTAGGACCGTTTTAGATTAGAACCAAAACAGGCCTTATACAGTGTGTCCATAAAGTAACCCCTCATGATAACTCTTGAACGGATTGGAATTTTCACATGAATTTTTTTTTGAGGAATGGCAGTTCATAAGCTATTTTCTGACGATAAAAAAAATTTATATCTTTCAAAATGGCGGCCCGAAGCCCTTTTGTAAGAATTTTTTAAATGGCATGGGGGGTTTAGTGATACCTCATTCAAAACGTCTTTCAATTCTCTGTACGTCCCCAAAATTTCAAACAAAAATTTACATCCAAAACAAAATGGCGGTTAGAGCTCTGCCATATGAGGATCGATTACCTGGGTCGATATTAATATTATTCATTTTGCTTGATTATCTGTTTGTTGATAATAAATCAATTACAGAATACTTTTGTAGAAGGGTACCTAGAAGATTTGATGATTTTTCCAGAACTAAAATATCCGAAGGATCCTCATAGCAGAGCTCTAACATTATGTACGGGCTATTTTGTTTTGGACGAATATTCTCGTTTAAAATTTTGTTGTTGTGTAAAGAATTGAAATGCAATACAAACGATGTATCACTCGACCCACATAGATTTAAATACAAAAAATAATGGCCAACCAACGTCATTTAAAAAAAATATATTTTTTTTGTTGTCAAGAAGAAGCTTATGAACTACCATTAAACCAAAAAAAATTCAAAACAGAATTCCAATCCGTTCAAAAGTTAACATGGGTGGGGTTACTCTAAGAGAGTTCTTACATTATGTACCGCCATTTTGCTTTGGGAGTATATTTTTGTTTGAAATTCTGGGACGTATAGAGCATTGTAAGACATTTCGAATGGGGTATCACTCGACCCCCCATGCCATTTGAAAAATTCTTTGAAACCACCATATCTATTCAAAATTATGATCTCCTAGGTACAAATAATATTATATGAATGGCGTCTTGTTGTTAACAAAATTTGATCCGATACGGCTCTGTATTGCCATTTAAAATTAGCAATATGTTCTGTAATCCTAAACACTCATCATTAATTCCTTTGTCAGTAATATTGTTTGTGATAAAATGTTTGCATTATTCATGATAGCGAACAAACAACGATATCATATATGTTTTTATCATATCAGTTCAGTTATTCATCAGTAATTGTCGATACTCTTGCTAGTACGATTTGAATCCATTTCCAAATAAGCTTTTCCATTTTCGGAACAATTCTGTTCTGTTTCCGTTAACGACTGCACCCTTACGGGCTGGGGCCCTTATTTTTCAAAGTGTGATTCTATGAACGGGCGAGAATTCAAACTATTCGACTTCATTCAAGTAAGTCGGTCACAACTCCAGATGGGTGGCCGCAGTCAGTCTACCTCAATTGATATAGAAAAAAATCTTTCATAATCTAATAAGAAGTATATAAAGGCCAATCAACACAGGATTTTTTTGCATAAAAAATACTAGCAGAAAACTGGCTGAAAGACACTCTGTAGTTATATTCTGTTATGTTTTGGACTCGCAACTGTCATTTCTTTATTTGTTTTATACATTTCAATACAAAATTTGTCATTTTTCAATATTTTGCTTATGAAATGAAAACACATTACGACCCGATCGGATTATTAGTGACAGAGAGAAACTGGAAAAATCGAAAAATTTTACGATTTTTCAAAAAAATCATAATTCCGTCATAACTCCGCCATTATTCAAGTTGTATTGGGTCTGCCTTTTTCATGAAAGTATAGAATCATATATGTATACTCTATATGTGCACAAAACAGGCACTGTCGGATTATTAGTTTTGACACATTTGCAATTTGAATTTTTCTCACACTATCTTACAGCGTGCTTGGTATTGATAGTCCGATTTCAATTTTTCAAACAGATTTTGAAAGTATTAAGTATAGTACCAAAAGATATGTCCTGGAGTAGCAAAATAATTTCCTCTGTAAAATAATCTCATAACCCTAATTACTCACAACATATTGGAATATTTGTCAACTTCCTCAACATTTTTTAATGAATCTAACTCAGTGATTACACGACATCAATTTCGTCAAATAATATGTTGAATGAATGACTCACCTGTACTATATTTCCGATTCTTTCAAGATTGAAAAATGTTCAAGAGGTTGACAAATATTCCGATATGTTGTAAGAACTTAGCATTATGCGATTTTTGCACATGAAATTATTTTGCTACTCAGGACATATCTTCAGTTTTTCTCAATTTTCTTAGAAACCTTTATTTACTTTTAGGTACATGGAATGTTACGAAAATTAAGAATTATAACTTGAAATTATCACGTTGATCAACCTTGATTGGTGTACCAAGTTTGATATTTTTTGCTTCGGGAATTTTGGAACAAAAAATCAAATCTAATTTTTTTTGTACTCTTGACACCCTGTATCTCAGAGGGGATGCTTTTAAGGACATACCTTGATAGGAACTTATCACCTCTAAATAAGGAGAGGAATCTGTAGTCGGAGTTTGTCGGTCTTATTCTGACTCACCCTGTATATATTGCGCCAGCCAATCAATCGTAATGGTATTAAATGCCACTGGGCGTGACTATAGTCTAGTTCCTAAATTGTAGATAGTGACTCATCGGTTGTACGGTTCAAAATTCATATGAAGCAGGTCAAAAAATAAAACAGAAATAAGGAGGAGATCATAATTTTGAATAGATATGGTAGCGAAGCGGTTAGATGTCGGCCGTCAAAAATTCTGCTAGCGCTTGGCCAGGTTCGAATCCTGGGAATGGGGAAAATTTTTCTCAGATTCATTGGAGTCGATGCCTTGTTTGAAATAGCAAGTGTGATGTGAGTTGTTTTGATTCCAAAATGAAATTTGATTATGAAAATAATCCAACCTTTCGCATATTTTTCTATACTATAGGATTGTCGGCAAACGTCGAACAGAAATACTTAATTCAACAGCCTCATACGACTGCAGAATCACGTCTTTCCAAAGCTGGGCAAAGTTTTTCTACAATACAATACTTTCTGTAGCATCAACCAACTGGCAATCAAAAAAATGTGACATGTGCAAATTAGTTTCGCGATTCAACTCGCTCATCAGTACAGACTCGGCCACAATTTGTAATTGATTTCTGATCGATTCTTTTAAGTGGCACTACGATAACTCCGGCACCCAGTAAGAGAGTGAGCAATAGAACCATATACAGTGTGTCCATAAAGTAACCCCCCTCCCTGTTAACTTTTGAATGGATTGGAATTTTTGCATGAGGAATGGCAGTTCGCAAGCTATTTTCTGACGACTAAAAAAATTGTCTATCTTTCAAAATTTGAAAGAATTTTTCAAATGGCATTTGAAGCCAAAGTACCTAGCTTATTTCTGTTCTATTTTTTGACCTGCTTCATATGAATTATGAACCGTTCAACCGATGAGTCACTATCTACACTTTAGGAACCAGACTATAGGCTTAAACAATTGAAATATATCGTATCAATATTCAAGACTTATTATGCACATGGTCCGTTTCTGAAAATTCTTGTATGATGAAATCACGTGACTCACTGATGAAATGAAGTCAGCCTCTTTTCTATGACCTTCAATCAAAATTGCAACAAAATGGAATGGAATGGAAGACGAAGAAAAAGGAATACTTCATATTTTATTTCACAAAGAGTCCTGCAGCACGACTTTTTTATATTATGAAATGTGTATGGAACAGATATGAAACCAAATTTTTTATCACTAGAAAAATAGCAGATTCTAGAATAGTCAATACTTTTGAAAACTAAGCCCGACACAAATGAAGTTTTTACTTGGTTTACAGAAATTCAAGAAAAACTGACAACGTCGCTTTTCTTGATTGTTGAAGTTTCAGAGTAACCAACCTGACATGAATAAATTCACTGAACATTTTGAGTAGATTTGTTCAATGGAAAGTTTTCTATAGAAAGTTGAATTTTATGATGAACAATGCCGTTGTCAATGATAAAAATAGTGTAAAATGGGTAAAACAGTCGTTTCACAATATTTTTTAAATGAAAACGGAACTGTTTTTGAAAATATTATTCTTTTTTTATGACTAGCAAGACTAGCAAGACTTTATTCTTGCCAGGTCGGTAACGACGGGCAGCTCACAAAGTCAACTGGAAAATGCGGAGTTGCCAAATTTCAGGAATTCATTAAAGTATGATAAGCTAAAATTATCTATTTCTTCTGTTAATTCATGAAATGCGAGCGCACCGAGCATCTGCATGTTTCGATTCCACATTTTCATACTAATTACTTAGTAATCAAATTACCAGCAATCCATACAGCTAGGTTACTTAGGTATGTTAGGTTTTTTTGAATGATGTATGGTGTTATCTTCTGAATCATATTTTTCATCATTAATATCTGAAAAATTACAGATTCTAGAATCGTCAATAAATTTGAAAACTATGCATGACACAAATGAAATTCTAACTTGGGTTGCAGAAATTTAAGAACTGACAACGTTGCTTTTCTTGATTGTTGAAGTTGAATGGCTCGAAAAGTTGGCCGTGCAATATTTAAAGATCCAAAGTAACCAACATGACATGAATAAATTCACTAAACATTTCTTTTCTGATGTTTTTGAAAGAAGGTTGAATTTTTTGATGAATAATGCCGTTTTTAATGAGAAAATAGTGTAAAACGGGTGAATTAGGGTTTAAATTGTGCTAGTGTCAAAAAGGAAGAATTTTTCTCACAGTAGAAATGTGTGTTAGAAAATGCCAGTGATGAGTCAAAAATGGGCCGATATCTCCAAAACTACTTGAGACCGCCAAAATTTTTATTTGGAATTTTTTTATTTCAGGAAACCAAACTATGTAAGTTAAAAAAATATTTCTAGCTGTAGGTTATTAGTTAACGGAATTTTACCAGAAATATATTGGTATTTTAAACTTCTTCTTACTAAATAATTTGAATTTGAATTGAGAATATTGAATCGGAGAAATTGAGGTTCAATGCATGGACGTATAAATGAATAATGGACCCAGTTATTTTCATTTCCAAGTGAAGTCGCTGAAAGGCACCATCCTAAGGTCCTGCTGTTGAGTTGGATGTTGCCACATCAAGTCTGTGATAATTCTTCATCAACCATCAACACTAGCTTAAACTCAATTGCCAGCGAATTTCAGTCAGTAACTCAACATTCCGATCCGTTTATGAAATTAAACTCGGCATAATACATTCCAGAATCAAAACTAGTGAAATTAATTTGAAAAATCGGTGCGAACTTCCAAAAAATTCTGTACTGTCCGTTGAAATGTTGCACGTGCGGCAACGCTGTTGAAGTGCGCTTTGTTTCTCTTCATTTGTTGGTTGTTTACAAATTTCACCACTTTATGTTGACATTGTCTGTCATATACGGTATTTGTTAAAATATTGGTGTTTTGTTGCGTTTGGATTAAAATATTGAAAGAAAAATAGATAATAATGGTGCTTTACTGTTGGTTTTGCAAGCAATCTAATTGTTCTAACAACTAGAATCTCAGCTTTGATAAGTAAGTACATAGATTGTTCACAAATGTTAGATTGACGTTCATATTATTCATTGGCGTCACAGTGGGTATCAATTTTCTATACATACAAAATGAAATAGTACTGAAATATTCTTACTGTATATGAAGGAAGGCACATATGGGTATTTTATCTAACAAGTTTTGCTGAAATTTTCATAATTATACATGAAATTCCACATATTTTTGTTATTATCAATACCTATATCAGTTAAATTGCGTGCGCCACTGTCGTTGGAGGGTAGGCTACAGTGTATCGCAGGTCTCCTCCTTCCCTGTAACCCGCGCGCCTACGAACTAAGCGGCTTCAAAACAAACTGTACTGCAAGTATGGGACTGCTAAGTCCATTATTAATTTATACGTCCATGGTTCAATGAAGAAGTTATTTTCATTCCACTAAGTAGATCCTAAAAAAAGGATACCATCAACTCATTCGAAATGTTTATAATAATTTTCCATGAGCAAAATATATTGATTAATATCAGACACACGAAATTTTTTTGAGAGCTCATGTCTATAAGAACAGAATTTTACCGCTGCATTTTTCTACATCGATAATGAAGAAAGTTCCTACCTTTTTGTCGTTTTTGTTGATCCATGACATTTTTTGAAAAAGATGCTCCGCTTCTTACCTGAACCACATGGATATCTCAAGGTACAATTACCCCTTGAAAATGAATAACTTTCACTAAATGGATTTGGAGAATGGAATCCCCTGTGAACAGCGGCCACATGCACTGAATTCAAAATCAAATTCATTTCCGGTTATTGTTCGCGTGATTTTTCACCAAAAACACACATTTTCACTGTATCATCCAAAGTTAAACTGTCATCTTGTGACAACTTTTCTCGTAGAGACACATCTTGTACACCACTCGTGAACAGTTCCTTAACCAAACTATTTTTCAGCTGATCAAATTCACAAGTTTTTCAATACCCGTGACAAACTGTTCGATGGACTCGCATATCGACTGTTTGCGGGTAAAAAACTCTAATCGTTCACGGAATGGTTATTGTTGGGCAAAAAATGGTCTTCAAACTTTGTTGTTTCAAATGAAAAGATATTGTATTTAACGGACCCTTCTCCAATATATTGCAATAATTATGCAATAATCATGCAATTTGAGTAGTTTCGTATTTTTTCTTAATTTGAAGCGTTGTTGCCACATTTTCTAATTTTCAGCAAGATTACTGGTCATAGGCATTGGACTTAATTTCCAATAATAACCCATTTTTTATTCTTCCCTCCTAATTCTTCTACCCACTTATCACATTTAGTGACACTAACAACAAAATTTTAGTTTTCAGGTTCATTTATCCGAACTGACTGCGCCATGATGTATATTCGTTATTGTGCTGCAAACATTATTAAAATTAAAAGTGTTCAAGGTCATATCGTGGCAAATGTGCCAATTGATATTCTGTACCTCTTGGCAGATATTCGTCGGAGAACAACTACTCACACGGCTACTATTGAAGTAGATCAAACAGATATTTCAGGAATATTCTTCATGGAGTATTGCAAATCCTCACTGTAACCAACTAAGTGAAGTTTGCTTTGATTACGTTTCATGAATGCGAAACCAGAGTAATCAAAAAACCAGAGTATCGTGATGCTTCGGACAAGAACAGAGAACGTCAGTGCTGTCCTCATTGAAGCACCGAAGAGGCAATATCCTTGCAACTAGTCTGCAGGTCGTACACTTGTCTGTATCAGAGCAAAGTTATGCTAGTTAGTTACAGGATACACTTGCATAGTATCCTCGAATTTGAAAAATATCATTGGTATATAAAACATTCGTTATATTACCAATAATTGGTCTACAGTTTGAGTTGCCCTCAAAAACCTGTTGCGAAAGTGTTTTCCTCATCTGTTTCATGCTGAGTTCAGAAACTCGTTAAGGTCTTAGAATTCCATAGTTTTTGTAAAGAAATTAAACTGCTCTTGAAGAGAGTACAAGACCTCGTTAATAATCTCAACTGAATTGAGTTGCTCCAATTGGCACAATTTTTGAAACATTCTGGAAATAATCATATGATATAAACCTCCAAATTTTTTTACGGGATAGTCTCAAAATTCTACGACTGACTAACCAGTGCTGGAAATCGAGTAATGTCCTTGATCAACACGGCGATAAGGTCTCAAAAATGTCCCGGAACTATATGTATATAAGGTTTTGTATTGGATGAAAGAGTGTATACACATATACGATGTGTATTTGATTCATATGAGTCTGTGGTTTTATATGTAGGTAGGTATATTTTTAGTTTTTATAACACGTATTGTGTTTCTATATTGAAATGATATTTGACCACGCACAAGAAAATTATCCCTTTGTGGTATTTTGAATGTATTATGTTTTCTCATTAACAATACTTTGTATGTCAATACCATTTTTTCTCCATATCATAAAGACCAGTTATTGGACTTTTATGACGTAATTCCTTGATAATTCATATCAGTTTATGTTTCAATATTGACTGTTTCTGTCTCTTTCTCCGCCTCTTGCTCCAAATGCAGTTTAATGAATTACGTGGTCGAGAGTACTACGTTTTTCTCGTTGCCATGACGATCTTCTCCACCAACGTGCTGACCCAATGCTACATATATTACAAAACAGAGTGCTTTAATATGCAATTACATAATTGATATGCTTGTCTGTAATCCCGTACCTATCGATTTGGGTGGCGACATGGTGTGACCCAATTGCTAATTTACGATATTGAGTAGGATTTTGTGTAGATGTCGATTGAATTCAGATAGTGTCAATCAACCATCACTTGACACCGAGAGAAACAGTGATATTATACAGCGAATAAGAGAAGAAGATAAGAATATTCAACATAATACAATGATGGGATTGTTAATAAACCGACTAAAATAAAATAAGAAATAAAATGGAAGTTGGCCAAATTTTAACTTACTTTATTTGGTATGGAAAATTGTGCGGATGAAATTATTGACAGCACTGGCAGCAGTCATGAAATCTATGTCAAGAAAGCTGTGATTATTTGTTTTATTCTTACTTCTTACCTAATTTATTTCATCTGTATGAATAACAGGCCAATCTGTGTCTTGCTTTTTATCTCATTCCTTATTTTATCTTATTTGCTTTACAGGGTAATCTGAACTCGAGGACCACTATTAAATTGGGACAGCGATGCATATTCATAACTGAAAAATGCCGTCGTAAAAATTTCGGAATTCCTAGTATTTCCGAAGATATAAGAAACAAACAGGAATATTGGAAGACGGTTTTTATTTTTTCTCACTTTATTTTATGAAGAATATCAGAATTAGTAGCACATATATGTTGCCACTCTTTCCCTGGTATACAACGACACTTTTACATTCACCATCCGACGTTTCGTTTTTGGCCACCATCATCAGACTCATTTTTTCGCACGGGTACCATATTTAATTTTTTGAATATTGATAGCACTTTTTATGTAAATGATGAATAACATGTTATACTTCATAACCTCACAACTTCGAATATTTCTAAAATAAAAAACTAATATTTTTCAGTTGGCTCCGAATCCGTCAATTAACACTTAACACATTGATCAATTTGTTGTAGCACTATTATCTGTCACGTCTGCTGTCACCGTTTCAAAGTAATAATAAACGTAAAATGGTTTTTTCAAACCAAGAAAAAATTGTTGTTAAAATTGTTAAAATTGTTATATCCGTCAACCGATTGCACCCCTACGTGCAACCCTCAAAAGTCAGAGACTTGTGCGAGCTAGGGGAAGACATAGCCCATACCATTTAATACGTGTGATGCCATGCACGAGACCGGTGGCAATGCTGAGATTCGAACTCACGCTCTCTGGCTTATGAGGCGAGGACTCAACCCGCGCACAACCGCGGAGGAAACTACTTAATAAATTTAACAAGAATAATGTGAGAACTTCAGAAATGTATCTAACTATATCCAGAAAGAATATAGCCAGTAAGAACACTATATTTAGAAAATTGGATAGAAACCTTGTAGGAGGAATATTCGAAATATGGTAATAAACTTCAACTTTTTACTAGAATATCACAGTTTTTGTTTAGATTGTCTGTGTTTTGGATATATGCCAATCCGACAGTTTGAACAAAGGAAGTTGCTCCAACTTCAGGTGTTCCACAAACAAGTGTTTTTGGAGAGAATTCAGAAGAATTGGTCTGATAAGCTACAAAATTCAAATTTGTCAAAAATTACATTCAGATGATTCTGAGCGTAGGTTGGCTTACTGCAATTGGCTGATAAATGAAGATAATTTTCTCAAACGTTATTTGGACAAATTATAGCACTTTCACAAAGTGTGTGAGTCTGAACAATCCCAGACAATTTAGAGCAGTAAGGCCACAGGCAAGGTTCACTTTGAATGTATGGGCTGGAATTTGTGGAAATAAAATTCATGATTCTTATTTTTGCAATAGGGCTCTTACGGGAGAAACTCATCTCGACTTTTTGCGTAAATCATCAAAGGAAATGGTTTCAATATGATGGTGC
Organism: Chrysolina americana; assembly: GCA_958502065.1. Taxonomy (NCBI): domain Eukaryota; kingdom Metazoa; phylum Arthropoda; class Insecta; order Coleoptera; family Chrysomelidae; genus Chrysolina; species Chrysolina americana. Next base: position 96,673,073 of record OY293411.1, read on the forward strand.
GTCCACACACCCTACCAGAGCAGTACGTGAATACCTAAATGAAAGATTCCCAGATAGCTGGATTTGAAATTACGGTCCGGTGAAATAGCTAGCAAGATCACCTGATCTCACGGTACTAGATTCTTTTTTGTGAGGCACGTTGAAAAACCGAATTTGTGGCCTACAAGAACTCGGTAACGTTGAGGATTTTAGAGCGAGCATAATTGAACAAAATCGGTCTATAATAATTAGAGATATAGTAAGGGCTGTAGAAAACTTGGGAATGTGAGCACGTTGAAGTATTCAGGGAGAAGGCAGACATTTTGAGCAACTACTTTGATGCTTTTAGGTGTTGTATCCCGGCAATCACAATTATGTAAAAATTACATATCTGGCCTCCGAGATCACCGAATTTAACTCCTTTAAATTTCCTTCTTTGGAGGCATCTTAAATCCGTTGTTTATAAAACACAACCTTCCGATATTGAAGAACTTGAAAGATGAATAACAACAGCATGCGTGTCAATTCCTAGTGAAGTTTCTCGTAATGTTATTACTGTTTAGAGCAAAATGGACGACATTTCGAACAGTTTATAAAATCCCACGCGTAATAAATTTATTCCCGTCATTCAAGGGTTGGAAGGGTGCCACTTACTCTTCTAACCATTTTTATTGAAAGGAGTCAATACAATAATGTATCTCGGAACAGGCAAAATCTAATTACATGTGTGAGTTTAGAACGCTATTTTTCGGAAAATGCTCATCAAAAAATAATAAGTCAGGGTACCATTGGAAAAAGAATTGAACGCCAATCAAAATGATGTGCCACTTGACCCCCTTTCCTATTTAAAATTCTAGGGGTAACATCTTTCAAATTGACACCCTTTATTTTGGTTTTTTGCCCTGATTCAACCATCTTTGTATCTCCTATAGTTTCCTAGACCCCACTGTATAAACCTGAAATGGAGATTAATTTGTACAAAAGAATAACTCGTATATTCATGCGTATACCTACTGACCTGCAAACAACAAACAGCAAAAGGCAATATTTCAGATAATAAATGATAAGTTAGATAAGAAACTAACAAAAATATAACGAGTTACTTCGCTTCGAACAATACCGCAATTTCGCCAATATCACAGTGTTCCCAATGACATCAAAGTATTCAGCGGAAATTCAAGCGAAATGATTACAGTTATGGAAGTTCCGATGGATACCTGATAAGGTTTGTTTCTACCATGCTGTGATATAGTAAGTAGTGACTGAGTGAATGAGTAGGTAAGTTTTTTGTTGATATTTTTTATGATCTGGTGCCCTCTGGAAGAAAAATCCTGTGATGTTCAGATAAAATCATGAGAGCAAAGGAAAAGTCAAAACGGGTAAAGATAGAATCACAATGAGAGTTGTATGCTACACTACTTCAAATTGAAACATGTAAAGTTGTAAATAAAATTGAAATAATGGAACAATTAATAGTTATTTACATACTTGATGAGGAATGTCAAGACGTTATAAACACTCGATACATTCCGAGTTACTCATTACATTTTTCTACTTACAGTCGAACTTGTCTGAATTGTATTTTATTTTTGTTGTCTTACCAGTCATAATTATCCGTTCTAAAAGTGTCACTTTTCCGTACCAGTTCGGGGAAAAGCTTTTTTCTGAAATCGTTCAAGAATGCCCACTTTCTCAGAGCAACTTCATGCCTCAAAATACGCTAATCTAGTATTTTAGTCCGTTACTAAGCAACGAACTTTCCCGGACCGTCTTCGGCACTAAACTGTACGGAAAAATACTTTTTCTGAAATCGTTCAAGAATGCCCACTTTCTCGGAGCAACTTCAGGCCTCAAAATACGCTAATCTAGTATTTTAGTCCGATGCTAAGCAACGAACTTTCCCGGACCGTTTTCGGCACTAAACTGTACGGGAAAGCACTTTCCCGTATCGTAAACGATCCGGGAAAATTTTTGACGATTTGTATACATTTTAGACAGAAAATGAATGCACGCAAACAATAAGTATAATTCCTTATTTTATGACGGCTTATCGCATCGGCCAACAATTTACATTGTCGTCCGGGAATGTATTGCTTTTACTACTAGATACACAATATCCTATTCCCGTATCGTAAACGATCCGGGAAAATTTTTGACGGCTTGTATACATTTTAGACAGTAAATGAATGCACGCAAACAATTAGTATAATTCCTTAATTTATGATAATGCTGATTACGATTTCAGAAAAAAGTATGTGTACCTCGTAGTAAAAGCACATTACCAGACTTCAATACTTGTTGGCCTCGGCTTATGGCCTCGGCCAACAATTTACATTGTCGTCCGGAAATGTATTGCTTTTGCTACTAGATACACAATATACTATTTCCTACAGCCACATAGGAAAGAGGCTCATATCCATGCGCGTGCGGAAAGTTACTTTCCGCTCAAAGTAAATCGCAGGCGTGTGGATAAGCTGTCGAATGCGTAATTTCTGTTTAGATTTACCGCTTCAAGCTACCAAATTTATGATTTTTTATCACAAAAAACAATCTATTTGAGAGGTATAATATTTTTTATCTTCAAAATAAAAAAAGTTTACAATGGTGAAATTTGATCCAGCGTGCTACCGATTGCAAGTTCAAAAAGTTATATTGTTTTACCATCTGGACTAATTGGTCATATTTAAGAATGTTAGACTCACGTCTTATTTTGGAATATTTCATATTTGTAATAATTATAATTATAAGTGCGTCTAATTATGATTTTAATTTTTAAGATAATTATTCAAAATTAATGAGTTTATTTGAAATGGTTCTTAGTCAGCCTTTTTTTTGATTTTCTTGTTCACAAATCAATAATATTATGTGGAAAGATTTTCGCATGGTCTTAGGAAAAATAGTGTACATTACTTGTGCGATAGTCATTTTTCACACTCGTTTTGTAATATACTATTTCTATACTATAGTGCGGAAAAGTGATTTGTTGTTTTTAGGGAGTATATTAACATTCAAATATTTGAAAAACGAAACATCACACGAATTTAATCTCTTGCAACATATAATTGACATCCAAAATATGTTCCCGTCCAAATCTTCTGGGCAAAATAATGGCCATAATATAAAAGTTAATGTTAATTATTTTTCTTATCCGTTTTTTTCAGATATTGATGTTTGCTTATTGCAATTCTACAACTATACTTCGAGATGGTCCGCTCCAAAGAACATTTCAGTTTGTCGCAAATCTCTGTAGTTCATCAAAATCCAGCAATCTTCGTTGCTAGTCAGGTAAGGTAGTTGGGAATATGTCTGGTCGAAATAGTAGAGCATTCGCTTCTCAATCATAAGGGCGTGGGTTCAAATCCCAACAAGGTCGCTGGCCCGTGGATAGCATCTCACGTTAAAAAATAAGGGCCTCCTCTCCCCCAGCTCGCACAATCCTCTCGAAGAGATCTGAGGGTTGCTCATAATAAAACAAACAGAAAAAATTACATATTTCTTTGACCAAATTCAATGCAACAAATGAAAATTCAGAGGAAATTGATAAAAACAATTTCCTTTTATTTGGGATTCTTCATTCAGATGAAATTCACTACAGTAAACTCTTACGAGAGTAAAATACACTATGATCAGGCTGGGCAGTACTTATACGATATTACACCACAGATACCAGTGGATTTCAAAATACTCAGAGTCGCTAAACATTTCCGAGTATTCTAATGGCACAAACCTTTTCGAACCTCACCAGGCTTCGCAGAATGTACAAAAATGGCAACCTGTCTGCCTTCCAGCAAATGGAAGCAAGAGAGAACTCGGTTGAAGGGTTTCCAACCATCTTGTTCACATATGAAACTGAATTCTGAATCTACAACAGGAAGAATTCAGTGACAATCAGGAACATTCCTGAGAGTTTCTACAATTTCACATAACTCCAAATAGCAGGTTTGAATTTTTCAAATCTGAACTCAATAAAATTGATCGGTAGAATTATTCGGGTTCAATAAAGCCGAGCGAAACCTTGATTGCCCTTTTCATTTCGGGCGCTATGGAACACAAATCAGGAAAAGTTATATATATGCACATTCCCCAACTATTCAGGCCTCAGCAAACCATTCCAGGAAGCTGTAACGATCTCTGCTAACAAGCTAGTTTTTAATTAACCAAATAACTATACCTATTTAGTCATTATTTTTTACCACACATCGTGGATGGCAATCTTTTTTAATGGAGTTCTCAAATTGTTATTAATTCGGATCTGGATTGATGGCACTGATAGAAGATAACAATTCGGTTATAAAACATTTATTGCAATTTAACCTAAAGAAAAAATACTTTAATATATCAATCATCAAGTTATAAGATCAACTCAGCTAGAATCAATATATTAGATGGAAAGATAGGGTATTTACGTTATTGAACAACTTAAAACTGTATGAGTTAACTACAAATATTTGATGTTAAATTCAGAACGGATGATTTAGCAAAAAAGGTCACTCTCTCAGTATACTAACAATTCGCCCACTCCGATATCTACCCTTGATTTCCATTCAAAATTGGGTCATATGAGGGTTGTTCCATAGTTACCTGACTTAGGAAGTTTCGTTTCCTTTCTTCATTCAATATACTTCAACATGCTTCGGACTATAGTAAAGCATTCGATACTATTGAACACATCGTTTTTTGTAACAAATTCTCCACTATGGATTTGGCAAAGATGCAAGAGATCTCTTGAAAAGTTACCAGAATTGAAATCAGTCAGCAATTATAGGCTCTCTCAACTCTGCAACACTGCCTATCACACATGGAGTACCTCAAGGCTCAATTCTAGGACCCCTCTTGTTTCCTCTCCTTATTGCTGACTTCTTCGAATCTATTCAGAACTGCATGACTCATCATTTTGCTGATGATACCCAAATTTATCTCTCCTCCGCTGAAAATATTCCTGAATCAATCAGAAAGACTAAAGAAGAGCTTCTGTCTCTTTAAAACATTTCTTCTGCTCATAATCTCATATTGAACCCCTTTAAATCGGTAGTCTTGCTCTTTGGTCAAAAAGCAAAGCTTTCCTTGCTGGCCAAAAACCTCAAAATCAATCTAGCTGGAGCTACCCTCCCCTTAGTCATGGAATCTAAAAACTTATTTTATTTAGTTATTTTTGTCAGAGCACTTATAATGTACTAACTACTAATCTCGATATATTATGTTAACGAAATTAAAATTTGAACTTTGCCAAACACTGGATATTTCAAAACTATCATGCGGTGACAGCATTTATAGTCCGTCACTTTCATTCGCTGATTCCTTATGTCTGCAAAACATTCAAAATTCTTGCATTTGGGATTAGATAATACAACCACGTAAGAGCCAAATTCACGTAGGCTGGATGGTTGAAACTAGACAGCTCCACAGCCTTATTTATACGAAGTTTTTCATATAATGCTTCAAAATTTTACGAATTTTGGAATTTTTCACTGTATAACTTCAAACAAAAAATTAAAAGTACTCCTACGCTCTCTAGATCGTTGACTGGCTGACTGAACTAATGATATGAGTGTCAAAAAATGGAGCAATGCAATTTTTTTTGTCTTTTTGGTAGTTTCTATTCCTCGGATAGGAATTTTGTAGTTTCTTTTTACGCCTAATACCATTGTTATCTAGACCATGATGGTATATACCACATCGCAGTGATTAAAGTGAGTCAAAACTAGTGAATTGCATATTAGTTGTTTGACTTCTGTACTTTATCTGTAATGTCATTTACAGAAAATCTATTTCAGGGATACTTGATTAATTTTGAGTTAATAGGTAACATGTTCTGTGAAACTAAGCTTAGAGTCCTAAGCTTTTAAAGTGGTACCAAATCGTAATTTTTGCCTGCTCAGTAATCATTTCGTTCCCGACTATCATAGCAATTGAATTGTTGGGATTGATTTTTAGTATATGATCTGTAGATACCTCGGTCACTTCTGCTGATGCAGTTCAAGGCATCTGCGAGATTTAGATTATCAAAAATATAGTCCTCAATAAAAGTGAATGGGTAGAGGTTTACCTGATTTTATTCTATGCCAATTTCGGAATCTATCATTTATAAGAAGTTTTGCCTTCTATCGTGTGAGTAGAATGTGATAATACTCATGCTGTATCACTGAATCCAAAATATTGCGATAGGAAAAGAAGCATTTGGTGATTAATGATCTCGATTGCTTTTCAGTAGTCTAATAATATCAAAATTGTTACTTGATCTATTTTTAATGTTGCTGTATCGTAGCTACAGCCGTTTCTAAAACTACATTACCATTTCTGGTAATGCTTATATTAGGTTGGTTAACGTAATATCTAATTAGATTTTTAAAAATGTTTCCTTGAATTTTGAGAATGTCGAAAGAACGCTAATCGATCTCATGTCATTATAACTCTGTGTATTGTTAGTTTTTCTACATTCATGCAAAAAGCAAAACTTTATTGAACTATATTCAGTGGAAAAAGAAGCTCTTTATTGCACTAGTGCAATACAGTTTTTATTGCACTCATCTGTCATTCTACTTCAACGTGCTGTCATCATGATGAACATAAACATTCAAACCCACTACATATTTACCAGATATTCTGTGAGATTGGCGATACGTTTTAAACAGCTACATATTTTAAATTATTTTGTATTAATGTTAGCAGTCAGAGTTGAACAAACAATGCCTTCCCGAGAATAACTCCATAATCAAAACCGATCCGTTATGTTCTAAACCGTCTACCTGCATAGAGCAAACCGTCTGTAATGACCACACCTCGTGATAACATACGCGCTCATGGCTACTATGATTTTGATTTTTATAATGGTTATATAAACGTCAGTCAAAATTTAATTCTGACTATTACAGAACTGAAAGTTTTAAAATGAGTAATATTAATGGAAAACTAGATGATGGTGATGAAATATAAATAATAGTAATCATTATTTATTTAAATTGCGTATTTCATTTTCCTTCACCTAGTGCCGCACCTAAATAAATACATTTTTGCTTTTTGCATGAACGTGGAAAAAATGTTGTATGCAACTCGTGCAAAAAATGTTTATTGCTTTCTACGCGTCGAGTGCAATAAACACTTACTTTTTGCATAAATAACTATTTTGCTTTGGGTATTACCATTTTTCTATGACATATTCATTCATAACATTAGTAATAATATATACTATAAGGGATCCACAAGAGTTTATAATAATAATAATTGACATAAGTCTGCGATTTCATTCATTGACGAAATTAATATTGACATTGGGTTGTTTTTCTTTGTCTCCGAAGATGATCTTAGGTGGTAACTGCGAACTCAGCAATCCAATGAATGAAAGTATTTTTTTCAGTGGCAACATGACAAATCCCAACCAAACATCAAATACTTGCTCTACCGAACATGTCACGCTGTGTTTTTATTCATCACGTGGATACTGGCACTGAATGGACCATGGTACATATTTCTGACTAACTGGGGTTACACCTTGCTGATGCTGCAATCCATAATCTGTTGGGTGATGCTGATTGTCTCAACTGTGAACAACAGAATGCCAGACAAGTCATGTTTGCAAGGGTGCGTTCCAAGATGTCATTGTTTATATTGGGCATTTCATGCAGCATCCAACGCCCCTTGTTTTTTGATCACTATCATCTATTGGACGACAATTTATGGGCCAACAGGTGAGTGTGTAGTAACCGAATGATAATGTCACAATTGGAATTTAGTTAGCAACTGATGATGTCTATTATACAGTGAGGACCAAAAGTCCGTCGCCCCCCCTGTAACTTCTTTATTCTACATATTACAAAAAAAATGTTAAATACATAAGTTGTAGGGTTTCATTCGATCTCTTCAATGGTTTAAGTTTCATTCATACAGAGTGTCTCAAAAAAGCACGGTGATTTAGAAGTTAATTTTTTTAAATGGGATACCCTGTATTTCATTGCATTATTACATTCTACGTTGAATTCTGAACAAGTTTGATCAATGGTTTTCTATCAAAAAAGTTAATAGTTTTGGACTTATGAACACTTGTAAATAATTATTTCGACTACTTTTGCACCAGTTCACGAATAAATCAATGAGGTAGGTTATGCACGCTAGGCGCGTTTATTTTATCGATGTCAACGAAAAAAAACTCTTATCTGTTTTTGCCAAATGTCATTGACATTTTGTAGGTTTTCAAAACTTTGTTTCAAACGGTTTTCAATTTCTCTTGTTGATTAATATGGCTCGTTCAGTAGCAGACAAAGTTGAAGCCGTTATCATATTTGTTGAAGCTAACCGAAATTACCACGCTGCTATTCGCATTTTCAATGAACGGTTTCCAGAACGTCCGATGTGTCGAAAATATCTGCAGAAATTGGTGGCAAAATTTAACCAAACTGGCACCGTGAAAGGTAATCAGGTAGGTGGATTGGACGTCGAGGTACAACAGAGTGGCCAGCTCGCTCACCGGACCTCTCAACGCTTGATTTCTTTCTCTGGGGCTATGTGAAATCCGTAGTTTTTAAGACAGTTTGTGGGTCGTTAGATGAACTGCGCCGTCGAATTATTGAAGTGTGTTCAGAAATAACACCTCAAACCTTGATTAATGTTAGGGAAGAGTTTACAACCCGACTATTTATGTGTCAAGAAATGCATGGTGGACATGTCGAACATCTTTTGAAATAGATAAAAACTCACCGTTTTTAGTTATAAATTAAAATATCTCTTCAGTTTTTAATGATTCTTGATCTGTATTTATGGACTACCTTATTTGTTAATAAAATGTTTCAACTTCATTTGTACTAGTTTTTCGTGAGATTCAACAACTCTAACAATCGTAAAATGGTACGACGAGGTAAGTTACACATGGTGCCATCAGCAGTTTGCAACATTGGATAGCTTTCAAAAAGTTCGGATAGGAATACATTGTGATCCATTTGTTACGATTTTCTCATTGAACTGGCGCAAAAGTAGTCGAAATAATTATTTACAAGTGTTCATAAGTCCAAAACTATTAACTTTTTTGATAGAAAACCAATTATCAAACTTCTTCAGAATTCAACGTAGAATGTAATAATGCAATGAAATACAGGGTGTCCCATTTAAAAAAATTTACTTCTAAGTCACCGTGCTTTTTTGGGACACTCTGTATGAATGAAACTTAAACCATTAAAAAGATCGAATAAAACCCTACAACTTATGTATTAAACATTTTTTTGTAATATGGAAAATGAAGAAGTTACGGGGGGGGCGACGGACTTTTGGTCCTCACTGTATATTTTTTTCTATATCCTTGGAAAGACCTCCCGAAGGCTGATTACTTTAAACTACTATTTCTGAGTAATTTATGCCGTAGATAGAAGTTGTGGCCACAATGAAATCTCTCAGAACTGCAAGACTATCGAATAATCTAACGAAGTATCTTGGAGAAATACAAGATATCTGACATCTGGTGGTACATCATAAAATATTTCTTCGCTAAAATAATCTGCCCTATGTCATATAGAATTCTTATTCGTGAACAGATGCATTATCGCAAAGTATGATAAGAATAGATAAGAAAGCAAAGGGTGAAAATAGGAGATCATGAAAGTGGAGAGAAAACTATTCTATGAGGTGTGCCTCAAGGAATGGTATTAGGACCAGTCCCCTTCAACATCTATTTAAATAATATTCTCCTACTGAATACCAACTCGACCTGATACTGAAACTGAAGCATGATCTAGATGAAATTGTTTCGTGATTCGACTAGTGACTTATCTCTTAATTTTGGTAAAACACTTCACTTGGGGAATCAAAATTACCCCGCACTCTCATTTAAAGTGGAGACCAATCAACTTTCATCAAGTGTCAATGGACCCAACTCAATCCTCTGACTAGTTTTCAAGATTCGGGGTGTTGAAACTGAAAATTTACTAGATTTTCGGATTTTTTTTGTTAACTCACTAGCTAGATTGAATATTCGTTGCATACACACGTTTACTACATATCAATAATACGAAAGTAGATACGTATGACTAAAAATAATCATACATACGGGTTGACTCACAAATGACACAGTAGTTTTTTGCAACATCTCACTTTTTCTACTGTGACCTTAAAAATACATCTCGATGAAGTACTTTTGAGAGGAAATATCACATAGTACACAATTTTTATATAGAGTGTTTCCTAGAGAGAACCACCATCATTATTTTTTTTATGATTAATTCAAGTCCCTGTACGTATGGATTGATTTGTGGAAAATGCCGTTAATATATTTCTAAAATTCAAGATACACATATATTTCTCAAAAGGTATTCTATTTTGAAATAAGTAAATTAGCCTTAAACACTCTTCATTCTAAAATTTCCCTGGTCAAACTTTACCATTTTCTTATTATATAATTATTTCAATAACGTATTGAGAGGTATGATTTCTGTATCTGATCATATGACCAGTTTTCTAGATAAAGGGCGTTAAGTGGAAAAATGCTCATTTCATCAGTTTTTACCTTAAATTGAAAAACTCATATTGCATATGTTAGTACAGTATAAGTTTAGGTCAGGTGTACATCATAAAATACAACTAAAAATGTTTTCTGTGACGAATAATTCACAATACGTTTTTCAAACACTGAATAATTCAACATTTGCGCAGCAGAGAACTCATTTCTGGAAGTTAATACTTACAAGTTCACAATTTCGAAACTGAAAGATTTCACTATCATCATTATATGATGGTTTGTTATATAATCTTTCAGCCTCGAAATTGTTAACCCTTTCAAGCTTTGTGGTATCACGATGATACCACCTTTCTAAAATTCATTGAGGATGCAGCGGAGTGGTTTTAACGCGATACCCCATATTCTGTAGCTGTGCGGTGGTGCCATCTTCTGAAAAAAAATTACGACATGGCGATTCTGGCGCTTAGGAGGTCACAGTGCTCTGCCTTTTCACCGCTGTCGATGAATTTCATGATTTCTACAAGGTGTAAGTGATTTGATAGTTTTCAAAGCCGGTTTTTGGAAATAAATGAGCTGTAAGAAGGTTGCTTAGTAGATAATGAATTATATTTATCAAATTTGTCTCTTATCCATATTTTCTTTGTTTTTTACGAGTAATTTTTCAGACTATTGTAGTGGTTTCAAACGACACCACTAAGCAGCGAACACCGGAATATTCTGAAATTTTAAAAATTAATATTATGTGGTTTCACAGAGAAAATGGAGTTACGTGGACTAGGAACGAATGGATAACGATGATTTCGAGAATTTAATTTTCGAAGAAATTCCATTTGGGACCGAGTCGGAAGTATATGAGGAAAATGACGACGGAGAAAACAACGAACATGATGGTGCTCAGAATTTCATCAGTGCAACCGTTGGTAATGTTGAGGAGGCTGCCGCAATGAGCCTGGACATCGACAATAATTCAGTTCAGGATCAGGAAAATGGTGATGATGGTTTTAGTGACGAAGACCGTATCCCAGCAATTTCCATAGACCCGACCTTGCTGGTACAGTAGATAGAAGGAAGAAAAATGGAGAGGAGACTATTCAGTGCTCCTTTATCGTGAAAGACTAAAACAGCAATAAGGATTTTGTTGAAAAAGCCGATCAACTGAAAACCACATATCAAATCAACAGAAAAAATTGAAAATGGTGGCATAGGATCGTATGGCACTTCCTGGATGTGGCTATAGTCAACTCTTTCATAATTTTTGCAGAAAGAACTAGACATGTGGGTATGGACTTGAAAAACTTTCGAATTGCCATTGTGAATGGGTTAGTAGGGGCAAGCGCTAACAAACTCAGAAGGGACAGGCCTAGTGCTGAACATGTTCCGGACAATTTCAAGAAAAACGTACCCTTGAAAAAAAGGTGGGACCAGGCGGCACACATGCCCATTCATGGGAATTCCCGCAGATGTGCGTTGTGTAGCTCGAAAGCAAGTCAACACAGAGCAAGGTGATCCTGTTCTAATTGTGTGGTGGGGCTATGCCTGACATAAAAATAACTGTTTTGTGAAGTTACATTCAAAACAATGATTTCTAACAAATATTGTTGAATATAGTTGAAATTTTTCCTCACAGTTGTAGAATATTACCAAATAAATGTTTTATTCTTGAAGTTAGTTTACTTTGTATTCCCTGCTTGGTGGTACTCTGGTGAAACCGGCCCGTATCTTTTTTTCAAAAACAAAGAAAAAAATTATATACATACTTTTTGTATTCCTTAAGCTACAGCAAGTTGATTTTTTTGGTGAAACCTAAAAAAAGTACAATTTTGTTAAATCTGCCTTGAAAGGGTTAAACTATAAACTTTTAGAAAAAAGTAATCTGTGAGTTTTTGAAAAGTGTATTATGAATTATTCGTGAATCACCCTGTAGCAGTAACTATTTTCAGCTGTACCTTTCAATGTACATCTGAGAAAAACCTATATTGGACCAACATACGCAATATAAGTCAATGCAGTTCTTCAGTTTGAGGAAATCAGCATTTCTCCACTTTAACGCCTTGTATCAAGACGTTATTGAAATAAATATGTACTGAGAAAATGGTTTCATTTGACCAAATAATTAAAAAAATACTGATTTTTCATGGTTTTTGTTCTTTTCTCAAGATAGAATATCTTTCGACAATAAACCTCCTTGTATGACTTGAATCATGGGAGTGCAGGGTTTTGAATCAATTCATAAAAATAAATATTTGATTTTGTGGTTCTCTCTATGAAACACCCTGTCTGAAAAATGTGTACTATATTGAGGGTTAAGTTTCGAAGATATGCTTTTCTAAGGTCACAGTAGAAATAGTGAGATTTTGAACAAACAACTGTCATTAATTTATTAATTTGTGTGTAAATATGAATATTTTTAGTCATACGTATTCACCATTGTATTACTAAAACATGTAGTAAACGTGTGCATGGAACAGAAATTCATCCAAGCACCTATGTTAATCAAAAAAAAATGCGGAATTTTCAGTCTCAACACCAAAACTAATCATAGGATTGAGTTGGGAAAATTTTACCGGTCGCCACTTTACATGAAAAAAAGTGCGGGGTCCATTCCGATAAGGCTAGCAAATCAAAAATAAAAATCAACTATCTTGGCATATTTCTACGTAGCCATATCAGTTAGAACTACCACTTATATACTCTACAAAATCAAAAATATTGCAGATATATTTCTAAATTTACACCCTGAAAATATTTAAATATTTTTCATGTGGAACTAGAGTACTTGACGAAAGGCAATAAATTTCAAAACAAAATTTGATTATAAAAATAATCCAGCCCTTCGCAAATTTTCCTATACAATAGGATTGTCGGCAAACGTCGAACAGAAATAATACAACAGCCCCATACGACCGCCGAATCACGTCTATCCAACGCCTGGCAAAGTATTCCTACAAGATATACTTTGCAATCTTCCTGTAACAACCACCAACTGGCAATCGAAAACATGTGACATCTGCAGACCGGTTTCGCGATTCAACTCGCTCATCAGTACAGACTCGGCCACAATATGTAATTGATTTCCAATCGGTTTTGTTAACAGGCACTACGATAACTCCGGCACCCACTAAGAAAGTGGGCAGCAGAGCCATCTATAGAAACCATAGAAAGATTCCGACCAGTACCACGACTTCGTTTGAGCCGAATATATCTAAATTTACACCATGAAAAATATTTAAATATTTTTCATGTGGAACTAGAGTACTTGACGAAAGGCAATAAATTTCAAAACATAATTTGATTATAAAAATAATCCAGCCTTTCGCAAATTTTCCTATACAATAGGATTGTCGGCAAACGTCGAACAGAAATAATTCAACAGCCCCATACGACCGCCGAATCACGTCTATCCAACGCCTGGCAAAGTATTCCTACAACATATACTTTGCAATCTTCCTGTAACAACCACCAACTGGCAATCGAAAACATGTGACATCTGCAGCCCGGTTTCGCGATTCAACTCGCTCATCAGTACAGACTCGGCCACAATATGTAATTGATTTCCAATCGGTTTTGTTAACAGGCACTACGATAACTCCGGCACCCACTAAGAAAGTGGGCAGCAGAGCCATCTATAGAAACCATAGAAAGATTCCGACCAGTACCACGACTTCGTTTGAGCCGAATATATCTAAATTTACACCATGAAAAATATTTAAATATTTTTCATGTGGAACTAGAGTACTTGACGAAAGGCAATAAATTTCAAAACAAAATTTGATTATAAAAATAATCCAGCCTTTCGCAAATTTTCCTATACAATAGGATTGTCGGCAAACGTCGAACAGAAATAATTCAACAGCCCCATACGACCGCCGAATCACGTCTATTCAACGCCTGGCAAAGTTTTCCTACAAGGATATACTTTGCAATCTTCCTGTAACAACCACCAAGTGGCAATCGAAAACATGTGACATCTGCAGACCGGTTTCGCGATTCAACTCGCTCATCAGTACAGACTCGGCCACAATATGTAATTGATTTCCAATCGGTTTTGTTAACAGGCACTACGGTAACTCCGGCACCCACTAAGAAAGTGGGCAGCAGAGCCATCTATAGAAACCATAGAAAGATTCCGACCAGTACCACGACTTCGTTTGAGCCGAATATATCTAAATTTACACCATGAAAAATATTTAAATATTTTTCATGTGGAACTAGAGTACTTGACGAAAGGCAATAAATTTCAAAACAAAATTTGATTATAAAAATAATCCAGCCTTTTGCAAATTTTCCTATACAATAGGATTGTCGGCAAACGTCGAACAGAAATAATTCAACAGCCCCATACGACCGCCGAATCACGTCTATCCAACGCCTGGCAAAGTATTCCTACAAGATATACTTTGCAATCTTCCTGTAACAACCACCAACTGGCAATCGAAAACATGTGACATCTGCAGACCGGTTTCGCGATTCAACTCGCTCATCAGTACAGACTCGGCCACAATATGTAATTGATTTCCAATCGGTTTTGTCAACAGGCACTACGATAACTCCGGCACCCACTAAGAAAGTGGGCAGCAGAGCCATCTATAGAAACCATAGAAAGATTCCGACCAGTTCCACGACTTCGTTTGAGCCGAATATATCTAAATTTACACCATGAAAAATATTTAAATATTTTTCATGTGGAACTAGAGTACTTGACGAAAGGCAATAAATTTCAAAACAAAATTTGATTATAAAAATAATCCAGCCTTTCGCAAATTTTCCTATACAATAGGATTGTCGGCAAACGTCGAACAGAAATAATTCAACAGCCCCATACGACCGCCGAATCACGTCTATCCAACGCCTGGCAAAGTATTCCTACAAGATATACTTTGCAATCTTCCTGTAACAACCACCAACTGGCAATCGAAAACATGTGACATCTGCAGACCGGTTTCGCGATTCAACTCGCTCATCAGTACAGACTCGGCCACAATATGTAATTGATTTCCAATCGGTTTTGTTAACAGGCACTACGATAACTCCGGCACCCACTAAGAAAGTGGGCAGCAGAGCCATCTATAGAAACCATAGAAAGATTCCGACCAGTACCACGACTTCGTTTGAGCCGAATATATCTAAATTTACACCATGAAAAATATTTAAATATTTTTCATGTGGAACTAGAGTACTTGACGAAAGGCAATAAATTTCAAAACAAAATTTGATTATAAAAATAATCCAGCCTTTCGCAAATTTTCCTATACAATAGGATTGTCGGCAAACGTCGAACAGAAATAATTCAACAGCCCCATACGACCGCCGAATCACGTCTATTCAACGCCTGGCAAAGTTTTCCTACAAGGATATACTTTGCAATCTTCCTGTAACAACCACCAACTGGCAATCGAAAACATGTGACATCTGCAGACCGGTTTCGCGATTCAACTCGCTCATCAGTACAGACTCGGCCACAATATGTAATTGATTTCCAATCGGTTTTGTTAACAGGCACTACGATAACTCCGGCACCCACTAAGAAAGTGGGCAGCAGAGCCATCTATAGAAACCATAGAAAGATTCCGACCAGTACCACGACTTCGTTTGAGCCAAATATATCTAAATTTACACTAGAGTACTTGACGAAAGGCAATAAATTTCAAAACAAATTTTGATTATATATATTATATAGTGGCCGAGTCTGTACTGATGAGCGAGTTGAATCGCGAAACCGGTCTGCAGATGTCACATGTTTTCGATTGCCAGTTGGTGGTTGTTACAGGAAGATTGCAAAGTATATCCTTGTAGGAAAACTTTGCCAGGCGTTGGATAGACGTGATTCGGCGGTCGTATGGGGCTGTTGAATTATTTCTGTTCGACGTTTGCCGACAATCCTATTGTATAGGAAAATTTGCAAAAGGCTGGATTATTTTTATAATCAAATTTTGTTTTGAAAAAAGCAGTTATATTTAGTATCCAGAACTAATCTAGAATATCTTGAGAATTATTTAAAGAGGGTTTCTGAGATGCATCTTGCACAAAGTAAGTATATGATAATGAAGAACAAAACATGTGGCCAAAAAATTGCACATACGTATAACTAAAACTGCACAGTCTCCTACCTGACAAATTGAGAAGAATATCGGCAATATATCTCAACTAAATTTGTTTCCATGGTTATTATTCAAAAATTATGTCTGATAATCATTCGTAGATTCAGCAATTAGCTATCTAATCGTGGAATTAAACTCTGTCATTTGAGGGTCATATTTAGTCTTAGTATTCATATCATGTACTTTTATATCTACTCAATAAAATCATTTATTATTTTTATTATTTCAGGTGCAAACTTTACTGCCTCAACTTTTTTCGTCCATGGAAGTAACTCAATCATCACATTTTTGGACCTATGCGTCATTGCCCATCCAGTTCATCTACTCCACTGTTTATATCCTATAATTCTTGGTCTGACGTATTTGATATTCAACGTCGCATTTTACTTTTATGATAGAGGGAGGTGAGTGCTTAACCCATAGAAGTTTTTTTTGATCTGAATGATTATTCTTTCAAATATATATCTACCTGTACGAAAATGGGAACATTAATAATTAAATTTTTAATAATCCAATCTCTCACATAGACCTATATTTATTTTTGTCGATACTTTTATTATAATTAAGTCACCTGCTGAAAACAACTACTGCCTCTATTGAATTGACACATAAAATTTTGCCTATAAAATTTAGATGGCATGGCAAAGTATCGCGGGAAATTTTACCAATAATCTAACGGATATAATTCAATAGTCGTACGAGGCAGTAGTTGTTTTCCGTTATTGTATGCGGAAGATGGAATATCCGTATGAAATTTCAAATTTATTTGATTACAAACAAATATGTTATTTGGAAATATTTCATAATTCTGTCAACGCATCAACGAAGTAGTATTAATTGGAATGGATGTAGTTTATGATTTTCAATGAGTTCTAAAGTTATTCTAATGGTTGTACGATCCTCATTTATGGACTAACGTTACAGTCGAAATTATGTTCGATTTATTTCAGGGGTGGTAGTGGCTTGATATATGATATCTTAGACTGGAATCAGCCTGGAAAATCTGTGGGAGTACTTACAGGAATTTTCATTTTCTTGATACTCTTACATGTATTCACTTTTTTCATCTATAAACTGAGAGTCATCGCCTACATCAGAATCACCAAAGGCAGCACGCAGTCCCAAGAAGAAATTCATAACACTACACTTCATGTCTGATCCAGTGATAATGTTATTGACAGAAACTTAAGATCTAGAATTTACAGTCTTTGAAATGAGCGATCCAAGGTATAATATTTACGGATCATTGAGAAAGAAGCAGCTCGTCACCGATGACCAGTATTACAATTTTATGTACTTATTATTTATTTTGTCTACGCTTATATCAATAAATGTATATATCTGAGTGATTCTTTCCATTCAGCGAAATCAATACCATACAATTTTTTCTTCAATTTGTTTCTTACATTATTAAGGGCTTTTTTTCGAATATCAAGTCCGCCTTATTAATTTTTCCTTAATATTCTTGAACGAGTTGGATGCACTTATGAATGAAAATGATCATTCGTGAAATTTGGTGCACTAGTGCACTTGTTTTTTGAGGATGCTTCAATTAATTTCACTTTAACGTGCTGGGCTGTATTTTTTTTCAGCACTTGAATTTCAATGTGACTTTTTAATGATGTTTGGTTTTTCCCTACTAGTAAACCTAATATCTTCCGTGGAAAACATTACACGAACGATGCTTTTTTTGATGACTATTCTACACAAAATTGAAGTATGGATTACATTTTCTAGAGGGGGCTGAATTTTGTCTTTGAGTCGCAAATAATTCTAAAAATTTTATTTATGAGCAATTTATACACTACATACTTGCTTTATAAATACATCTTTATATTTATACATTATTACACATTATGTTATATTTATATTGTAACTTTATGTCATCTCATGACTTCTTTTTCATAACACGCATAAGCTTCCAAGCTTCAGTGATTTTTCATGCTTATTTTCAATGTTAAATTTTAGTTGGTTGTCATATTTGTAAATATCGGAAATAATCATTATTATTATTATATTATTAACAACTTCAATTTTCTTCGAAATAAACTGAAAGTACGCTTTCAGTGAACTAGCCCCCCACCTTCCTTTATCTGACTCCATTTGTGAGCAAATTAATATTGTTTCTGTGTTTTTTCAATATTTGTTTTCCTTCTCATTTTTCTACTAGTTCATTCATTCCCACAAAGAACTGGAGCTTCCCTCTAATCTTGATTTAAAATAACCAGTTTTATTCACTTGATTTTATTCATAATAGAATATTCGCCACTGAGGTGTGTTTCTTGTATTTTACTCGCGACTGACTTGTGCTTGAGTCGCGGCTTCACTGAAACTTGATATTTTCAATCATTGGGCTGGAATAGGACGACTGTAATGTTATCTGACCTACCCCAACACTCATGATTGGCAACATTTTCGAGGTCATCCCCAGCCAAATTAATACAATAAGCACTTTTGCAATGTCCGACGTGATATTAGCTATGGAAGTAATTGTTTTTTGTCAAATATTCGCCTCATTCGAGAATGTGAACGTAGTTCTTTCTATCAACTTCTATGTACAGTTATGTGAATAAAAAAGTCGTATTATCTAGCTGAGGTATTGCACCAATTGCACGAGAGAATTGTTAAGGGCGCAATATTGAAAAAAATTGTTTGATTTTGACAATAGTTTTTCAAGTCCATAAGAAGTTTCATTAAGATTGACAATCTTGTGACTGCTGTATGACTTTTCACTTTCATAATCGTGAATAAAACTAGAGAATCAATGTAACTGAAAAATCAAGCAGAAATCATATACTTTCTGAGTTTTAACTCAAACATAATAACCCCACGAACAAATGTCTATAACAAAACATTTTTGAAAGAGATCACCTTGACACGGGTGCTGCTTTTGAAATATTAATCAGTTTTCTATCAGGTGCATAGTTTCACAGTAATCAAGAAGTATTAATTATCAAAATTACTTAATAGCTTTGTTTGCAATGAAATTAGCAAACGTTTTGCTCCTGCCTGAAAAAGGCAATCAATATTCCAGAATTCACCTTCTCATATAAAAATGAAATGTATCCGACCATTGTTCAATATCAAAATGTCTTTGAAGGGTAAACAAACTTTCTTTCGCCCTACAGAAGTGATCTCGGTAATGACTGGAACAAGATTTCCAAATGGAAAAATCAGTATATTCAAGAAATGTACTCTCATTGTTTGGGATGTTTCACTTCTCTCAGTTGCTCTGATTTATTTTGTTTGTTACGTTTTGATGGTGAAACAAGCATTGGAGGAAACGAAGAAGTTTTTCAGGTACTTACTGATCTTTTATCATTAGATGCTTTCAGCTATTTTTTAATTATACAGTTTGTGCGATTTGAAACCGTAACACCCTGTTATTCTGGAACCCATAGACCAATTATGAAAAATGAAAATTTCAATTTATAGTTCTCGACTAATTCTATTCAAAGATGTTGACAGATATGAATTATTCTTATTTTCAACACCAACTATGTTCTGCTTGATTTGTAGAAATTTCTAGAAAGACCATAAGGATTGTTTTTCTAAAAAGTGGATAGTCTAGTCGATTCGGGCACATTTTGAACACTTACATATCAAGTTCCAGCACAATATCTCATATTGGGCGTTAGTTATATGATGACATATTTCCAAATTCCTTACTTTGGCCTAATAGGAATGAAATTGATTTGCTTCAACAAATTAATATGTTTTCAAAGTAAAACAGTGGTTTGATGCTAATTTCCTATCTTCGAACATATCCAAAACAAACATCTACACTTCCAAATGATATCTGCCAGAACTTTATCTGGGTAACGAAGTTATTAGCAATACAAGAGCATTCAAGTTTCTTGGCTTATATATTGACGAAAAGTTGAAGTTTGAGGATCATATAAAGAAACTGTGTTAAAAAATAGCATGCGATTGTTTTGCAGTGAGAACAATCTCATGGGAACTGTGTATGGATATAGCCAAAAAGGTCTACTTTGCTTTGATTCGCATCTGAGATAGAATGGAATCTGTTTTTGGGGATCTTGTAGTGGACCCAATTTTCATATTACAGAGAAGGGCAATTAGATACATGTGCAGAGCTAAATTCAGTGACTTTTGTAAGCCTTTATCAGATAGTGGATATTTCTCTGGGCTTTCTTCAACTGTAGCAGTTCTCTAACTTCTGGATTCTGGACTATACTCTGGACTCGACCGAACTTCTTGGAGAACAGCACAGCGATACCTCTAGACATTTGAAGATCTTCTGCTACACAGTGAGCTAGCTCATAATCAGCAGGAACCTTGAAATGGTTTCGAATTACCCTGTGTAGAACTTTCTATCCATGTGAGTACAAGGACTATGGTTTAGAAATCTGTCGCGAAATGGCAAACCCCTTGGGGTGTCGTATGGATTCAGAAGACGAGGTTGTTCATCCTTTTCATGATCTTATACAAATCTTCTCGGGTTTTGCAAGGCCACGACCACGTCTGGTGTTGTACAGCCAACTGGGCACCAGCCTTAAATCTTCCAGTATCGGCCTTAATTTTTCTACAGAGTGACCCATTTGAAAACAGGGCACCACGTCATTTGGTGCCCAATTCAAATGGTTTCTACCAAAGAAATGAGCTACAATAGCTCTAGTAAACCACCATATCTTTGAAATAAAATCATTTCGAAGTCTTCTTCGTTCCTTTTTGAAGCCCAAAAATGTTCTCAACGCTATAATACTTTTTGTTACCAAATGTGTGTAACAAAAATTATACGAAAAAATAATAATAAAAATTATATTATTTTAAGCCTCACTTCTTCGTTAGTGTACTTGATATCCCCACCTGTTCTACAGACTTCGAGGTGATAAAATATTTTATACGAACATTGGTTATTCTATAAAGTAAAACTTCCTCAATTTCTTTCTTTCAAAGATACATCGGGATGCTTTTGAGTCTCTGTGAAGCCCTGGCAAAATACTTAGTACTAAGACTCAATCAACAGAAGATTCAAAGAGTGAAAGAAACCCTTTTGGATGAACAATATCACTACGAATCTTGGAGTTCCTTTCATCCTGGACAAATGTTCATCGAATCCAAGGCATTCTGCAGAAGAATCGTCATCATTTTATTGAGCACATACAGCGTATTTGTTGGCACAGCTAGTGCCTCGGTGATAGTCGATTTGAACCGAGCATATATTGAATGGAATAGCATATATTTTCCAGAGAATGTAACTTGCTATGATTTCATGCCATACTCTTTCGTGATACCCTTTCCAACCTCTACAATACTAAGATGCCAATTCGCTTCGATTTTCATGGGTTTCGGTTGTGGCATCCTGGGATCCTTTGTTGCTTGTAAGTATTCGTTTTTCCATTCCTGTTCTACAAGTTATATTTTTGCCTCTGTTTATCTTCAATTCTCTAATTTGTTTGGTGTACTTATTCCTTTCCTATGTAGAGATGTCCATTCCAAAATTACCATGAGTTTTTTTTTTTTCACGTCATTCTCAATTATAACTGTTGACTACACATATAACAAAGATATGATAAGTACTCTCTATTAATTAATAGAGCGTTTCCCCATTAAATGCGTTTCTTCACTTTCTCAGCTTACGATGCCACTTTCACTTCGATTCTGATTTGCATCAAAATTAAAATACAAATTTTGAACGAAGCCATCAAGAGTATTAAAGGAAGAGCTTTATCAAAAGTTAACCTGCATGTCGAATCTGACTTGGAACTAGTTGATCCAAAACAGGAAGAAGTTTTGTATGAGGAAATCATACATTGTGCCAAACATCTGGACTCCTTGCTGAGGTAACGTAATGAAATTGCACATAACTTTGTTCAAGTGGGTTATTTCTACTAGTAAAATATATCAGCCGACTAATTTAGTTTCACAAACTTAAAAATTTTGTTTATATAATTTTTCTGTACATTTTCATGAAATTCAACCTTTTTTGTATAAGCACACATATACGCATATGCAGTTTCAAGTGAATCTGGAAATTTTGTATTTTGTATGATTTTTAGTAATTTTCGTTTCCGTCGATCGACTAATTTCATGATTTTGAATCGATTGCTCTATCTCAAACCGTTCTCGATTGAACTGTTACGTGATATCTAGCTTTGAATTTCTTAAAAATTGAAAAGCTTATCGTTCCATCAACCTTCATTAGAAAAAAGACACTTGAAATTTGAAATGGCATTGAAACAAAGAATCAAGCAAAACTCCACTAGTCCTTAACTGTGATAACCTAGGCTACACTGATGAGGGTCAGATATTCTGAAACCAGTCTCTAGTTCTCCGTTTGAATCCGAAGTCCTGCTGTTCGTCTCAAAGAGCTCTTGCAAAGTTGTACCTTTGTACATATATCTGACAGATATAATTCAATACCTGTCGAGTATTAGCCAGAGAACTAGTTGTTTTCTGTCGGATTTATGCCATACATACTATACAAAGTTAAAGTCACTTCTGAAAACATTGTCAACTGTTTCACAGTCTCTGGGACATTTTTTGCTTCTTGAAAGGATTTTACTTAAAAAGGTGTATATATACATTGGATATAAAAGCACATCTGAGCACTCTGGCCTGTCACCCAAGCAAAAAATTAGGAAGTAATTTTCATTTGCAACTTCCTTTAAGCCTGAGACAAATTATCTCCGATTGAGAAAGATATTCTTCGGAATAAGAATATTTCAAAGCGGAAAACCACTGCTATACAAACAAAATCAAAACCATAATTTTTCAATAATTCAGGTGCACAATTTGAATTTGAAATGTGTCAACCAATTTTATATTGGATGTTACTGAACCCAAATATTTTTTTACAGTGTTTGTGCTGAAACAGATAATATTTTCAAATATGTCACTCTAATGCAGATGCTAAACTCACTCCTCGTCATGGCATCATGCCTGTTCGTGGCATCCCAATCTCATTCCGATGTTTTCACTATGGCCCCGTACATACTAGCTTCACTGGCTCAACTGCTGACAATATGTTATTTTGGAAATGAGGTCACAGAAGTGGTATGTACGTTTCCGTATAATACTATTTTTCAAAAATTTTCATGGTATAAACAATGTTCTACAGTGTGACCCTCTTAAGACCGGAGCACCCCAATAAAATCAACCTTTTTCAACCGATTCGAATGATTTTTTTTTCATTAGGTAGACATTCTAAAAGTCTACTAGGACACCAAATTTCATGGATAAATCTCCATTTCCAGGGCCAACTAATCTCATTTTTCAAGGTCAAAAATCCAAAAAAATTACTAGCGATTTTTTTAGAAAAATTCTTACTACACCACTGGATTCGCGACACTTTCATATGGTCCTTATGTAAATAACGTTGAAATTCGTGAATCAATGAAAAAGTTATGAGGGGATCAAATTTGAAAAATATGCCGTTTAATCAACCCACCAATTCAATTTCAAATCTTTTATCAGAACTTTGACTACACCACTGGATTCAGGGAGTCTCAAAATATTACTGACTGTAATTTCATCGAAACCTGTTGACAAATAAAAAAAAAATTAGGAGATAAAATATTTTTACAATTTCCAACCGACTCAATTTTTTCAGCAGACAGAGTAGTAACAAAAAGTCTACGTTTGAACAAAAAATATGCAAAATATTATTCCAATTTTCAGGGTATACTACGATTCATTGTATGTTCTAATTGCTAAATTTCATTAGCGAATTTTTTCGTGAAATTTCGACTCAGCCACTGAATTCAGCATTCTTCATTTAGGTGAATCCTGAAATTTTATTTGAAAATATTCATTGGCAACAAAGCTATAACATTATTAATTTTGATAACAAGCCATTATTTTTGAATATTTCAGACAAATTCTGAGAATCGGCAATACTGTCAACACAAACGTAAAAGATCATTGAGGTTTCTGATAGAAATTCGCTTTCATAACACAAATTGTTCTCGAGTTATAACATCTAGAAAGGTATTTTTGGAAAAAATTTAAAATCCATAACGTCGAGAAACCGGCTCCTCGAGATATCGATTATTGTTCAATCAACCAAGAACTTTCGAATGAACTGAAAACTTTACTTTGATTTAATTTCCAAATTTTACGATGGCTAACAAATGACATCGATAATACAACATTGAGTAATTTTGGTCCTAATCAATAAATTTCAAATTTTTGTTGCTTCCACCAAACCACCATTCAATTCAATACATTTTTCGTATCTCTTTCGAATATGTTTTACAGTATTTTTGAGTCCTTCTGGTGTTATTTCTCTACAAGCTTAACGTATCCTTTCACACAACTCCTGTCTAGTTCTTGGGCGGGATTTGTAGACTTTTTGTACAAGAAGACCCCACAAGAAGAAGTCAAGTGGGGTCAAATCGGGGGACCTTGGTGGCCATCCAATCAATTCACTTCCTCGACCAATCCAGTGACGAGGAAACTGTTCATTCAGCCATTGTTTAATAATTCAGCATTATGCACAGAGCATCCATCTAATTGGAAATGTAAGTTTATTCGCTCAACAATAGGAAGATCATGAATAGCATTCCATAGTTCAGTTCTGAGAAATTCCAGTAATTTGATGGCATTTATATTTCCTTCGAAAAAAAATAATTCATTCATTTAATATTCCGCACCATACATTAACCTTTTCCGAATATTGTCTTTTGCAGTTTATAACCAAATTAGGGTTTTCGGTTACCCAAAATCTTATGTTTTGAGATGAAACAACACCGTTAGTCGTGAAAGTGGCTTCATCGCTGAATAATATGCATTCTAAAAATCGTCTGTTACTCAGGTATTCTCCTTGTGCCCACAAACAAAACTCAAGTCGTTTTTCTTGATCTCCGTCTTCCAGGCTATGCAAAAATTTGGGTTTGAATGGTTTCATTTTGTTTTTTCGTAGGCATCTCCGTATATTTTCCCTTGGTAAATTCAAATCTAAGCTTGCCACTCTCAAACTGGCATTGGGATTATTCCTAAAGTAATCTAATACAACCTGTTCGTGTCCAATCCTTCTCACATTATTCCTCAAAATATTCTTCGATACAGCGCCTGTTTCATTGAAACTTTTATTTATTCTGTGCACTGTACTATTACTGATAGGGGGCGATCTGGATGTCGATCATTGAATATTGTGCACACTTCTCTTTCACTCCTATTATTGTATCCAGTAAGACGCACAATTAAAATTTTTTCTGGCAATGACAATTGTAAAGCCATAACGAAATTTAGTCCTATTGCAATTGAATATTGATCAATACCTTTCTCACATTCGAATTGAGACTCAATCTGTCATTGTCAGGGCTTACTTTTGTTTTATTCAAATAACTATTAAAAATAATAACGTCATCACAGCCTACCTTTCTCGAGTTCGATACATTTTAAAATTTTCAATTCAGTAATTGTATTTTGACGCTAGCGAAGGAAGAGGGAAACAAAATAACTTTGTGGAAGAAATCGGATAGCGTGTATGAGTAAATAATACCAGAACCCAAAAACTCTGACAGTATCTTTCAAAAATTGTTTTAAATAATTTTTTTTGATAAGCTGTATTTTCGACTTCATTACTTTATTCCGAATGTGTACTCGTTCCTCGTTCCTAGATGTTATAACTCGGGAACAATTTGAAACCTCAATGATCTTCTACGTTTGTGTTGACAGTATTGCCGATTCTCAGAATTTGTCTGAAATATTCAAAAATAATGGCATGTTATCAAAATTAATTATGCTATAGCTTTGCTGCCAATGAATATTTTCAAATGAAATTTTAGAATTCACCTAAATGAAGAATGCTTAATCCAGTGGCTGAGTCGATATCTCACGAAAAATTTCGCTAATGAAATTTAGCAATTATAACATAAAAAAAATCGTAGTATACCCTGAAATTGGGAATATTTTGCAATTGTTTTGTTCAAACGTGGACTTTTTGTTACTCTTCCTGCTAAAAAAAAATTTCAGGAAAATGTCAATTTTATCTCCTAATTTTTTTTTATTTGTCAACAGGTTTCGATGAAATTACAGTCAGTAATATTTTGAGACTTCCTGAATCCAGTGGTGTAGTCAAAGTTCTGATAAAAGTTTTGAAATTGAATTGGTGGGTTGATTAAACGGCATATTTTTCAAATTTGATCCCCTCATAACTTTTTCATTGATTGACGAATTTCAACGTTATTTACATAAGGACCATATGAAAGTGTCGCGAATCCAGTGGTGTAGTTAGAATTTTTCTAAAAAAATCGCTAGTAATTTTTTTTATTTTTGACCTTGAAAAATGAGATTAGTTGGCCCTGAAAATGGAGATTTATTCATGAAATTTGCTGTCCTAGTAGACTTTCCGAATGTCTACCTAATGAAAAAAAAATCATTCGAATCGGTTGAAAAATGTAGATTTTATAAGGGTGCTCCGGTCTTAAGTGGGTCACACTGTATATATTTCAAAACAAGGAAAAATAATATTCATCAATATATATTTTTGAACAATTTTTCAGAGTTCCATTCTGAATGAATCAATATATCAGAGCAACTGGTTGAACTGCAGCAAGCGATACAAGCAATGCTTAATAATAATGATGTGTCGTATGCAGAAGAAAATTTACATGACGGTTGGAAATTTTTCTCCATTGACGCTGGATACATTTGTTGAAGTAAGTATGATGATGGAAGCATGTGCTTTGAAACTATATAGTTTTTATTTTTAAAGGTTGTCAAGGGATCTTTCTCCTACTGTGCAGTCTTTCAACAAGTCAATCAGTAGAAGATATCCACATTCACAAGAATTGCATCAGTAGTATCTTCCGAATATTTTCTTCTTGATAAGCACAGAGAGATCACTGAAATATAAAATGTTCATTGAATTTCCATTCTTTGAACTCGACTTCAAAACACAAATATTTTGAAATGGTTAGGAAAAAGTTAATATTTACGAATGGAGAAGAAAAATTAATGTCGCTGTATACAGAAATAGGCACAGATATAAAATAAAATGATTTAGACAAATTTTTTTTATAAATTTCTCGACTAATCTCACTCAACATCTCTCTTCTTTCCATCTCTTCTATATCATAGTCTTTCTTCTATTGATGCCTGATGGATCTGGCTGGAAGGTCCTGGGACGTAGTGAGTTGCATTTTGGGTAAATGTTCAGCAACTTCCACTTGTAGAGGATTTTTTTTCCAGAAAATTTGGGTCCTTCCCTGACCATTAACCAACATCTCATTCAATTCTTCCAGTTGTATAGTGTTGTGAAGTTGATCCTGCGCATTCCTGTGTCTGGAGATTTCTTCTGGGTCCGGTTTCCTTTGGAAGTTGCACCAAACTTGGAAACTTTGATATTCCAATTACATTCTTCGAGCTGTTCATCATTTTTTAGCATTAAAAGCTGATTTTGCAGTGCATCAGGTTGCGTAAAAAGCCTATGAAATCTTCAATTGACCTCAACTCAATTTCAAATTTGGTGCACACATTCAAAAAAGGTTGAAGTTCACGAAAATTACTGAAAAAATTATGGAGGACAAAAAGGTGGTAGGATATTACCTGTCTCAATTCCGGATGAACTTTTAACCCGAGAACGGTTGGAAACAGACCAATTCTGCAAATGACAGAATGACGAAATCAGTGTACTTTGTGAATCTAAAATTATTCAGACAACATAAAACTATCACTCTTAAAAACTCCGAAGACCCCTAAAAGTCATAAAAAATACAAAATTATCGAATCTACTTGAAATCCGCACTAAATACGTCAAATTTTGTGTTGATCGACATCAAATTCGATGCGCATATTATTCAAAAAAGATGGAATTTCACGGAAATTTAAAAAAAGCTTTACACTTTGGCAGGAAATGACCCTTTTCAACTCCAAATGAACTTTTCAAGTCGAGATCGGTTAAAAATAGAGCAATTCTGCGAAAGGCAGTCGATTCAGAATGATGAAATGAAACGAACATCGTCCGAAAAGAGGAGGAAAAACGGACAAAATACCGGGACTTACCGTTTAAACACCGCAGGCTTTATCCAAAACTTTCTGTTAAAATGGTGGTTCTGATCATAGGGGTACTTGGTGAAATGATGGACACGCTGCTCTCGAATCTGAAAATCATACCGGCTTGCCGTAATGCGGCAGAAAGCTTGGTCTACCTCGCTTACTCAAGGCAATGATTCTTGGACCCAGAAATCACTCACCCCACGGACGTGGAGAGTTGGAGAGTGTTTACTGGGTTTGATGACACACCAGCGCGCCCCCAGGATGTATCAGGGCTCCGGAGACAGGGCCTGACTGGGAAATGAAGAATTATTATCATTATCATCATATTTTCATTATTGTTATTATCCACCCCTTTGTATACTTGCTTATTTCAACGGACCACAAAGCTTTATTAGTAACCACTCTCTAAGAAGATTTTCCATTAAGTTGACAATCTCTAAAAATACAAAGAAAACACCATTTCCTGACCGAACAACCGAGGATCTTATTTCTCTGATTATTTCGAATACTGAAATAATCTTCCTGCATATTCCTAATTTCAAACCCATAAAAGAGAATGCACTACAAAAGCATTCTCAAGTGTGCCCATTTTGGCATGAATTTCGTGCATTCGAAGATCAAAGGTGTTCACACTCGACCAATCGATTAAGTTGATTTTTTTGTCGGAAAATTGGGATAAAATTGCGAATTGCCAGACCAACAGCAGATGCTTTCCATTCGGATCCAATATAAATTCCGACCGTATATTTCATTCCATTCCTTTCGCTACGATATTCAAATATCGGAGTTCCAATTACGAAATGTCGGGAAAATTCATATATAAGATTAAGAAATACGATCCATAACGGCAGAAACTCTCATCATCTGCTTAAAGTATCGCGGGTTGGAATTGAAAACTCTTATTTTCGGAGCTAATGGGCCGCCGGCTTCGAGTTGATGACTTTTCCTGCACAGACGACTTTAATGACACCCATTCCGTGTGGGAATACAGTCCTTCGTCACTGTACCTGGAGAATACACGTGAAATATTTTTCTGCATGTAGTATTTGTTCGTTGTCGCGGAGCAAATTGCGATTGGTCAAGTAACTGTGGCATGATATGGGCGAAAACAATTGTAATTGAAACAGCGGTATGAGACTAGGTGAAGAGCGGGTTCTGGAAGTGTTGTTAGAACGAGTAAAAATAATAGAGCACATCTTGATGAAATTGCATCTCTTTCATCTAAAAAACGGTGCTGAAATATTTACTCGTAATGAATGCTAATGCTTTTTTTTTCAATAGAAATGAGAGTACACCAATTTCCA
This sequence comes from Chrysolina americana, assembly GCA_958502065.1. Lineage (NCBI taxonomy): Eukaryota > Metazoa > Arthropoda > Insecta > Coleoptera > Chrysomelidae > Chrysolina > Chrysolina americana. The sequence goes on from OY293411.1 coordinate 96,702,859, forward strand.
ATTCCATCGTTCTGAATCGAATGCCGTTCGAACAATTGCTGTATCTTCAACCGTTTTCAACTTGAAAAGTTCATCTTGAGTTGGAAGGAGCCATTTTCCACCAAAACTGTTTTGTTTTTTTCTAATTTTTTTATAAATTTTCGTGAGATTCAACATTTTTAGAATATGCACATTAGTATGAAATCTTCCGTATACAGGGTGTTCCAAATTAAGTCGGCACCATTGCCAACTCCGTTATTATTGACGTTACGAATTCGATTAAATGGGCAAACTAGTAGCATTTGTATAGGCCTTCTACACCTTCGTATCTTCTCGATGCCGAAAACAAACAAAAAATTGACAGTCGCGTTTTCACAATATTTCATTAAATATTTCTTTCAATGGGACACCTTATATTTTTTCATGCATTTCGATTCGTAATAACATTCTCAACCACAAAGCTCATATCAACTTTCTTCCTAAAGTGGAAAATGAGCGACTTAGGTCTTTCACTAGTACAAAAAATTTCGTTGTTTTGGAGAATAAAACCTCATGATTGTCCAAACACCCAATTTTGGTACTTATACGAACGGCAATATTTTGTTACTAATAGCAAAATAAGACAGTAAAAAAATTGCGATGGGATGTGAACTCTTGAATCCCGTGATCATCATGTCGCACCACTCAATTTACTCCATCTTAAAGCCATTCCGCTAGCCGCATTTATTTTGTGAATCGAAATATGTCTGCTGTAATGATAACTTTGAAGCTGTTTTTGTACAGAACAGAAAATATTGGATTGTCATACGAATGTGGTTGGAAAAAATGTGTTTGATTGATAATTATTATGAGCAATCAAGTTGTCTTGAAACTTTGTTGAAATGCTATTTGTCAAATATTCTCATATCATGACAATGTCATAAATTATTGTAACTGTCAACTACTGTTCGAATATTTTTCGAAATGCCGTTTTCCCATCAAGAAAAATGTGATATGTTAGAATCCTACTTGTTTTGCCAGAAAAATAGCGAAAACTCCAACACTACAGCAATTCGTTCCCCGATCGTGAATTACCTAATCGGCGTTTTTTTGCTGTGCTTCATCGTCGATTCAGGAACAATGAAAAAGTTTTTGAGAAGAGGAGAACTAAAAAACGTTTTGTAATATCTGAAGATACAGAAATTGACGTTTAATCCTACTTTGAGGTATATCCAAATAATTCCATCAGAGATTTATCTAGAGAAATAGCTGTTCCACTGTCTGGTATTCAACGAATACTGAAGAAACATAAGATTTCTCCTTATAAGTTAAGCCCAGCGCAAACACTAGAACCTGGTGATCCTGAGAGACGATTGGAGTTTTGTCGGTGGTTCATGAATAAATGCAGACAAGATCCAAACTTCTATAGAAATGTTATATGGAGCGATGAGGCTAATTTTTCAAATCGTGGGATGTATAATAGAATTTTCATTATTGGAGTAGACATAATCCATTTCTAGTCCATCTCCACAATCCGCAAAGACGTAGTATTAATGTTTGGTGTTGTCTATTTAGAGGCAGAATTATCGGTTCATTTTTCTATCATGGTTCTTTGAACGGACCCCGTAACATTAATTTATTAACAATAGTGTTGGAAGAGTTTTTCGATGATCTTGATGGAGCACCAGCACATAATGTCAGTAGCGTAAATAAAATGCTGCGAGACTGTTTTGGAAACAGATAGATTGCTACAAATGGTCCTGATAATTGGCCTCCTCGTTCACCAGACATGACACCTCTAGATTTATATTTTTGGGGGTTTCTGAGAAATGAGGTGTACAAAATGAAACATACTAATGTGGATGAACTGAAAAATTATATTAAAACTATAATTAATAGAATTGATGGCCGAACTGTGTTGAATGCCACACGTAGTATCAATAGAAGGGTCCAAATATGTGTTCAACAAGAAGACGGTGTTTTTGAACATTTACTCGATATTTTATAGCGCTATATCAAATCCGTTTGTTATAAATGATTCCTATTGATAAAACTGTCTTATTTTCACCTTTACGAAAAAAATTCAAATGAGATTTGTTGTCGTGAATGTTATTACGAATCTAAATGCATGAAAAAATATAAGGTGTTCCATTTAAAGAAATATCATTTTATGAGATATTCTGAAAACGCGACTGTCAATTTATTTTTTTTCGTTATCAAGAAGGCCATTAAAATGCTACTAGTTTGCCCATTTAACCGAATTCGAAGCATCGATAATAACGGAGTTGGCAATGGTGCCGACTTAATTTGGAACACCCTGTATAGTGCGAATTTCAAGAAGATGTCATAATTTCATGATTTCTAGAGATATACCCCTTTGAACTTTTCACAAGTAATTATTTTTGTTTTTCGATTGATTAGAAAGTCATAGAGTACACCAATTTCATCATTCAGAATCGACTGTAGAATTGCTCTATTTTCAACGGTTCTTGACTCGAAAAGTTCATCTGGAGTTGAGGGGAGCATTTTTCCACAAAAAATGATTTTTTCCCAATTTTCTATTAATTTTCGTGATATTCAACATTTTTAAAATATGTACATCGAATTCAAAGTCGATGAGCATGAAATTTTGCGTATATAGTGCGAATATTAAGTAGATCTGATAACTCTGTATTTTTCATGATTTTTGGAGACCACTTTGGACTGTTCACAAGTAATTATTTTTATTTTTTGATTCATCCGAAAGTCATAGAGTATACCAATTTCTTCATCCTGGACTTGAAAAGTTCATTTGGAGTTGAGAGGGGCCATTTTCCACAAAAAATGTTTTTTTTTCAAATTTTTTATTCATTCTCGTGGAATTCAACATTTTTAAGTAAGCTCATGGAATTTGAAGTCGATTAGTACGAAATTTTGCGTATATATTGCGAATTTCGAGAAGATCTGATAATTCTGTATTTTTCATTATTTTCAGAGATCTATCTACCTCTTCGTACTTTTCACAAGTAATTATTTTTGTTTTTCGATTGATCCGAAAGTCATAGAGTATACCAATTTCATCATTCTGGACTTAAAAAGTTTATTTGGAGTTGAGAGGGGCCATTTTCCACAAAAAATGTATTTTTTTTCCAGTTTCCTATTAATTTTCGTGAAATTCAACATTTTTAGTGTATACTCATCGAATTCAAAGTCGATTAGCATGCAATTTTATATATACAGTGTGTTGCATTTTATTAAGCCCCACCCCAGTATTTCTGTGGATTTTGGAATTTTTTATTTTTTTTTTTCAATGTGTACCTACTTCTCTAAATCCTCTGTCTTGTCAGGTAAAAAAGTTTCATCAATCACCTTTTTATTTAGCAAAATTTTGGTTAGGGCATTCAATTCGAACCATTCTCGAATACCTCCTGTAAAATTTCAACATGAGATCTTTTACGGGGTGTTTTCTATACCTGTTACAATTTTCGAAAAAGGAAATATTTCAATTCACTCTGTATGAACTATTACGTGTCAACACATGTACAGAACAGAAATCACATCAAAATTAGATGATACAACAGAAAGACATTTATTCGCTCATTAGTAGTAAAATATTCTTTCGTTGAATAAAAACATTTCACAATTAAATTCCTTGAGTTTTCTCTCAAAAAAGTGGTAGTGAAGAAAAGTTCTTGCATACCTGTGATAGCTCATTTTCATTTGAAAAAACTGCAATAAATACTTTCACTTGAATCACTCAAGATATAAAACACATCCTGAATAAATGCGTTTTGTTGAAATTCCTCACCCCACTGCCAACCCCGCGGAGAAAACGGTAATAATGATTTTCTGATTAATGTTTTTCGACAACCGGCTTCCTTTCTACCCTGAAACTTTTTCACGTTAAATCAACTCCAGAAGTTTGTTTGTGTAGCAGGATTCCTCCTATACATTTCCCTGAATTATAATATAATCCGAAGTTGAGATCCCTCTTCATGAAAATTTGTCATCTTAGAGTTACGATTTCTAATGAGAAATTTCATCAAAAGTTTTCTGTGTCTCTGTAGGCCTTACATATCGAGTTCAACAGTTCGAACTACAGGATGCCTGCGAGTTCAATGTTTTAATAACTGCTGACAAGAATCTGATTTCTAATGAAGGTTCACTTATGGCAAGCTTCAGGCTGCTAAGTGAACGGGGGTCCGTTATTGTCAAAAATAATTGTTTTCACATATTTTATTTTCTCTAAACTATACTTGCTCAGTCCTATATTTATTAATTTACACCGATATATCTAAATGGGTCGCATTGGTCATGATGGTAGAGCGCTAGTATATCAATCAGAGGGACGTGGGTTCGATTCCCAGCATGGTCACTGGTCACTAAGACGTTAAAAGGTAAGACCTCATAAATCTGTAGCTCGCACAAGTTTCGACTTCTGAGGGCTGTCGTTCGTATCAGAGGGACGTGGGTTCGATTCCCAGCATGGTCACTGGTCACTAAGACGTTAAAAGGTAAGACCTCATAAATCTTTAGCTCGCACAAGTTTCGACTTCTGAGGGCTGTCGTTCGTAGGGGGATGATAGCTGGTTAACAGAAAAAACAATTTTAACTACTTTCAATTCATTCACAAAATTATAGTCAATACATATTCGCAATGAAGAGTAATATATTCATTACTTGTTGCCAATGCATATACGGAAAAGAGCTTATGAGTTTCACTACTAGATGGCACAAAAATAATTTTTTGAAATATCATCTGTTTTGGAAACCCGTAATGTTGATATGCATTGCATTCATACTTTTTGTAAATATGGAATGATGGGAACTCAAAAATTCTTTCAATTATTTACATTTACATACCTAGCTTTCGCGTTGCAAAGAAAAAAGTTCCATGGCGCCATCTAGTAGTGGAACTCAAAAGCTCATTTCCATATATGCATTGGCGCCACAAGTGATAAATATATTGATCTCCATTGCTGATATTTATTGACGATATTTTTATTGATAAACTTCTGTGATTAACGTAATATGGCATTTTCTTCAAATGATTGATAGCCTTTCGAATCTTCCTAATATATTGCCACATCTGAATCACAAATTATGAATTCCAGGGAGATCCAGAGATTGTCTTAATAATGCATTTCTCCTCACCACGACGATATCGTTAAAACTGACATGAATGCTTATGGTTCCGTAATATGTTCGCGGAATGTGAATTAAGATGTACATGTACATTCATAGCAATTTGAATGGGTCTATTACACCAAGTTTCTGATTTTATACCAAGCGCTTTAAAGCATCATCTTGTAGTCGAGATGAAATTATCAAGGCGCACGAGGTAATTGTATCGCACTTCCTAACTGTTATGGTTGAAAAATTAGATATGACTATTTTAGATTTGTTATTGATATTTTTTATTCAAACTAATAGGTAACAACAAAGATTATCACACGTTTCCACCAAACGGAAAAATGGGTTAAACATTTGACAGAAAACAACTACTTCCCTGGCTAATACCATGACGGACATTGAACTACATCTGGCAGTTATTTGTGCGAAGTTCTTCTAAGAGGACCCAATTACAAGTGCGTATCTTGTAATTAAACAGTAGATTATCATTCATTTGGCTAAGAATGACCACCTGCAGACATGCATGTTTTGAGGTTTGGCCTCTCATCAGTGCCAGGGTAGGTTGTACAACATTATAATTGTCCTGTCCCTGCCCAATGAATGATAATCATTTGTGAGGAAATATTAGTTGAACAGTATACTTGTACCTTCAAGATAGAGACGACATGTCAGTTTCAGTCTTGTCATGTGATGATTCAAATAACAGTGGCCTGTGAGAAGGACTGTTAGATATCGCAAGTCATCCCTGCTGGAGTCTAACAGTGTTTCGTAGTTGTAGTTGTAGTTGTAGTTGTAGTTGTAGTTGTAGTTGTAGTTGTAGTTGTAGTTGTAGTTGTAGTTGTAGTTGTAGTTGTAGTTGTAGTTGTAGTTGTAGTTGTAGTTGTAGTTGTAGTTGTAGTTGTAGTTGTAGTTGTAGTTGTAGTTGTAGTTGTAGTTGTAGTTGTAGTTGTAGTTGTAGTTGTAGTTGTAGTTGTAGTTGTAGTTGTAGTTGTAGTTGTAGTTGTAGTTGTAGTTGTAGTTGTAGTTGTAGTTGTAGTTGTAGTTGTAGTTGTAGTTGTAGTTGTAGTTGTAGTTGTAGTTGTAGTTGTAGTTGTAGTTGTAGTTGTAGTTGTAGTTGTAGTTGTAGTTGTAGTTGTAGTTGTAGTTGTAGTTGTAGTTGTAGTTGTAGTTGTAGTTGTAGTTGTAGTTGTAGTTGTAGTTGTAGTTGTAGTTGTAGTTGTAGTTGTAGTTGTAGTTGTAGTTGTAGTTGTAGTTGTAGTTGTAGTTGTAGTTGTAGTTGTAGTTGTAGTTGTAGTTGTAGTTGTAGTTGTAGTTGTAGTTGTAGTTGTAGTTGTAGTTGTAGTTTGTTAGCAGTTGCCAGGCTCCTCAGCTCGATTGATGATCATGCTAATTTCAGGGGAAAAACGCACTAATCAAATGAAATTTGCGTAGTTTTGTTGTTATGGCAGGGCACTGTATAGTCTTTCAGCTAGTAACTATTCACCTTTTTCATACAACAGTTCATATAACATTCCTTGTGGCTTCCCTCGGAACAAAGTAAATTAATATGTTACATCTAATGAAAAATATCCCAATAAACCCCACTGTATGAACCTTTCCGGCCAACAATTGAAACTTTAAGAGGCAATGCAGGTTCGGACGACAAAAATATAAATTAGAAAAAAAAAACGTCCGAATTAAGCAATTCCGCCGGTTATGTGACCTGCAGGAGAAAGGAGTATTAAATTTTATTGTGTGGAAAACGTTTGTGGAATCAGCAAAGAAATACGGCGAGGAAAAGAAATGAAAGACTGCCGGCAAATGGAGCAGAATTCTGTGGACGAGAAAAACGGAAATGATGGCTCACTCTATCGATGCACCCGTAAATGTCTTTGTCGTCGATGAAACGTTGCCATTCGGATATGACCGAGCAATGGGATTATATGCATTCCAACGGACACGAGAATCCGAAGCTGAAATAATGATTCAGCATTCATTGGACCTCTCATTTTGTGAAAACTGAAAATGCGGGATAATGACGATTTACTTGAATTTTTGTTTGGAGGGGGACACCAGTTGAAGCGAAGAAGATATTTAATTCTTCAACCCCCTACTCCCCAGAGTATAATTTCACTAGGGACTGAGAATCGTTTCATACGTCATTGTAAGGGTTATTCAACTGTGATACTAGCAGTGCAAAATTTTCTGAATTTGAAAAAGGCGTTTACCTACGAGATATTCGAGTACCATTTGAACTCGAATATTTTGTTGAATTGTGATTAAATAAATTATATGAAATAGATTGTCAAGCATGTATTCACGAAAAAATTTCAAAATGACTTCCATTAAGTCTCAGACTGTAGTAGAGTCTATTTTTAAATTCCTTCTGCACTTTTAAAAATATTTGGTAATTGCCTGCCAGTTCTAATTCTTCTTTCAAAATTATTCGGATCAGTAGGTTGAGTTTTATGAATAACGGATTTCAAATGACCCCAAAGGAAAAATTATTTGTGTTCCAAATCCGGCGAGCGTGCTGGCCATTCAATCGAACTATTCAATTGTTTGGAAAAGTTGGGGATAGCCATTCTCCCACCTGTAATACTAAATTACTAATTATGGTGTTGAAAATGAATGTACACTGCCAATAGATTTGAAGTACCATCATCATCAAGGTCCGCGTTAACAAAATAAGTGGTTTAATCAGATTCTGCAACATATCCAAATAAACCGCACCATTTAAATCACCTTGGATAAATGTTGAGCCAATAATTTTATTACTCAGAATCCCTGCCCACACGATTGTCAGTAGAGAAAGAAATAATGTCGAATATGACGATAAAATGATAGATGTCGTTGATGCGGATCTCGAAGATGATGATGTGAATGTCAATTCAATTATCAGATGGGCAGAAGACTATCTCAACATTTTCCAGAGGAATAGATAGGTCATTTTAGTATCAGTCATTTATAATATTGAACCAACTGACCTGAATGATTTGGAAAGAATAATAATTTTGATCATTTTGAACATTTGAACTCGAATCTCTTCGGAACGACTTTTTCAAATTTCAAAAAATTTTCACTTCTAGTATCAGAATTGAATTACCTTTACAATAATATATGACACGACCCTCAATCCCTTTTAAAATTATGGCAGGGATTGATCTGGGGAGTAGGGGGTTGAAGTATCAAATATCTTCTTCGCTTCAAATGATATCCCCCTCCAAACAAAAAATGACGTGTTTCTGCGATTTTTGTATAATCAATTTTCGCTGGATAATCTTAAGTGGACCACCCAGTATATTTTGAGAGTAATAAATGGAACAAAGTTCTGAGAAGGGTGTTTCAATGAATGAAAATAAATAATTCCGACTACGGTCAAAAATATCCTTCTCTCCACACATTTCCACAATGAGGCAACTATCTGACAGAAAACAACTTCTTTCCTATACGAACATTGCATTATATCTGTTATCCATTTGTGCAATGTTCATCATGCAGGACTCTATTGCAAGTGCTGATTGTAATGAAGCCATTGAATATTTTATCTTTCATTTTGTTGGAAATGACCGTCTGCATACATGCATATTTCGAGGTTTTCTCTCACTTTTCGAAGTTTGTTCGATTCGCTCTTCTTGGAGTATGTGATACCGAGGAATGGTGTTTCGTTTTTCCTTCGCGGCTAGCGCTGTGAATAGTATAAGGCTTTTGAATGTTATAGTTCGTTTTGGGGAACAAGACGACTCTTTTATTGTCTGACATATCCTTGCTCTGATGAGAGGAAAACAAAGTTGATATGACCACTGGAATTACGAACAACATACGTTTCAAAGAACCGATTTCATCCCAAGACTTGTCAAACTCTCACCAAGCCCTCAATTTGACCTAACAAACATAAGTTTAACTTAATAAATCATACTTTTTTTTGTGATTGTATTATTGGTATATTTGAAATATTTTCTCTTTCAGTGTAATAAAAACTGTCTACAAAGACTGGCTTCAAATGACAAATTTAATACAGTTATTTAATCATCTCTTTCATGAATTGAATATCTTTGTGTTCATCCCCAACTATCGTACCACGACCCTTGCCCTCGCAAAAAGAGTTAGCCCTTCGCATACTTATATAAGGTTCAGAGGAAAAAAGTATTGAAAGGGGTTTAAAAATCTTATAATATCAAATGAAAATAATAACCCTGCCTGTCGCAAATTCCCTATACTATATTACGCTCACTGACACATCTCAAATTAGCTAGAAAATACTTTTATTATTCGAAAAACGATAACGTTATGAAGGATATATGATGATAATGATAATAATAATGCTGCCGGATATGGGTTTACTAGACTAACACCCCCGTAAACCCTTTCACTTAGTAACTAGAATTAGAAAATTAGGCCCCACAATCGAAAAGAGTATATCCAGTTATAGAAAATCTATGAGAAGACATGTCACGAATACGAAGCTGTCAACAGAGCACTAGAAGACAGAAAACTACGCAACTAGATGGATGTCGTAATTACTATCTACTAGAAAAGCATAAACTAAAATAGCACAAGATACTATCTTCATGCCCACAGGAAAAAGTAGCCTCCCTTCTAACGTGGTGCTTAAGATGAGATGACAAACAAGTTCAGCTTTGTGGGAGAATTCATGAGTGAATGGGACAAAGACACCATCCCAAAACTCGAAAAAGTGCCATTAAGCTAGAAATCACACTGACCGACCAGCATCGACCGTCCGCGACCGTCCAGCAACGACCAAAAATTGAAAGGGATCAATAAAAACTTTCAAACTCACACTGATCGACCAAAATTTTCAGCAGATTGGAATTTCAAACATGGTCTTCGAAAACCAGTCCAGTACGATCATTCAATGTGAGTTATTAAATAAGAATACACGTGTTGGAAATTTCGGTAGCAGTTGGACGATCGCGGACGGTCGATCATGGTTGCTCAGTGTGCTGGCTGCCAATAGATGAGTCCAGAACAACAGAAGGAAGTGGAATAGGAGTATATGGGCCTGGAACCAAATATTCTAATGAAAAATAAATCTGGGCAAGTCTATATCATAGCAAAATTTGTCCAGTTAAATATTGAAAAAAATTTCGCAGACAAAAAATTATCATCATATCAGACAGCCAAATAGTCATTAATGCTGTGAACTCTCATGTAATCAACTCCAGAATGCATAAAGCCGTAGACTTCATGGAAGTTTTATGTAATATATTTTGAGTTTTGCGTTTGAGGATATCAAATTTACAAATAAAACAGCAATCAAAACAGAACTGCAAAATAAATCTTGAATTTTACTAACAAAATCGTTTGTGGGGACTGATCAGAATAATAATGGCAATGCCAGTTCGCGTTAAAAGGAAATCTGAAATTATAAAACTTCAAACCAAAAACATACAACTTCCATCATATGTGTGCAAAATCCAAGGGTAAGATATCTAGTAGAACATCAAAGAGAAGAGGGAGATCTACCTAACCAAAAGCCATCCGACGCGACGTCCTGAACTTTTCAAAAGCTATTTACGACTGTGCAGTATATTGACACCCCCTCTAGATAGAATAGAATAGAATAGAATAGCATGTTACGAATTCTGATTTACTGGATTGTGTCCTAATTGATAGTTAACGATATTGACAAGTCTGAAACCCTATTCCATCTCCTTAAAAATGTGCCGGTGCAATCGATTCTCCTCTCCGCTAACATCACAGCCCACTCATAATTCCGCGAAGCCTTCAATAAATAACAACGTTGGGTGGAATCTACCTATTAAATTATAACAATACGCGCGAACGAACATAATTACTTATGCAGATGGCTCACGTCTGGGATAAAAGCAACTTCAAACCCTCTATTAAACAACTCAGAGCTACTGTAGGAAAGTTCCAAGTTTGTTAGCTCAAGTTTCGGTATGTTTCAGCACTTTATACCATAGAACTAGTAGGTGCTGCTTTTAAAATTTCATTGTACCTAATAGTCTCATATTAGCTGAAACAACTTTGATCAAAATCGAAACTAGCTCCACAACAATTTGCCTGAATGTTTGATAGAAGAGCAACTACTATACAGTTGCCTTCCGTAATGAAAAATTACATGAAACGATTTTCTTCGGGTAAGAAATGTTGACGGTTCTTTTTATTAAAAAATATTAATTACTTATAAAATATCACGTTTCCTGTCCTCTTTTGGTTCTTTTTGCTGCCACTTTTCTATAAATGAGTTCCAGCGTCCATGAAATACTGCAGACCGCGTAGGCAATAGTCAATACATGGATAACCATGACGTCACTGTGGGTAATGGCTTTCACATAACCTAAAACAGAACAAATTAAATTGTTTTTACGAGATTTGTTTTTGTTATAGCTTATGGCTATCTAGAATAACAGCCCCGTAACCAAAAAAGTAGCTCAGTTTATATTCTTAAATGCACTACTATTTCGAAACTAATTTGAAATCGTAGCGAAATCAATCAAAACATATGCATCTTAAGCGTTCACTTACTCATTAATGGCCCAAACAGTAGACTAACGATTCCAGAAACCACCATAAATAAGGACAAAGCCGTTGAAAAATTATCCTTGTATTCATCAGATATAACCAAACATAGGGGAGTTTGGATAAAACACCTCAGAAATCCCAAAATACTGAGGTTTATCATTTTCCATGTATAGTCATCGCGGAAAACGAATGCTGAAAATACAAAGTGCTCAGAAAACTTGTTTCAATTGAGAATAAGGTTTTCCAAATAGGAAAGTAAAAGAATTCGCTGAATATAGTACTGAATGCTTTGGGAATTGTTACGTTTCAGTTCTCAAATAAGTGGAAAACTTTTCAATTGACACCCTTCGAAGTAGCATCGAACAGAAATAATACTCACAACAGAATACTTGAAAACTACAAAAGCTTTCAACATAAAAGAGTTTACACTAAAACAATAGAAACTAATTATGTTTCTTTTTCATTTCGGTGTTGAACCACAATTACAACTAGTTTTGAAAAAAAACTGTAATTCTAAATACTCATTGGACATTTTTCTCGAACACAAATGAAAACGGAAAAGAACACTCGAAAAGTGAGATACGAAAGCAGTCAGGTTCAATCTCATTCATAGTATTAGCCACGGAAATTGAAGTTTTCTGTCCAATTACCCTAATATACTTCCTTGCAGGATTGTTGGAAAAATAATATGTTATTCCAAAAACGTAAAATGATAGCTATTACTCATGAAGAATACTATACGTTTTCGAACTATAACCAGTTTTCACCATTTATTCAATTAGACAATGTGTTTCTACTGGTAGATTGAAACAAAAATCAAATGAACTCATATTAATTGTAAGAAATGAAGAAATTCTAACTCTGACTCTGACTCTGACTCTGACTCTGACTCTGACTCTGACTGTGACTGACTGTGACTGTGACTGTGACTGTGACTGTGACTGTGACTGTGACTGTGACTGTGACTGTGACTGTGACTGTGACTGTGACTGTGACTGTGACTGTGACTGTGACTGTGACTGTGACTGTGACTGTGACTGTGACTGTGACTGTGACTGTGACTGTGACTGTGACTGTGACTGTGACTGTGACTGTGACTGTGACTGTGACTGTGACTGTGACTGTGACTGTGACTGTGACTGTGACTGTGACTGTGACTGTGACTGTGACTGTGACTGTGACTGTGACTGTGACTGTGACTGTGACTGTGACTGTGACTGTGACTGTGACTGTGACTGTGACTGTGACTGTGACTGTGACTGTGACTGTGACTGTGACTGTGACTGTGACTGTGACTGTGACTGTGACTGTGACTGTGACTGTGACTGTGACTGTGACTGTGACTGTGACTGTGACTGTGACTGTGACTGTGACTGTGACTGTGACTGTGACTGTGACTGTGACTGTGTGACTGTGACTGTGACTGTGACTGTGACTGTGACTGTGACTGTGACTGTGACTGTGACTGTGACTGTGTGACTGTGACTGTGACTGTGACTGTGACTGTGACTGTGACTGTGACTGTGACTGTGACTGTGACTGTGACTGTGACTGTGACTGTGACTGTGACTGTGACTGTGACTGTGACTGTGACTGTGACTGTGACTGTGACTGTGACTGTGACTGTGACTGTGACTGTGACTGTGACTGTGACTGTGACTGTGACTGTGACTGTGACTGTGACTGTGACTGTGACTGTGACTGTGACTGTGACTGTGACTGTGACTGTGACTGTGACTGTGACTGTGACTGTGACTGTGACTGTGACTGTGACTGTGACTGTGACTGTGACTGTGACTGTGACTGTGACTGTGACTGTGACTGTGACTGTGACTGTGACTGTGACTGTGACTGTGACTGTGACTGTGACTGTGACTGTGACTGTGACTGTGACTGTGACTGTGACTGTGACTGTGACTGTGACTGTGACTGTGACTGTGACTGTGACTGTGACTGTGACTGTGACTGTGACTGTGACTGTGACTGTGACTGTGACTGTGACTGTGACTGTGACTGTGACTGTGACTGTGACTGTGACTGTGACTGTGACTGTGACTGTGACTGTGACTGTCACTGTGACTCTGACTCTGACTTCCAAATATTTCCAGAATATTCGACAATAGTTTTGCAGGTCCGTAATGATACTCACCAACACGAAACACGGCTGATAGAGTGCACCCTACCAAAAATACATATCTGTTCCTCACAGTGAAGAAGTAGCTCAAAACTGAAAAAGAAATTCTAGAAACGAGATCTGATGTAAAGTAAACCATCGTCATCAATGTAATATCAGTAGAACTGAAATGTAAGTTGTTGAGTACCATGCGGATGATGGAAGTGAATGCCAGATCAGCGGTGAAACACAGAGACAATCCTATAGACATATTGAGATATTTTGGATCCTTCAGCAACCTGAAGTCTAATAGTTTCCTGAAACCCACAAGAATTTCATTCATATAAAGATTTACAATTACAAGTTGTTATCGTAGGAAAGTGCCAAACACCAAAAATATTTTTTTCTCCAAATGACATTAAAAGCGGCCTTTTAATGACACATGGCAAGCTTAGAATGTGTACTTTTAATGCCTAAGCAGAAAAAGTCCACTTTCACTGCCTAGGCAGAAAAAGTTCGTTGCTAGGCAACCTTCCAAGTAATAATTTAAATAAAACTTGATATTAAAATTGGCAATGACAAAGTAAACAGTAAACAAACAAATTCAACAAACGTCATCAGCGGTAAACATAGTAACGCAGGACCCAGTAACGCTCGGCTATGAATTCAGCCTCGGCAGTCAATCTACTACTTTGCTGCCTAGTTAAACAAATAACTATTCAATCTCCCTACACGCGCCTATAAAGTTAGCATTAGTTGAATCAGTTCTGTTCTGGTGAAAAATGTATGTATTGAGATATTTTGGAAAAATTTAATAATATGTGGGGCATATGGTTATAAAGTCAAAAACGACGATTCTTTCATTGAACTCAGTTTTACAATTGTCGAATTTTATACTTACACCTTTTCATTCGTAGCTTCTATTTTTGTTTCATTTGTACAATTCTGCAAAAGTGGCTCTATAGGACCGTCCAAACCATTTCCAGCTGATGTTATTTTTGGTGGGGTTTCATCAACTAGGGAAGAATAAAAATGCCCAGTTGAAATTGACGTTGAGTAATGGTCCAATTTAGTCGAAGACTTTCTCTAACCAAAAATGAAAATTTTTGCAAATAGTTGGTGATATGGTTTAGTGAAGAATTATTTAACTATTTAACAGTTCATTGTCCTCTCCAGTGGAATTAGCAATGAAAAAAAAAAGTATCAACTTCAACGTAAACTTTCATCCACCGAACAATCTGGCAAAGGCCTCTCCCGAGAAAAGAATACCCTAGATACGTTATCTAGTTTCTCCCGATACAGTTTCCAGCATCGGCTCAGGATTGTGACAGTTCACCTTCAAGCTATTTGATAATAATAATAATAATACTCCCTCACAAACACTCGTTGAGTGTACACAAAGGCATAGCCTGTACGGGTATAGGACGGCTATTATTATTATTTGCCGTGGCGCTCCGAGGCGACATACTGATTTTCGGTGGCGTATTCACTTTTCAGCTATAGGAAAACCTGGAAAACCTACAGCACCACCTCGGGTGGTAGGTGTGCATTCCAAGCTAGCACCAGACGAGATTGGCATCTAGACAAGTCACAATATACTTGCTTTTCAACAAGGCATGTGGTCGCCTATCGATCCGATATACAGTATTTGAGAAAAATCTCTTGTACCTACATCGGGCTAGAACCGACTATCGCTATGCTGGAGTTTCAAACGGCCTGTGCATTAGACCGCTGATCCACCGACCACTTGGAATCTATAATGCTTCAGTCACATTTGACAGATCGGTATAGAATGTTCTGAAGGAACCCCTCGGAGGCGTGTCTATTATATTTCTCGATGACATCATTGTAGCAAGCGGATCATTCGAAAATCACCTGAAAACCCTAGAAAACGCATTTCTGCGACTGAGAATTTCTAAGTTGCAACTGAGCCTTAAGAAATGCCATTTGGTTCAGAAGGTCATCTTGGCCAAATTGTTTATGGAAAAAGGAGTAGCAGTAGATAAACAGGAGATCAAAATAGTTAGATTGTGAAATCTTCCCAAATCTTTGAAGAATAAAGCACCTTATATCGCCAATATGTTCTGTTATTTGCTAAAATTGCTGACCTCCGTTTGAATTGACCGTCGAGCAGAGAATCAACAGAGAACATGTCCAGACGACTGCTCAACATTGCCGAAGAGCAGAAGAACGCCAGATGATCACTGAAATAACAACAAGATCCAGATAGACCAAGAAGAAAATCATCACCTTAGTATCATAGTCATCGACTAAAAGAATGAGAATTGATGATCATCGTGCCAGAAAGTTGCACGTTATTTTCCAGCGGTTATATCCTACTGGACATAATAGATTGCCTTTTTCCTGGATAATGGGATCTCAAAAGATATGTTCGAGTGATTGGGGGTAGAGAAGAAAGACGTAAAACAGCCGTAACAAAGAAAAGAAGACAGGAAGTGCTCTGAGAAATCTATGATGAAGTCATCGCGGAGAACATCTGAAGACCATCCAGAAAGTGAATCAACAATTACAATGGGCTAACTGTCAACCTAATCTCAAAGAATGGTGTATAAAGTGTGTTACATGCGCTGTCAGCAATTGACCAGCTACGGCCTCGATGCTTCAGTACACTGCAGGTAGTTCATTTGAAAGTATCGTCATAGATGTCGCTGGTCCGTTACCGGAATCTGACCACAGGAATAAATACATCCTTAAGAGTAAGAGGAAACAATCATATGCACTGCACAACCATTGCCGTTGTTTTTGGAGCTGTATTAGGTTCATATACAGTCCAATGAAATGACGAATGTGGTCAGCACCCCCATTTGTTTCTGATAGCTTGAGTCAACCAGTATTATATTGGACTGCAACTTTCCCGGTTACAAAATACCGCACAAAATGACCAAAACTGCCAGCTCTAGAATGGAGGCAAATGTTGGTGGATGAAGTTTAATTTCAATCAAACTCCACGGTGCAGATAAGGAGAATCTTGCTGGTATCGACAAACTGCAGAGGGGGTAATGTAACTATCTAGGCTCAGTGCCTTCAAAGGAATGTGTCACGTCATCACGAGCTAAATGAAAAGCGTGTAATAACGAACAATTGACTATTTTTTCAATAATGGTAATAGCGGCCTCTCTGGTCGTCTCTAGAATACTCACGATCTGTCGCTAAGTCTACTAAAGTGAAGTGCATTTTCAATGTAGTAACCAGTAGTTTCAGAAAATTTGTTATATCGTCCAATGAAAATTATTTATTTTGTTTAACCAAATTGATTTTTCATTGAGAAAGGAAAGAGATGAAAACGATCTATTCTCACCTGGTAACTCGCATACTCCAACCGGAACCTTTCGCATGTGCCACTTGGCGGGTTGGAGTATTCCCATAGCTGGAATATTCAACAGTGTCAATACTGCTAAAACAGTCAACGTGTTCCTGAAATGAAATATTATGAAGTATTTTCAAATTTACCAAAGTTGATCCTTGACTACCAATAATATTACCTGAACCCAATACTGCTGCTGAGAAAAGCAATGCCAGGGGGGCTGAGGATGCTACCAATTGTTATGAATGTTTGTGCCAAGCCCATCATTAAGTTGAGTCTTGCTTCGAAATAACTGTTGATTGCTGAAACTACTGCGGGAAACATCAGGCCGAAACCAAGCCCTGAAAACGTTCGAAGCATCGATCAATAAACTTATCAATATTAGAACTGCAGGGTGATTCAGACTAGCACCATTTTTGACTCATTGATCATGAGTCATAATCTTAATTATAGTTATAACTGTCGGAGGATCCGACATGTCTTCCTTGTCTTGAAGATGATGAAACAGCAGAGCACATACTTTGTGCCTGCCCCGCCGCGGACCAAATCAGGTTTTAGATGTTTGGCAGAGTTTCACTCCCACCCTCGGACCTGAAATTTCATACACCAAATAAACTAATGGGATTCATCAATAAGTTGGATTCACTTGGTGAAATATAAATTGATCTGAGCCAAAATAGTCCCTTACGGATATTGGTTCAGGGACGAGCAGATCCGTTCATTTTAAACCTTACCTAACCTACCAAACATTCACTTTCCTGGGAACGAACCTATTCCTCTGAAGCGAGCACAAAACGTCAGAGTAGATTTATCAGAGATGATACAGCAGTAGCCAAATACATAAGCACCAGTCGATGGCCATACTGTCCTACCGTTCAAATCAGCATGAGTTAGTGGAATATTCCCTGCACTGCTCCAGCGCGAGCAAAAAGGAATCCTACTTCACATAGAAAAAAATCAGCTGTAGCAGTCTGGAAGTGGGATATATACCAAAAGTGTAAAGAAAGCCCAGAGTCACTTTTATTTCCTAATCAACTGATGACTATACCAGATCAGAAATCCTGAAACGCCAGTCCCCAACCGGCAAGCGTACCAAATGGGTAAATCCACAGAGACCACATTGGTACAATGAACAGGTGAAATCTGGGAAGCACTGGAGGGTAAATAGACTGTAGTATAGGCCTTTCGAGACATAGAAGGGGCTTTTGGTAACACAACAAACGAAGATGACAGAAGAGCACAAGAAGAGAAGACAACTAGATGGATGTCACAATCACTATCTACCAGAATAACAAATTGATTTAGGACAAAACACTATCTTCATCTGCACAAGGAAGTAGCCTCCCCAATTATGTGGAGCCTAACAGAATATGCAAATGAAATGGTCATAATCTCGAGAGGAAAATTCGATAGTATTTTCTGCGACAGTTCAATGAGGTCTGAACTATATCAAATATTGGTATCAATCGATAGGACTTGACGTAAACTCTAATAAGATTATCATAATTTCCTTTTCAGAAAAAAAAAAGGAAATTATAACCTCAAAGACATCGAATCATATGGAAAACTTATTGAATTGAAGCCAGAGGTCAAATATATGGAATTTATACTAGATAATAAACTCATCCGGAATGAGCACAAGAAGAAGGTGACCAAAGAAGCAACGAAAGCCCTAATGGTGTGCAAAAACTATGCGCTAAAGAACTGGAGGTGATACCCAAAGACCCTGAGAGGATGTACAGGTCAATTGATAGTCAATAGTAGAACTACAAGGAAAAATCTATCGGAAATATACAGACTAGTCTGTGTATCCATAACAGCTGCAATGAGAACATGTCTTATGGCCGTTACAGAGGCAATCCTAAGCGATGAGGACAATTTACAGAATGATCGGAGAGAAAACCACCGAACGAAAATTTCAACTCCTCCCTGGTAATCACCAAACCTGGGATGTTCCAAGGATGAGATGACAAAAAATTCAAGCTTTGTGAAATAATTCAATATAAAGCTGAACAGCAGATGTGAATTGGCCAAAAACACCATTCCAAGACTCAAAAGAATTTCCATATGGTACACAAATGGATCCAGAACAACAGGAGGAACTGAAATGGGAGTAAATGAGCCTGGTAAATCACCGAGTCTACGCCATCGGAAAAAAGCCAGAAGAGATCGAATGACTGCACTAGTACGAGTAAAAACAAACTCAGATTACTGACAGGAATTCTCGAAGGGCATAGAAAACAGGGGCATCAGGGAACCTTCATTCACTTCATCACGCAAAATCTGAGGGTAAGATACCTTTGAGATACATCAAACAAACAAGGAAGATTCACCAAACGTGAAGCCATCCGACATACTGAACTGTTCAAGAGCCATTGAACTGGAGAAACTGCTCTAGTCGTTTAGACATCCTAAACACCTAGGCAGAAGAGGTCACAGTTGACCTTTCAGGTCACAGAATATAATAATAATAATAATATAATAATAAAGTTTATTCACCAAGAAAAGAAATACAAAATTTGTTGAGGTGCGTACAGCAAATAAACTGGGTACCACAGAAGCTTTAGTTCCAGGGAACTATCGCTTGTACGTGGTTTTTTGTTTATTTTTTGACTTTTCATTACTACAGAACTAAATGAATATGATTTGTTGTGACTAAATTTGAAAATATATAAATATATAAATGTAAAGGTATAAAAATGTAAAGATATGATAATGTAAAAAGATAGAATGTAAAGATGTACAATGTAAAGATGTAAAACGTAAAAATGTAGAAATATAAAATGTAGGAATGTAAAAATTTAAGAATGTAAGTATGTAAAATTTTTAAATGTAAGATGTAAAAATGTAAAAATCTAAAACTGTATAGACATAAAACTACAGAAGTATCAAAATATAATAATACAAATATAATTAGTGATATGTGCATACGTATAATTATATATGCACATATATACATAGATATATCCAGACTAACACGATAAAAAACACGTAAGAATATGAGTATTGCTAAATAACAATGCTATTACAGTATTCATAATAAATGGACCATTCGTTATTTTTATTAAAGAATATAAATGCCTAACCATTTATCAAATGAGTTTTTGATTGACAAAATCATGTAGTTTGTTCCTTCCAAAGGCAAAGATCCATTTTTTTGTATTTTTCTTGAATGAATTGATGTTCTGCGAAGTTCTAATCTCAACAGGTAATAATCCAAAAAGTTTCGGAGCAAGAAAATCACAGTGACGTTGCCCGATGGTTTTACAACAGCGTGGTACGCTCAACGAGATTGTTTTGTTTCTTGTGCTGTAGGAGTGTGTGACGGGGTTAAGAGTAATTTTGTTTTTTTTACGTTGATTAGTATGTTAAGACAAAAGAGTTGTCTGATATCAAATATTCCCGATTCTTCATGTAATTTATCGTTAGAGAATCTAAGAGGTTTACCATATATAGTTCTCAATATCCATCTTTGAATAACGTTCAAATTTTCTAAATGGTTGTCATTCACACCCCCCAGCCCACAATACCGTATGTCAGATGTGATTGAACAAGTGCATAGTACAATATTTCGAGGTGTTTTACATCAAGGTAATCCTTCATGTATTTAAATCTATATAACATACCTCTTAACTTATTGACTATATTTTTTATGTGAAGGTCCCACTTGAGGTGACGGTCAATAACAATGCCTAAATATTTGATCGAGTCAGCTTCGGGGATTTGTGAATTCGGTCCGATTATTAGAGGACCCATATTTGGTAATCCACTGGAATATGAGGAAAACGGTAAGTATTTTGTTTTTTCCAAATTTAGAGTTAGTGTATTATATCGAAACCACTTTTCTATATCTCTAAAATCATCCTCAACTTCTGCTTTCAGGGTGTCCCATGAATTCGATTCATAGAATATGGCAGTGTCATCTGCAAAGCTCAGAATTCTGCCTCTGGTTCTCAAGGTGAGTAAACTGTTGATATATAGAGTGAACAAGAGGGGGCCGAGTACAGTTCCTTGAGGAACACCGTATGTCACATACCTACTGTCACTTAACTCCTCTCCAATACTTACTTTCTGCTCACGCTCTGTTAGAAAACTTCTTAATATTCCATAAATATTTCCTCTTATCCCATAGTTGTCTAGTTTATCGAGTAGTTTTTTGTGGCATACGGTATCAAAAGCTTTAGAGAGGTCAACAAAAATGCATAAAGATGGTTTGCTTTTATCCAGTGAGTTATAAATATTAGATACCAAGTGGTAAATTGCATCATCTGTTGATTTTCCCTCTCTAAATCCATACTGGTATTCAGATATCAAGTTAAACTTTTTACAGAAGCTGAGTATCCTAATTTTGAGGATTTTTTCAATTATTTTGGATAAGTTTGGTATTAATGAGACTGGTCTATAATTTATCATTTCCAATTTATTACCACTTTTGAATAGTGGTTTCACGATTCCAATTTTTAACAATTTTGGAAAATGACCTTTTTCGAAACAACTGTTTATCAAATGTGTCAAGGGGCCAATTATTTCTGTTGATATATTTTTCAAAGTTTCAGCGCGTATATTATCATAACCAGGCGACTTTTTTGGTTTCAGTTGCATTATGATGTCGTGGACTTCTTTGGTATCGGTGGGATAAAGATACATTGAATTTTCCAATCTAGTGTCATGTTCGGTATAGTCATCAGGAATTTTTATTTTGCTTGCATATGATTGTCCCAAAGTACTATAATATTTATTGAAACTGTTAGAGATATGCTTTTTGGAAGATAATGGTGTACCATCGGTTGATATAATTTTTTCTATTTTTGTTTCAGGTTTGGATCGATTGCAGATGTCATTTACGCATTCCCAGAGAGCCTTGGATTGGTTGACGTTGTTTTTGATTAATTTTTGTGTATAGGTTTTTTTAGAATTTTTTATCAACTTATCTAATTTATTTTTGTAGGCATGGTACTGTGTTTTCAGGTGTTGGTTGTTTTGGTCTTTCATTAATGTTTTGTACATTGTCTCCTTTTTGTTTATCGATGCTAAAAGTGCAGTAGTTATCCATTTTTTTCGTTTCATATTTTGTTTTTTTAGCTTGACATTTTTTGTATTTTTTTCAATATGAGTTGAGTTTTTGAATGAATTGATGAACCATTTTGTCTACATCCCGTAGCGAGTATAGGTCATCCCAAGTTTCGTATTTCAAATCGGTTTTCAAAGATGAATAATTTATATATTGCTTGTATTTATTTTTATTTTCATTGGGAGTACTATTATGTGGACTCTGGTTTACATCTATTGTTAATGCTATAGGGTAATGATCTGTGATATTGAATTGAAAGACAAATGATTGAATACTTCTATTGGATACAGTTTTAACAAAAAAATGGTCAATGCATGTTTGAGTCTGTGGTCGAGTGTATCTATTAATGTATGATTCATAACCAAAAGTATTCAGGGAATTTTTGTATTCTTCGACAAAATCAGAATCTGAAAGTAAGTCTATGTTGATATCTCCCGTTATTATATGCGAGTCACTTTTTTCAATCGACTGCAAATAGTTTAATAAATCTATATTGAACCTTTTCGGACAAGTACTTGGGGGTCTGTATATAGCAGTTATCATGGTATTTGTATATTTTGATTTTATTATAATTTCTAAAGCCTTGACGTCTCCAATGTTTCTTATGCTGTGAGTGAAACTAATATTGTTTTTAATATACACTATCACACCATCATTTTTGTTCAGTTTACCTTCATTATACAATGTGGTGTATCCATCTATTTCTAGTATATTTAAATCATAGACAAGATATGTTTCAGAGAGTACAATGATTTGAAATTCAAGTGAGAGACTGTTTAAGAATATTATCATCTCATCCATATTTTTTGTGATACTCCTGATATTAAAATGTATTATGCTGAATGGATTTGCTTTATCTGGTACAAAATCTTTCATGTTTGAAATTACTTTTGCTACTATTGGTTCGTTCTTATATTCTCTTATGAATGGGTCCATTTTGTATTTCCTTAATATAATACAGAAAATTAAATTAACCAACCATCAATTCATTAATATGTAAGTTGAAATGAAACTAAAAATATTAAACTAAGTTTAGGTAAGTCTCTTACTCTTTTCTTTGTGAGTTCGAACGCAATCTTGAAATGATATCTTTTGGTTCCACTAGGCTTTGAATAGAATGCATCTTTTGTTTTATCCTATATAAACCTTACCACAGTAATTATATGAAATTCTGTTTATTTGAGTGAATCTCTGCTGCCTTTTGTTGATGTTAAATATTCTGATACTTTCTTTGTTAATCTGAAGACACTGCCATTTTTTCTTTCCTCAGGATATTTCCTATTCGGTTTGTGACGCCTTCTATGTATGGCAGATAGACAATACCTTGGGGTTGCTCTTGCAAATATAGCTACAATCTACTAAACGCGCCAAAAAACACTCCTGTTAGAGAGAGAACTAAAGAGAGAAAGAGGAAATGTTATTTAACTCTTTGATACAAAGGCATGGTGCACTATTATTCTTTTCCATGAAAAATTTCAACGTGACGATTTTTTTGTCAAACAGAAACAATTCAGTATTCATTTTCGTTCACGGAACATTCTCACAAACCGCAATCCACGGGGTTCCCTTTGAACAATGCAAACAGCGACCCTAATTAGGTCGTGTAAAAATATCCACCTCATAATTCAGGCATGGGGGCGAGGAAAAATTCAAGCCTTTCATTTTTTCCTGTTCCCGCGGTGAAAGTTGAGAGAAATTCCGATTTATTTTTGTTCGGAAAACAAACAGTACGGAGCAGGAGATATGTAGATAAATAAATGCATTATTTTGTAACAATGTAAACAATATTATTGGGTCACGAAAAATATGTGGATGTGTAATCACACAGAGAAACAATTGCCTACGAAATACGAAATCGTATTAAATCACTCAAACAATAGTCTTATGGAGGTATTTTTATATGAAGGCTACACGTGGGATATATAGGGTATACAACGATGGTTTGAGACGAACTCAAATCATTTTTGGAAACCGAGTCAGATAGAATCTTCCGGAATGAGACCTGAAGCTTCCTCAATCTTTGAAATGATCTCAGAAAAATTATACGGGGAGCTCAGAAATTTGCGCCAAATTCGGGTATTTCGAATTATGGTACAATTTTTTGTCTCAACGTCAGTGGATTCTACGCTAAAAAATATAAGAAAAAGGGGAAGTTTATGCTTACAAAATATAGAAGTGGTCGTGGACCTATGCGTCGAGGATTCGATCTCCCCGTCTGCCACTGACCTAAAATGGTTCTGAATCCACTTTTCTCTAAGCTGTGGGTCTTGGTTCTGCCTTGCCGCACAAGCTCTGCTTTTGAGGAGTTTTCGCAGAAAACCTGGGTGATTCGTTACAACAAATTTTACAAAACCGTTTATCTTCATCAAACAACTTTTGTGAAAATTTGTAAATACTAAAATTTCCGTGAGAGAGATATCTGAATTACCAGTAGATTTTTGTGGAAGAATCGACAAGAAACAAATACTGAAGTGTCAAAAAACAATATCTGCTCATCTATCATGTCAGAATTTAAAAATAAACATAGCTTTAATTTGTTAATCCTTTATGGATATTTTAACACGGTTATTGAAAGAGCCTGTGATACCTTTCCTCCGCGATATCCAGATATACCATGTCACACTCATAACACCATGACGCATTAACAAATATAAACCACTCGGACAGTTTGTTAAAAAGCAAAACAAAATCAAAAGTTTCATAGACAATGAACACGGACCATCCACATGCAAGAAAATGAACAAACTATAGTAAATGTTAGTACGTTGATTCTGGGTCTCCAGGGGATGCCCACATGGTGGGGTACTTTTCCCAATTTTAAGGTTACTCCCAATGAACAACCTACTCAATGACCTCGATAAGAAAGGTGGTGAAGCCTAAGGCTTTTGCAAACGACCTTGTCATTCTGGAAGGGTAGCCTCTTATATCCTCCAAAGAACGTTGGGCGACGTTCACAGTTGGTTCCAGAGGAAACAGATCTATCAGCCCCAGCAAGACTGTAATTATACCCTTTACCAGGAAAAAATAATCTGGAAGACCTAACTCCACCATTTTTTGATGACAAGGTTATTCCATTTGTAGCAGAAGTGAAATATCTAGAGGTCACCCTTGATAAAAAAAACTCGCTCGTTCATTTGCAAAAGGTTCTCCACAAAGCCAGAATGTCCTTATGGACTTCTAGAAGGATTTGTGAAAAATCTTGGGGCCTAGGTACCAAACAAATCCACTGAATATATGTGATGGTTGTAAGACAAATGAGGAGGACCCGACAAGTCGTCTCTGTCTTGAAGATGATGAATCAGCAGAGCATATACTTTGTGACTACCCCGCCGCAGACAGAATCAGATTTTCAATATTTGGCAGAGTTTCACTCTCTCCCTCGGCTTCGTCAAGAAGCTGTGTTTATTTGGTGAAATATGAATTGATATGAGCCACAATAGACCCTTACGGGTCGCAGTCTCACTCATTTCAAACCTTACCTAACATAATACCGGTTGCCCCAATTTCCGAAGATTTATGAATTGTTCTCAAAAATCCGGCATGTGTGGCCACTGAATTTCTTGCAGAGAAAGAGATCGAAATGCATTCCTAACCCTCTACTGACAATCTTCTTTTGCTGTCAGCGGAGCAGCATGTACAATATTTTTTATACGACGCGAAACAAAAAATCTAATAGAGTGATATCCGGCGAACAAGGAGGTCAGCGAAGAGGTCCATTGTTCGCTATCAAACGATCTTCAGAATTATAATTCAGCTATAATATCCCAAGGACAGTGATAACTGACGAAATGTTATCACAAATTTCGAAGTGATTTCCAATAAGCTTACCATACAAATTTTCATCGTCAAAATGCACCGTAAATTTTTATTGTAGCAAAATCATTGACACCCCAGTATCATTAAAAGTCTCTTTCAAGAAATACATGTGGATTATTATCAGTAGTAATATCCCGACAAAATACATAATTTTCGAAAAATACTTTCGCCTTGCTGGCACGAAAATTGTGTTGCTTAGAAACACCACGAGAGCTTGCTCGAGTGGTGTTTTGTACAGCAACACAGTTTGAGCGACTGGCAAGGTGAAAGTATTTTGAAAGTTCTGCATTTTGAAAGAATATTCGATCAAACAATTTCACGAATACATTAAATTATTATGGACTAAATGCGTATTGCAGGATCGGTTCATCATGTGTCATTAATGTCAGTTGAAGAGTTGAACCGTCAAACTGACGTTTCTATATTTACTGTGATTGTCGTAACTATGGAAATGTATATGCAAGAAGTGAAACATACCACGGGCTGGAGGAAGTGTTTTCAAAAAGTCCTGTTCTCATTGGTTCTAAATGAGAAAATTATGGCATTTGATTGGTTTATATAATATGAGGGAAATTGTCACTTTAATATGTGAGTTATTACGGTTGAACATTCCATTTTTCTTAAATTTTGCCTTATTTGTCCAAATCAATTTTTGTAAAAATTTGTCTTCCTGAATTTTGATTATTTAATATGAATTCGAACAAATCACTCGTTCTTTGATCGTCACCTGCTCTTGAATTCTGAACTAATGAGAATGAATGCGGATGTTACTTTTTCAGAATCCTCTGAATACTCATCACAGGTAATTCCCACATCTCTTTCATCTCTTTCTGCATTTACTAAGGAATTTTCTGGGGCTTGAAGCTTACTGAGCATTGTGAAATTTGAGCTCCTGAGGATGACAACTTTGATAGCCAAACGCGCGTCGAGTGAAATTGACGTTGTTTTTTTTTTGGTGTTTCGGGGAGTTTTTATTTCTTGAATTCCAACCACATCAAAAGTTCCGAATATTCATTTATTTGAGTGGAAACAGTGCCGATTCCATAAACATGAAAAGTGTAGATTTGTAATGAATTCAGACAGTTATATTGATAACGATACGTTTGACAAAATGCGTGATTACAATTAAATTCATGTGAATGTTTTATATAAGTAAGTAGTTATTTATTTCCATCAGATTTTGCTAGCAAAAATTAAATGGCTCAGTTCACGTCCAGCAGATTCATTTCTACAGGGGGAACATTCACCATAAAAAATCACCTTTTTCTATTCGTTCCGTAGCTAATTTTCAAAACTACTGATGAGTAGGAATGACCTTCAATAAATAGGTCACATATCATTTCTTGTCAACTATTTTTGTTCCTTAAATGTTCAGTTGTTCAATACCTTCCAAAACTCCTAAGGTGAAGATCAGCTGGGTCAAGTTATTGACAAAAACCGTGCCAAAGGCTCCTAGAGAAAAAACTACAGCTCCAACAAGTCCAACTTTTCGGTAACTGTACTTCCTCAAGAGGAAGCTTGTGGCCAAACCTGGAGCAAAGAAAAAAATGTAAGTCATCAAAAAAGTTTATGAATAATCAGGATTATGATACATTTGTTATATTTGTTTCACAATTACATATAAAATCGATTATTCGTGCAGGATTCGAAGATTTAACATCCAAAATCCTATACATTTGCTAGCAATCGGTATTAGAGACTTTTTGCCATCTAATTCCATGTGGTATGTGTGCTTTCTCATCTAGCATTCATTCAGTCATTCTGCCCATGTGGTGTTGGATATTCAATCTTCAAATACTAAAGCTAGTATTATTAGAAATGTTTCCTAGAACCATTGTATACTATAACTCATTCAGTTCCTTAGAATTTGGTCTATTGTATTTGTATTCTCAAAGTTCGTAATTAAAAGTATTCTTTATCTTCATTAGGTACGCCGCAAAAAAAGCAATTAACGTTAGATCTTGAATAACTAGTTCATTTGTATCTCTAGTTTGTACCTCGAGCAGCTTTCTACCTATGTTTTTAATTCGTAGTTGCTGTTGAATGAAACTCAGTTTCAAACAACTTTAGAATTGAATATTTGGTTCTCTCCTTGATGAGGTATTTTCCACACCTGTCAAGTTGATAATATTTTTCAGCCAGATGAACTAGGTGTTACGGAAATTAAATAAGATATGTAACGAGTAATTTTTCAGATCTAACCTGTAAAAGACTGCACCGTGTTGAAAGCTCCATTCGACAGGGTAGTTCCCGCAGTTTCATCACCGATAGATGTCAGGAACTCTCCATACAATAATCCAAAAGCAGCCAAAGGTACAATCGTGACTAACTGAAACAATTCGATATCCTTACATCCATCATAAATGCTCATAAATGCACTCTTTTAATTTTTCGAGTTTGAGGTTCGAAAATTTAAACTTGGTACACATCAATTGGAATACAAAAACTATGAATAAGTGTCGAATGTATTATTACAAGAAATAGTTATTTGTTTTACTAGGCATAAAAGCACAAGATTTAATGCCGTGGCTGGTGTTTCATAGCCCTGCGTTACTATGTTTACCGCTGATGAATTGTTTGTTTACTGTTTACTTTGTCATTGTCAATTTTAATAACCAGTTTGATTTCGATTATTACTTGGAAGGTTGCCTAGCAACGAACTTTTTCTGCCTAGGCAGTAAAAGTGGACTTTTTCTGTCTAGGCATTAAAAGTACAAATTCTAAGCCTGCCAAGTGTCATCAAAAGGCCGCTTTTAATGTCATTTGGAGAAAAAAATATTGATCTTATGTTTCTCCAGCAAAAATAGATTCTTGAGGTATATGGTGAAAAACACAGGTCCCAACGCTGTGCCTTGAGATACACGTGATTTCCCTTCAACCACAATGTTTTTCACTTGAACCTTTTGTTCGTGAAGTAACTCCAGAAGAAATCGTAATTCTCATTCCTGACTCTTTAGTCTTCAAATATTTCAAGAAGGAGAAAGTGATCCATGGTGTCGAAGGCTTTCGCTAAATCTAAAAAAAACTCCACTGGTTGGTAGGCTTTGATTAATGCCATCATAAAAATCGATCGTTACTGAACTGATTGTATCCTGAGTTGATTTTTTCACAATACCTTATTAGAAATTTGATATTGAACGATATATTGTTGAAAGGTCATCAATTCTATTTTAAATGAGACTCAAAGATCTTTCCAAAATTAGTTTTTAGCGAGATGGGGCTGTGATTTGTAAATTCGCTTCATTCTCCACTTCTATAAATAGGACCAACAATGAATAATTTGAAAGAACTCGGAAGGTGTCCTACATCTAATGATTTATTAATTATAACTAATAAATCTGCAATTATGTTCAAAGTTTCTGCTGTCAAAACCAGGAGCTTTATTTACTGTTAAATATTTCATTACGTTTTTAAGTTGTTGATGTAAGACGCTTCCATCTACGAGCTGATCGTCATCTCCGTATTCCTCACATCGTTCTCTTTTGAGATGAACCGTGGCACATTTGTCGGTCCCAAACTCCATTCCGCTAGCATGCGCGTACTCTTGCACTACCCTTAAGGACTGATGAAGATTGTTTTTTTCGGAGGCATGTTTGAGGTCAACCATGTAGAACAGATGGTAACTTATACCTCTGATTGCTGGGGGTGTCGCAGTTGTATCCGCTAGTTTTCCGTAGTTCAAAGGACAATGGCTATTGGGAGATGCAGAAGAGAAGAGGACTGAGGTAGTATACCTGAAAGATGCCCATTCTAAAGATAACCTGCTCTATTTGGACTATGACTTGACCACATGTTACGGTTAAGCGAGTCCTTCAGAGTGCCATCAGCTGTTATATTAAGTACTGGTCATCTATATCTTCTGTGAAGAAATAACAACAGCTCTCTTGGCCTTCTATCCAGCCCCTAATTTCTTCAGAAATGCTTAAATTCTCATCTTCCTTTATTAAAATTGTATAACGGAGATATTTTGACCATAATGGGGATTCTTGAAATGTCTTTGAAAGTTTAAAAAAATGCGCTTAAACTATTTCTTTATAAATTTTTTCCACCCTTCTTTCCATCCCTTCATTCAGTTAAATATAATACTCCCACATTAAGTAATTTTACATCTTTCTCTATGTCGGTATAATAAAACTTTCTTCATATACGTTTATTTCGTCCATATTTATATATAAATTTATTAAACTCAGTATCAAATGGATATAAACGTCAAAATTACAGGTAAAATGTAAGATTTTTATCATACGTAACTACGATTACAATTTAAATCTTTCGTTTGAATTTTTAATTATTTTTTCTTTTTCAATGTGATGGCTATTTTAGCTTTCAAAGTAGGTGTTTCAAAATTAGGCATACGTATTGTATTCATTGAAAAATATAAGATGATTCAATATATCTGAGACACTATATTTGTTATTAATTGGTGATTTTGATCTGGAGGTGTTGGAAAAAACATGTTTTACTCTGGAGTATAGTGTCTTTTCCTACTTTTTCTCGTACTGTCCTCGTGCTTTACGGGTCCTCTGTCAGGAATATTGATACTTTCCCCCTAGTTAAACAAATACCTCTTTCACATATTGAAGATGCACAATGAAAAATGAAATTCAGCTGACGGTTTCGGATGTTGAGTCTTCAAATAACGAACAAAAACATGTTGAATGTGGAATAAAAATACTCAATTATTCCACTTTTTGACTCTCCTCGCCAAGTTTCGATTTACATCACTAACTTTCCATTCATGTACACGAAAGCAGGGCTTTGGGTTACGTTTGTTGATGACTGCCAGCTCGTCTGCCTTACACACAGTGCTGTTATGCTGACCAACGCACATCTATCTCGAATTACCCTTCTCTTGCATGGTTTGCAGCTGCATTTCACATTAGGGCATACTGACGGATCAAAGTGAAAGTTTTCCGATTCAGTTTCACACGGATCATTAGAAGTGGCCCTTCAACTCCAAATCTGTTTGCAGCCATTCAAATTCTCATTCACTGGTATGAATGTACAGATATTCAATAGCAAATGAAAACAGCATTGGAATTGTAGAAGTTTACAATAACATAATGAGCGGATATACCCTCAGAGTAGGGAAGTAATATCTCGCTTATAAAAGAGAATATGGAAAAGTTTTTCAATTAAAAGTTTGAACGGTATACTTTGTCGCGTATTTTGAAAATAATATGAATGATATACATTCATTTAAAGAGAGGTGACTTGAAGAATCAATTTTCAAAAGGTGAATCGCACTGTACATTTTTTCAAGTCTGTCTTGGAATTTGTGGTACTGTCATACCAGTTCAGTACCGTTAGTTACAAAAACAGACAAATGAGAGAGGAGAGAATTAAATTCAATGAATATTTCCTATGCAGTCAGCTCCAAGTATTGCTGTTCTTCAAGAATTGAGTATTGAAAGAAGATTTATAACAAAAAGAATATTTCTTTGTGTTTGTATAACTGCCAGTCTAATAGAGTCAATCAAACCTAGGCATTATCTTAAAAGAAAACTACACAAGCTGAACACAAATTGTCTGAATCAGAAGTACAGTATGGAAACATGCTTAACAAATTGGTCAAAAGTACAGAGAATGATTATTACAAAAACAATCAGAAGTTCAGTGAAATTGCAGAAAATCATGAAAGAAACTTCAAACTCATCTTCTTCTGGGAAATAATGACATCTCGACCGTGGGGAATGGTCGAAGACAAGAGGTGACATATTCCAAAAAGGGTGTAAATGTTTGGGAAGTACTTTCAGAGTGCTTTCCGGGCAGGTGCCGATGCTTTTCAGGAATATGAAGACGTTTCGTGGGGAGCCAGAGAATTTAGAAACACTCCCAAAGTGAGTATGCATAACAGAACCTTCTCGAAGTTGATGACAAACTTCGAGGAGGTTCGTGACACGATGAAAAGGCTCCGCAGGAACAAGGCACCTGGAATGGATAAGATCGTCGCAGTACTTCTCAGGAACCTCCAGAGAAAATCTCTAGTGCAACTAAAGTTAGTATTAATGTGTATGTATTTTACTAACTTTTTGTACTTTTGATTCTTTACTCACTGATGTATTCTCTTATATTCAATCTTGAGTAACAATCCCTACTGTAGTGCCCTGAGGATGACTTTATAGTTTTGTTCTGGTTCTGAAAATTATTAGTCCCGGGACGTCAGGATTATGCGCAGTTGAGAGAAAGTGAGCGAATATGAACCTAAAGAGCACACTTCTCTGATCATTTTTAGAACCAACACAAACCTAATATAAGTCGAAACGTCGGCACCAGATTCACAGTGGTTTCAGTTATTTCGACCTCATCCCAATCATTCACACGTTACAAAAATTGAAAATTTTTGAAGACAAACTACTAGAAAATTCAAAAAGTTTGAAAGGAGAACATCGAGAGAAACTTCCAGAAAATTTGAATAGTTTGTAAGAAGAACTACACGAAAGTGCGAGGAACCTGGAAGAGTTTTAGAGAAGAACTTTTAGAAAATTCAAAGAAGATAAGCTCGTCGTTGTAAAAAGAACAGAAATAGACAGCATGAATTCAGAAGTAAATGAAATTAAAGACGAAACGACGCAAAAATAGATAGAAGAAAGCAACCAATTGCCTCGCGGTATTTCTGGAATAATCCAACAAAAGCCTACTGAAGGTATAAATGCAGGACTCTTGACCAGATATGTCAATTTTACAGTTAGTTAGAAAATTAAAGAGTTGGCTTAGCTGTAGTGATATAAATTACTGTACTTGATGCAAATAAATTAGCAGCTATACCTAATTCGCATATTCAAAATAAATAAGTGGATTATAGTTAAGTGCATTTTTATTGCAATATTTTTATAGTCGTAGTCTTTCCTTCATTCAATTCATTACATTTTTATTTGAATATGTCTAAAATAAAATATTTCGTCTTCCGCCTCAACCTATACGATAGGTATATGTTTCGGAAAGAAAATAACTACTGCTGCCCTCTACGACAGTTGAATTATATCTGTAAGACTCTTGACACAAGTTTACTGCTTTGCAATGTTCTGTAAATATGATAGCTCAAATTATGTTTCGATTCAAATGGGGCACAACTACGCACCGGTTTCAAGGTTTTTGCCCCTCATCAGCGAAGGCTAGTTCACCCAGTTGAATCAAAAATTAATTTCACGTCCTGTTCGGAATTCCTTAAATTTTAAATGAATCAACTCCTGTAAAAAATATTCAATGGTGACTTTAAACGATAAAAAAAAAATGTAAATTCTTTTTTTATTGCGATAATAATGATTGTCCTCAAATCTAGTAACCGAATGTTACTTCCATTTTTCTCCTGCTATGATTGTTGAGTATTGTTGATACAATACGAGTCTTGGGTCTGTCAAATTTCGTCTGGGCAAATCCCAAAAAAGCATAATATTAATTATTTTTTAATAACTGTTCAAACACTCGTTTTAATTA
This sequence comes from Chrysolina americana, assembly GCA_958502065.1. NCBI lineage: Eukaryota > Metazoa > Arthropoda > Insecta > Coleoptera > Chrysomelidae > Chrysolina > Chrysolina americana. The sequence goes on from OY293411.1 coordinate 96,736,180, forward strand.
ATGTAATTTTCATTGAAGTACATTCATAATATTGTCGTTAATTTATTTTGCCAAAAACACATTCCTCTCAACTCAAAATTTTTCCATCAGTAATTTTATTCGAAAAACAGTTTTTCTCGTGAAATGGTTGCTTAACAAAATTATTTCGTTAAAGAACGGAATTTATGCGTTAAAAAAGCTCTTGGGCTTTTACCGTTGATAAACACTGAAGAATGTATCCAACGCCATCTCTTGGCTTCAACTATAACATATACTTCTTTCGAAGCAAATGTTTCTGAAGGAAAATACTATTGATACTACTTGACGAAAGACCATTGAAATATAATGAAAAATGGATTAAATAATCCAGTTTTCCGCTTTCACTTAACACAAATAAGTAGTAACTACCTCCTTTTTTTTATTTGATTAGAAAGTCGTCATAAAAGTGGAAAAGAGATAGGAAATATGTCGAAATTTTATACGAAAATTATGAGGAAATAAATAAAAAACTGGCCTCTCTGAAACCGAACAGCTGTATGGTGACTGAGTTAAATAACATCCCGGTTTTACTACCAGCGCACGCTTGTCAACTTTTGTAATTATTATTTTTGGTTTAATTTTGATGAAAGACTGAATGACACAATATCTACTTTTTACTACCAGCACACGCAATCACAACTTTGATAATTAATAATCTTTGGTTATATTTTGATGATAACTTCAACGTATAAACAAAACAGTATATTAATTTATTCTCACATGCACAATAATCACAGATACTGTGATAAAATACCCCCATCCTCCCTCAGGTGGCACTAGTTTAAACTCTCCTTCGAGGTTAGCTAAGTTAGCTTTCTGAGACACCATTTTTCAATGCACCTTCAACTCGACTTACAAGATGATACTAACCCGAGCTGCACTGATTTCTTGTTCTGTAACGTTATCATTTCATTGCATGTTTTCACTCAAAGACTCGACACATATACATTAAGTAGTAAATAAACATTTTTGAATGTTCTAATCAGATAATTCGTTATTATATCTATGTAAGCGTACAGCATCAACGGATGAAATATCAACTGAGAAATGGAGCTTTGAAGCTTTGGAGCAAGAATCGTTTCTCGTATGAAATTCTAATTCGAATCTTACATTCGTGTGTACTATCATCGGATCTTTGATTCAAACTGCAGACGTTGATCGAGTAATGTGAGTTGGCTTCAAGCATCTTATCTTGCTCAATCGTAGATATCTTTAGCCGTTTTACTTGCTCACACCAGGTCAGTTCGCTAAAAATTGTAATAACCAAAATTTTGTTGTTGTGATGATTCTCCCTGTATATTCAATCTTGACCTGTATTGTCCACATGCATTTCAATCAATCAATCACGAAAAAAACTTATGGTCGAAGATACCTATGATATTTCGTGGACAAATTGTTATGAACAATCAAAATCAGCAATATAAAATCTTGAGTCACTAAAATAGACAAAACTATCTACCTACAACAACAAAAACATATGATTATAACTACAAATACTGAATAAGAACAACAAACACTCTTAAACTAAAATAATTCCCTCATGGAAATCCTCCAATATGCTTTATTTAATATTGAAAAATTCTCGAATTTCATCTGCACTTTCAAAGATCGAATATATATTGGCAAGAAATTGAACAATTTTTTAGCGTTGTGAATTATTTTTGATTTCTTTGCCATTGAACCTCTAGGAATTGGTGATAGAATAGTGAAGTTATCATGCCTTGTATTATAATGGGAGTTGGAAATTATTCCATTACTGAATTTTCTGTGGATCTTACAAACACTCTCTAAATAAAAATAGTCATGATTCTGTGTTTGATGAATGGCGTTCTACAACAGTCTCTAAGTTTTCCTCTTCAAATGTATCGGATAGCTCTCTTTTCAAGAACAAATATAGCGTTCAATAAAAATTGAAAACTATTTCCCCAAAAACATACTCCATATCTCAGATGGGAGTCAATTAAAGCGAATACGCTCTTGCTATTGACATATTCAGTTCTCTCGCGATTTCCCTAGTTGCGAAACATCCTGATGATTTTTTTCACATAAAGGACCCCGCAAAATCCTTATGGAATTTGGGTCTCGGTGGATTTTTTTGAATTTTTGATATGATGTAGTCCATGTAATTCTCAACCAATGTTAACATATGTTAACATTGCGCCAACCCCAAAAAATGAACAGTTTTGCCGCTAGGTGTCGTTAAAATCACCCCTTTCTCATAATAGACTATTTATTTTCGAAACCGGGAACGACATTTTCACCTGTTTCATTGTAGATAATGTTGCATATGATTATGCTCGTTTATAAAAAAATCTTCACCCCCCTCCTTCTTTCCCCCACCACATATTATGAAACACAAAACCTGATATCTGGATTACTTTGAAATGCATCGTCAGATGTTTGAACATGCTTGAATTAGGGAAATTGCACTTTTTCATGACCCGAGGGGTACAAAACAAAAAAAATTCGGTGGATTTTTCTGAATTTTTCATATGATGCAGTTCATGTTATTGTGAATAGAAATTAATCAGGTGATAAACCCAAAAAATGGATAGTTTTGGTGCTAAGGGGCGTTAAAATCACCCCTTGCTCAGAATTGACTGTTTATTTTCAAGACCGAGAACAACCTTTCCACCAATTTCATTGTAGCTAATGTTGCATAAGATTGTGCTCTTTTATAAAAAAATTGTTCATCCCCCCTTTTCCCCCACCTCCTATTATGAAACGCAAAAAAATATATCTGGATTATTCTGAAATGCATCGTCGGATGTTTGAATAAGCCTGAATCAGGGAAATTGCACTTCTTCATGATTTTCCCCCCTCTCCCGATGTCAAAATAATTTCGCTGGATTTTTCTGAATTTTTAAGATGCAGTTTATGTTACTGTGAATTGGAATTAACTAGGTGAAAATACTCAAACATGGGTGGTTTTGATGCTAGGGGGAGTTAAAGTCATACCTTGCTCAGAATAGACTATTTATTTGCCGCAATTTCCTCGCCTCATTCGGAATATTTAAAACGGTTATGTCTAGGTGAGATTTTGGCTTCTTTGGAATAATAGACTTAAACTGGATTTTTAACATCTGGTATATTTTTTGATTCACACCTATGATTTTAGGTGTCTATCAAGTTGGGCTGGCTTCCTATATTCAGGACAAGTTTCAGAGATATGCGGGTGAAACTATTCAAATAGATGAACATTTGAATGAGAATGGGTTTATTAGAATGCGCATTTACTCAAGATATACCAGGCTCTTCAAACATCAGCTTTGGATTGCTTTTAACCCCAACATGCAAGACGAAGAGGAGGTTGTACCAATATTAGGATATTACAGCACTTGCAAAACGGGGGCAAGAACTTTGAGCTCTTGTGCACATGTGGCAAGTGTGTTATGGTTCTTGCACGCTATGAACCGAATATCAGATACCCATGGACTACGCTCTTGGATGTAGTAATGGATGCCGCCAACAGGCCTGCACAAATTGATCCAAATCAAGCACTACCCCAAATTCAAATTGTTGATGTTTGAACTTATACGAATTCTTAAAAGACTATGACAGTACTTGATATAGGCATGATAAGATGGGCGGCAAGGCCTGAGTCTCACCGGGGGCAATAGCCTGACGGGCCTACATAGAGGTGGAGGTTTTAGTGAGTAGCCCTGACATCTGAGAATCAGTGGAGTCTCACAGTAGGTCTTGAGTTTTGAGATTTTGAGACTCATTGCCTCTCTATAAAATATTTCCTTCACCTCATATGAAAAAAAAAATATCGCGTCATTCACCCTCATTTTTTCAAGTGAGGGAGGTATAAATGAACAAGTATGATTTCACTTATTTGCTGAATAAAACATTAATTTTGACTACGCCTTTAAAAGAGAAGTCAAGAATGATTTTTTAGTGTTTTACAATAGGGGTTGGGGGGAGGTTTTAGAATTCTTCTTATGAAATACTTATTACAATATGACTCATCGTAATCTGAAATTAAACACGTTCAAATATCTTTCCCTCCTATAATAATAAATAGTCTATTCTGAGCAAGGTATGACTTTGAAGCCACCAAGCATCAAAACTATCCATTTTTGGGGTTTATCGCCTAGTTAATCTCCATTCACAATAACATGAACATGATATTAAAAATTTAGAAAAATTTCCAATTTTTTTTGTTTTGTACCACTCGGGGAAGGAGGGATTATCATGAAATAGTGCTATTTCCCTAATTCAAGCTTATTCAAACATCCGACGATGCGTTTCAGAATAATCCAGATATATTTTTTTGCGTTTCATAATAGGAGATGGGGGGAAACGGGGGGATGAATAATTTTTTCATAAAAGAGAACAATCTTATGCAACATTAGCTACAATGAAACTGGTGGAAAGGTTGTTCTCGGTCTTGAAAATAAATAGTCAATTCTGAGCAAGGGGTGATTTTAATGCCCCCTAGCACCAAAACTATCCATTTTTTGGGTTTATCACCTGATTAATTTCTATTCACAATAACATGAACTGCATCATATAAAAAATTCAGAAAAATCCACCGAATTTTTTTTGTTTTGTACCCTTCTGGGGGAGGGGGGATAATCATGAAAAAGTGCAGTTTCCCTAATTCAAGCATGTTCAATCATCTGACGATGCATTTCAAAGTAATCCAGATATCCTTCTTTGTGTTTCATAATATGTGGTGGGGGGAAGAGGGAGGGGGGTGAAGATTTTTTTTTTAAAAGAGCATAATCATATGCAACATTATCTACAATGAAACAGGTGAAAATGTCGTTCCCGGTTTCGAAAAGAAATAGTCTATTCTGAGAAAGGGGTGATTTTAACGACCCCTAGCGGCAAAACTGTTCATTTTTTGGGGTTGGCGCAATGGTAACATTGGTTGAGAATTACATGGACTACATCATATCAAAAATTCAAAAAAATCCACCGAGACCCAAATCCCATAAGGATTTTGCGGGGTCCTTTGGAATGTGGCGATTGACAGAGATCCTACATGAAGTCCCAAAATTTGGTATCACATTCAATACTTATTGCTGTGTTATCTCGGAAAAATTCTTTTGGATGTGCACCTAAAAGTTAACACGCACGTTTTCCATGAAATGAATAATAATTTATTAGCATCACACCATTTCTCCACTTCCCCTAGGTCTGGAACAAGATTGGTCAAGTCATCATTGTTCTCACTATGCCATACTATGGTGGTATCGTCCGCAGAGTGAATTTTCCTTCAATATTAATAGAAGCTAGGTCGTTAGTGACGAAGAGTGGGCCAAGCCTTAAGCCCTGTGGGTCACCACAAAACATTAATCGAGAACCAGATATCTTGCCATTTAGCGAGACCTCAATGGAGCATCTATGAAGGCGAAGCTTCTGTAGGAGTATTACATGATTCACGCAGTCAAACGCTTTTGTTAATCACCGAATACTGCTGGAACTGCCTCTCCCTCGTTAATTTTGAGATATATATTATCAAATAAGGTATACTTAGCTCCATTAGTAGACTTTATCTCTTGGATGTCAAATTGGCAAGAGCTTAGTATGCCATTTATATTTAAATATGAAATCATTCTTTCCATTACTAATTTTGATATAGGTGGTAGAAGCTATATGGGTCTCAGATTTGATAAAACATAACAATCCCCTTCGTTGTGCAAAAGATTCATTATTGCTATATTCAGGCGTTTAGGGAAGCTTCCAACCATCTTTCTGAGATTTATCTAACACTGTAATATTTTAACTTGTTTGAAAGAATGTTGTGGTATATTTAATACCTTCCGCCCAGAAATCTAAACAAAGCGGTATTTATCTATCGTAATATTGTACTTCATTGCCAAATCCATAATTTTATTTCTTGATTTTTCACATTGTCTTCATCCATTTATGTCGATGAAAATTGTTTGTCAATTTTTATGCCTCACAAAGTGCTTGTTTACTATTTATATTCATTAATAGACTTCTGTTATATAGGTTGAATGTCAAAAGATGCTAGGAAACGATAGTACCGATTACAAATTGAGATCAATTCAAGCATTTTATGTTCTACTTATCAAATGACATACCTTTCAATGAAATCATGCAAAACTCACTGGCCACTTTAGTTTTAGGGCAATTAGGGGTTACCATGTTTATTTGCATACTTATAAGTAAGATCTTCTACCTGGGAATATACTTATTATTAGAGTTGAATTTTGTATCGTGTTTGCATTTTAGATACTTTATGCAACGTTCATCTCTTTCTGTTAGCATCTCTACTCCCTGTATATCCAGAAAGGGTGTGAGATTCGAGAATAGGAAAAGAAGGAATCAAACACCCTCAATAATTCCGCCACCACTTCACATTTCACTTTCGTTGGGGGGTGATATTTTGAAGAGTTTTCAGCGTTCGAATGCGTCTGAAGTACCCAACCGCTTGCTTGCTTTAACCTATCGCGTATTCCATTTTCCCCTGTCAGGTGACAAAACCAAAACTTCAGTGCTTTCGAGTGTTCCTAACTCAAAGTTATGATGAGGAGTAAACCAGCAATCTTCGGTTTCGTTGATCTATCGTGACTCCTGCATCAGGCTTATTAGTTCCACTCGAAGGAATTAATTGTATTAGAGGAAATTGTTATTGATTGATCACAAACTACCTTTGAAATAAAGTTAGTATATTAAAGTGAAAGAAAAGATAGGCCAACTACCAAGTATTTCAAATCGAGTACCCCAAGGAACAATTTTGAGACCAGTTCTTTTTAGCATCTATAGCAGTCGATTACTCACCAATAAATGAATCGAAAAATCAGTTCGTTTATTTTGCTGTTATAGAAAGGGACAACCGAATTACGGTACTTCTAATATAACAACTCCTAGATGTACAATTGAAGCAACCCAAATAACGTAACTGAATATTCAGAATTACATATAGAAAGCCATCTCAGATGAGACGAGCGAGCAGAATCGATTCCGACCACAGTTTCAGATCATTTTCAAGCATTATCACGAATTTTTCAACAATTATTAAAACACGTCAACCCAAATTTTTTATTTTCTTCAGAATACCCGTTTTTTTCTCCACCAGCAACTCTCAGAAGTCTTCAATAGAATTGTGCAAGTTACTTATGATGAAGAATCATGTATATTGCCAGTTACATGCAACAGGCTTATACAGACCGTAGCAGACTGCTGAAAGTCACAGCATTATGGGAATCACCTCTAATATAACACCTCCAACATAAGATGCCTAAAAACCCTGGTGTGTCGACTGATTAGAGTTTGTTTAAAAACAAATGAAATCCTGGTCTATTTCTATAATCGCATCCAGAGATGGCGCCTCGTCCTCTTGTCAATATTCCAGGGACATAGTGATTGTGATTGTTGTTGATTGAATTTGACGGAATGTCAATAAACTTTTTAAATATCATTCTAAAGCAATATAGTTTCCATACCATAATAAATGTAAATACCGTTTGAAAGTCAAAATAGATGAACACAATAATTCATTTTTTCTACATTCATGAACTATATTCAGTGGAAAAAGAAGCTCTTTATTGCACTAGTGCAATAAAGTTTTTATTGCACTCATCTGTCATTCTACTTCAACGTGCTGTCATCATGATAAACATAAACGTTCAAACCCACTACATATTGAGCAGATATTCTGTGAGAATGGCCATACATTTTAAACAGCTACATATTTTATATTATTTTGTATTATTGTTAGCAGTCAGAGATGAACAAACAATGCCTTCCCGAAAATAACTCCATAATCAAAACCGATACGCTATGTTCTAAACCGTCTACCTGCACAGAGCAAACTGTTTTTATTATGACCACACCTCGTGATAACATACGCGCTCATGGCTACTATGATTTTGATTTTTATAAGGCATCTGTGGTTATATAAACGTCAGTCAAAATTTAATTCTGACAATTACAGAACTGAAAGTTTTAAAATGAGTAATATTAATGGAAAACTAGATGATGGTGATGAAATCGATAGTAATCATTATTTATTTAAATTGCGTATTTTATTTTCCTTCACCTAGTGCCGCACCTAAATAAATACCTTTTTGCTTTTTGCATGAACGTAGAAAAAATGTTATATGAAACTCGTGCAAAAAATGTTTATTGCACTCGACGTGTTGTCCAACTCGGCCTGACGGCCTCGTCGGACAATTTCAGGTCGAGTGCAATAAACACTTAATTTTTGCACTTGTTGCATAAATAACTATATGTCTAGTACCGAAAGTGAGTACCTACTACTTAAAATGTGTAAAATATACTTTGGAACCAACTTGGAATTTACATTTTATTTCTTAACTTGTCATGCTTTGATAAAAATGGCAAACATTTTTTCAAATCGATTCAATCAACTGGGTGCGTGTTGTTATACCTTACTGTTTCTTTAAATATTCCATAAGTTCAAGTTGCGAAAGTTCATGACAAAGTAAAAAAAAACACCACTTCAACTGAAATCTATCAATTTTGCATATATCATCAAGCTTGTTTATATTTTCTTATTTTACCATTCGTTTTCGTAAAATCTTTTCAGTGTGGTTAGATCATCCAAAAATATATTTTCTGCACAAAAAAATAAACATCTTCACTATTACATGACATACAGTTTTTAAAATAGCGAAAGACCATTGTAACACACAACTCATCACACATATCACTTCTGAAAAGCAATAAAACTCAAAATAAGCTACAAAATTATTGGTATTGGTATTGGTGATATATATACCAATACAAAATTATTACTTTATATATACTTTATTATAGAGAACTTTAAAAGGAAAACTCGGATACAATGGCGCAGATACTTGCGCATGCGCATGTTGGGAAGATGTCAGATAGGCACAATCACAAGATTGACAGGTTCTAATGGTGAATTTCCATGCAGCTGAATTTCAATAATTTTATGTGAAATGTGTGATTATTATTTATTCCAGTAAATTGAATATCAGCAAAATAAAAATTATATAATAAGTCGAAAAGTTTACTAATAAAGCTGCTTGCGTACAGTGATTCTGTAAATTTGAATGATAATGTACTTGAAACATCTGTTCATGAAAATTCACCCTAACTAGAAAACCGACGGTGGCGGTTCACAAAGTATCGCGGGATTTTTGGAAAATAGATCGCGATTTCATTTGTTTTCTCATTATCAAGCAAGCAAATGTCCAGCGTTTTAGTCTATAGTTTTACAGGTATGAGTCAGAACACCAGAGTTTTTAGGCATCTAAAGCCGTAGACACAATGGAAGTTTTATGTAATAAGTTTTATGTTTTGGGATTTTGAATATCAATTTTACAAATAAAATAAGGTGCAAAACAGAATTTAGGAATGAAGCTTGAATTTCACCAACCACATTATTTATGAGGCGTGATCAGAATAATAATGGCAATGATACTTTCGTCTTAAAAAAATATCCAAAATCATGAAAATTAAAACTAAAAACATAAAATTTCCATTGTGTTTCAGCCTTTACTCCAACAGTAAATTTTGACCTGCCTCATACCCTTCTAATTCCGAAGAGAGATGACTAGATCCTCCAAGAAGAGGAACTACTGGAAGATCTATTATTTACCTGACATTGGCAGGAATTTGTAGCAGACTCATCAATTTTAGCAACAAAACATTATCCTCCTCTTTTTGCCATCCAAAGTCCTCCAGATCTAGCTGATTATGTAAGTAATACGACTATCCAAATCCACACTTGATAACAGCACGTATAGAAACAAAATATAAACTCCATCTTATTAATAACTCTATTATTTTTGCATTTTTCTATGTAACTTTTGTCGCGACCACGCTCGTGTGTCATAGATTCCCATTCCATGTGAAATAACATAAGAAATGTACCTACACAGGTCCCATTTCGATATACCAAAAATATGGGTCAGTCTTTAAAACGAACTTTAATGTCGTAATAAAATTATTCGAAATTTTACGCAATATTTTCATCGCACGCAGCTGCTGAAAAATAACGCGTTTATTTAAAATGGTGAAAACAAATACTACGAAAAAACCGCTTACAGTGACTGATATTACATCTTCTCCAAAATTTCGAACAAAGGTAGCAAAACCTGACTGTACCTTGATCTGAACTCATCGTTACTTGTGAACTCCTTTAAAATAAAATACGATCGATCCCTAAGATAAAATTTCTCAAAGGTTTCCGCACAGGAAACAATCTCAAGCGAAAGATCATCTGGTATGAAAACATTAGTACCGTACATGCCACACTCGATCAGTATCGGTAGTTTGAACTCCTCAGCACTAGCAAAAAACTCATCCTTGGGAATGATGCTACTCGTGGAGATGTTATGCAACGAGAGTTCGTAGCTGAGAAAATCGTAATAGCAGTTCAAAAACATATTCATGTTTTGGGATAATGAGTTCCTATCGAGATTTATGTATAGGGCCAGTAACACATCACATACTGGAGGTGTATATCTAGTGAGCTGAAAATCGACAATAATACAGTCATTTTGCTCATTAAATATCATATTGTTGCTCCAGAGGTCATCGTGACAAATAACATTCCTATACTTCTCCGACGGACACAAATATTTCCTGAAACCCTCTTTAGAAAAAATGTACTTTCTCAATTTACTGGCTAGATGGATATTGCTGAAATATACACTGAGGTCTTCCAGGCACTTCGTTGCAGTTTGACACCAAAAATATCTGACTTTGCTTTCATCGAACGCGAAGGTTTCTTCTTTCAGTGCCTCTGGAAAATGTTCGTTCATCCTGTAAGGTCTGTCGATGCTCCTTTGTTCCTCCTCGAAAATTATTGAAGCTGCGTGCAGTCTGGCGATTGCTCCTAATGCTGCTTTCATCTTGTCAACATCGAAGTATGCTGTGTTGCAACTCTAGAATATGAACAAAATTGGATTCTATACGATTTTCTTTGGGCTATCAATGCAAAATTTGCGAACAAATGGTAACGAAACTCAATATATTATATTATATGAATATTTCGCAGCTCCCCAGAACACTAGTGAACACAATAGGATTACCGACTCTATGATTCTTTTCTCTCCTGAAAAAGCTAATAAAGATTAGCGAAATATTGAGATATAGAACGAATGAGTTTTATTGGTAAACAGACCGCAAACCCGAGAAGTCCCCAGCTGATTTTGTAAAGTTCGGTCGAGAATACATCCCTACTATAATATATATATATATATATATATATATATATATATATATATATATATATATATATATATATATATATATATATATATATATATATATATATATATATATATATATAAATATATATTGAAGGAGGTTAGCTCGACTGGCTAAGTTAAGGAACGACAAAGGGAGTTGTCAGGTATTGCAGTCGGAGACACTTAAATTGTGTGAACTCTTTATTTCAGTTCAAGCTTTCGAGAATTATTTTTCTCTTCATCAGGAACACTGGTGAAAGAAGAATTGACTATATTACAATGTTGTAACATATTAAAAATGTATATGTATATGTATATGTATATGTATATATATATATATATATATATATATATATATATATATATATATATATATATATATATATATATATATATATATATAAAGTGAATAGAGTATATTCGTTTCAATTCCGAGAGCTCACGATCCGTGGACAGCGCTGTTTCGTTGTTACCAACTCATCATCACGGCTCTATGAGGTCTCTCGAAGTTGAAACGAATGCACTCTGAATTAGTACCATAAGGCAAAGAGAGTATAAATGAATAGTAACTTGTGACATCTACAGTCACTAGTTTGAAACTTAATTCGACACGAGCCATGGAATCCAAAGGTAGATGTTTACCTACAACATTGACAGGCAGACAAATGTTTATTTGTTCTGTCCAACCCAAGACTCAATCAAGTTTCTCGTGCGTTATGAGGAACGCAAACAGAATCTAAAGTGAATAGAGTATTTTCGTTTCAATTCCGAGAGCTCACGATCCGTGGACAGCGCTGTTTCGTTGTTACCAACTCATCAGCAGTTAGGCTTGTCTGGTTGAAAACGTTTTACCACATTGCTAGATCTATTGGAAGCAGCGCGCTTCACAGTTGAGCTTATTCGGTTGAGGGCTTGACGCTTCACAGCATAACTAGATTCATTGAAATCAGTACACTTCACAGTTGAGCTCATTTGTTAAAAGGGTAACACTTTACAACATTGCTTGATCTGTTGGAAGCAAGGCGTTTTACACTCTTGGGCTTATTCAATTGTTCGAAAGCCGCTTGACGCTCAATTACATCGCTAGATCTGTTGAAAGCAGTTGGATTTATTCGGTTGTAAATTCAACTCTTTGGCGCATTGTTAGATCTGTTGGGAGCAGGACACTTCACAGTTATTTGGTTGAAAGTTTAACGCTTTACTTCATTGCTAAATCTGTTGAAAGCAAGACGCTCCAGAGTTTGGCTCATTTCTTTGAGAGCTAAACTCTTTACCGCATTGCTTCACAGTTCAGCTTTTTTGGTTGAAAGCTTATCACTTAACCAGATGGCTAGATCTATTGAAAGCAGGATGCTTCACAGTTGGGCTTATTGAGTTAAAAGCCCAACGCTTTACAATATTGCTAGATTTTTCGAAAGCAGGACACTTTACTGTTGTGCTACTTTGGTGAAAATTTAACACTTTTCAAAATTGCTAGATCTGTTGGGAGCAAGACGCTTTACACACTTGGGTTTGAAAGCCGATTAACGCTTTACCTCATTACTATATTTATTGGAAGCAGGACAGTTAGGCGTATTTGGTTGAGAGCTCAACATTTTACGACATTGCTATATATGTTAGAAGCAGAACGTTCCACAGTTTAGCTCATTTCGTTGAAAGCTTAACGCTTTTCCGCATTGGTACATCTGTTGAAAGCAGAACGCTTCACAGATCAGATTTTTTGGTTGAAAGCCTAACGATTAACCACATCGCTAGATCTGTTGAACGCAGGACGCTTCACAGTTGGATTCATTCGGTTGAAAACTCAACTCTTCGGCTCATTTCTAGATCTGTTGAAAGTGGGACACTTCACAGTTGTTTGGTTGAAAGTTCAAAGCTTTACAACATTGCTAGATCTGTTGAAAGTAAGACGCTCCAGAGTTTGGTTTATTTGTTTGAAAGCTAAACGCTTTACCGCATTTCTAGATCTGTTAAAAGCAGGACGCTTCACAGTGCAGCATTTTTTGTTGAAAGCTTAACACTTAACCACATCGCTAGATCTGTTGAAAGCAGAGGATGCTTCACAGTTGAGCTTATTTGGTAGTAAGTTCAACGCATTACAACATCGCCAGATCTGTTGGCAGGAGGGCGATTCACGGTTGGACTTATTTGGTTGCAAGCTTAACGTTTTACCACATTGCTGGATCTATTGCAAAAATATTTCAGTTCGAATACCATTCAATTACATTAGAAGCAGTACATCACATCCCATTTTAACAAGATAGCTTTTTGATAGAATATGTTGTCAGATACAAAAGATAACCACAAAATTATCGATGTACTTGCAAAAAGAGGGCTGAAGCACCATTTCTGGAACCTGAACCCTTCTGCAGACTATCTAGCTATTTCAATATCTGGATGGAATGAGGCAGAGGCCAAGATAGTAGAAGAGATCAAATGACTATACCAGTAAGAGTAAAAACAAACTCAGAATACTATCGGGTATTTTAACAGTGCACATCCGATTGAGAGGAAACCTTGAGAAATTCGAACTAGTAGAGGCAGATGAATACAGATGTTGCGAAGAAGATGATGAAACCTCTATCCACATCATCTCTGCAGAATCCGAGGGTAAGATACCTCGGAGAACATGAAATAGAAGAGGGGGATCCACCTAACCTGAACTCTCTAAAGGCCGTAGGACTGGTGAAACTGCTCCAGTCGTTGAGACATGCTAAAGGCTAGGCAGTGAAGGGGACTCGATAGAAATTTTGGTCGTCACAGTATATAAATAGAACAGAATACTCACCTGGTATCCTTGTAATCGCATGTCTTCCAGAACCAAGCATTTGTCAGTAATTGAATAATAAGAAACGGGTGCAAACGGTTTGCTGACCAGTGGCAAAAATTCTTTGATTATATCGTTATACATCAGAATTTCCTTTTTGAAAACTCCCATGTTCTCGATGTATTCGTTGTGGAATGGCATTTTGTCTGGAAGCGTTTTGAGAAAATAAGTTTTCGTTCTGGTTTCACCATTTTTTCCTTCCTTCCAAGTGAGTGTTAGCTTGTAATGTTCTGAAAGGAAACCACATACTTTTTCGCTGTATTTAGATATCGAATAATTCATCAAAGTTTCACCATTGCGAATAATTTTTTCGCAATCTCTTCTGCTGAGAATCATTGCCACTTTTCAGTTTTGGTTTGAACAGACACGTCGAAACAGTAAGTTTTCTTCGAGTTTTATGTTATGTCAGAATAAAAAATGCCATTGTTTCGACATCTCAATAAGGTGCAGTAAGTTTTTATTTAAAAACTGCATTGTTTCTCATTATTTGTTTTACTCAAATTTGGGTAATCCTTCGTGAAATATACCATTTCTCTCAAATATTTATAGAAATTGTATTTTTTCGTCTGGCAAAATACATTATATTATCTTGTTATGATGTTGCATACACGATTCTTTTTCTGTATTACACGTGCAGATATATCAGTGCAGATAGTAACAAATATACCTATATTAATCCTTTTATCGAGAGGTGAAAAATAGACATGATGGTGCATTCAAAATGGAATTATTTCTTTTAATAGTTACAATCGATTCAAAAATAATATTACTTCTGCTGTAAAGAAAACAACAAAAACTCTTTCGACTGATTTGTTTTCAAGATGTACGAACTTCAAGTTGGAAAATCACCTTTATTTTATCCTATGCCCGAAAGGTTTGACAGTTCAACAGATGTGAAATAGTATATTACATCACAAGTGTAAGAAAGTGACATTTCTCACACGATAAAAAAGTATTGTAGGACGAGGCGCACAAAGTAATGGACACTGATGTTTGATGTGTGCAAAAAAATCGACAGAAAAGGCTGACTGCAAACCATTTTAACTTACTGCTTCATTAATTTTGAATAATTATTTCAAATGCAAAATATTTTGTCTTTATGTCATACTTACCTACCTATATATGAAACCAAATCTCACTTAATGCAAATAAAAAATATTGGCGATAAAATGTTTGTAATAAAGGAATATACAGTATATCGGAAAGAATATATCTTGGTACTCTGGTTTATGGTTTAATGAGAGCGTAAAGATATGTTCTCGTTATGAAATATTTTTATTAGTAAGTACATGAATATTATCATCCGAAAAGCTAAGTACCTACCTAAAATACACAGAATTTCAAATTTTGTGTTGTCTTTCCCCTAATTCATTATTGAAAATACTATACTCTTTTCATCCCATTTGAAAATGTAGGTACTGGGACGGATGTAAAATTTCAGATGAAAATGGTATTTAAGGAATTCCTTTCACTAAATGTAGGTAATTCTTAATATTCCAAATAATGCAAAAAAGCTAAACATTTTCTCCTCGAGTATTCTTTTGCCTATATTTTTTTAATTTGTAATTATTTTCAAACTTTCAGCACTTTGCCGTAGCAACTTTTTGTAGATCATCCAAATATAAGAAAAAAATATATATTGAATTTAGTATCATACAAATTTTTATTCAAACACGGACCTGTATTTTTTATTCCATCTTTCCCAATGACTAGGTATGTAATGATATGGTACACCGATTCTCACCCCAAGGAAATTCTATAATCGATCAAATAAGGGAGATGTCATTATAGTTGAATTAATCGGAGAGAAACAGACATAACTATCGACTATAGAATTCTATGTTACACGGAATAACACCCCTAATCCCTGTTCTGTCTACAATTCCTTTCGACCACACTTCACATAGCGTGGACTAATAAGAACAGTGTGGAGTGGGCCTGTCTAATTCGAAAGTTCTATCCAACTTCTTATGATTATTCTGTCTACGTTAGGTTACTGAGCACAGGTTAAATTTGCTTTATTCAAATAATAATGATTGTAACGCAAGTTTTCTAGGTGAAATTGCCCGTCATTCGTCAATCTTTTACCGCCCCTACTGTGTCCCCTCACAACTATTCTGATTGGTGTCGCCCAAGTCTGGTCGATATGAATTCTTGCCCTGTTCTACCGCAGGTGTGCCACATCTCTCGATTTCAGGTATTTCGTCTTCTGTTGGCAACATTTGCAAACAAGTCTTCAAGAAAAAAGTGTGGTTAGCCCATTAATAAAATACGAAATATAATTTTTTGGGCTGTATATTTTATGTTTTCGAAGCAGTAAAATGTCTCTGAATTTTGGGGCTAAGCCCGTCTCAAAACCAGGCGTAACAGCCTTTGCACTACCGACCAATCCTACTAGTAAGTTTCAAAGATTGTCGCAAGTGTTAGTAAACTAAACTGATATTCTTCCAGCAACTTCAGCCTCGGGATTTCAGCTTTCGGCAGCATCAGGAGATACCAAAAACCAAAAGCCTGCCAACGTTGCTTTCAGTTCATTGGCACAACCAAAGCCTCCAACCTCACAAGGAATTGGTGAGTCTGGAAGAAAATAATGGGTATTCAATAGACAATACCACTTCCTTTTATCTGAAATTCTCAATTTCTCTCACTAAGATCTTAGTTACTTTCACTATAGAATAGAAAGGATATATACCAGAATCGTAGACTTACTGTTGCAAATACCTGTTAGAAAATAACTACTTCCCTGGCTTACACCACGGCGGGTATTGAATTATATCAAACAAATACTTGTGCAATGATCCTCATCACTGCATTAGCGGATATAATTGCAAGTGTTTCATGTGACCAACTAGCAGAATTTTATGATTTAGAGAGGGAAACCACCTGCAGACTAGTTTCAAGGTTTTTGCCTCTCATCAGTGCAAGAGTAGGTCGATACAGATAGTTCTGAAGCCATCTGCTCTCTGTCCAAATCATCACACCACTCTGGCTATTTGGTCATTCCACGTCCATTAATGTTTTTACTTTTTAGAAAATACTGCTTTATTCACATTGATATCCAGCCGTTCTTCAACTTACAGGAGAAGAGACAATTCACATCTTCAGATTGTCACTCAACCAATCAAATCCACTTTGTACTCTTTCCTGAACACCAGATATGAGACCCAAGAGTAATTCTTTACCACCTTGAGAAATTTCTTTAACGAATACAACTTTGAGTTTTTCCAATTGTGCAGGCTTTTCAAATGAATTATTTATGTAATTCTCTTTGCAGGCACACCTACTGCTTTTGCCACAGGTGGGTTTAGTTTTGACGCCAATAAATCTGCATTCAAAACTACAGCTTTTACTCCTAATTTAGGAGCCCCTGCTGTTTCAAAAGCTGCTGTAACAAGTACAGGTAAGCATAAATACTGATGAATTGATTATATTTGAAAAAAATCTGTATGCAATGTGTAGCAGTTTGCTAAGACTCTCCACTGTATTTTTGTGTCTTGATAGGTGCATTAAATTTATAGTATTTCTGAATGCCCCAGTATTTAATTTCAGAGTAATAATTTTTACGTTGTGTTTGCTACACACATTGCAATTTTCTGTTTGTCAACAAAAAATTGTTCTTATGTACAATAAACATGTACCTACTTACTTTTTGCAGAATGTAAAAAATAGCACATGATTTCTACAAAAATTCGAAATTAATCATTTTGAAATATTGAAATTCAAAGTAAACAAATTTACGGGAATAGCATTGATACATCAGACGAGAACATAAATCACCAAGAATTCACTTATAATCTTAACATTGTTGAAATACAAGTTGAAGTTGTAAATATCAGCACTCTCTGAAATTCCAGGTCTTTGAGAGACGTTTTCTAAAGGAATAGCTGTACTGTTTCCATTTTGTTGATTATTTATAGTTATAGGAAATATTTCTGATCTCATATTGTTGACAATCGCTTTTCATTGATATAAAGTTTTTTATATATTCAAATTCATGAAATGTAAAAGTATGGATTTTGCCATCTCAAGTTGAAAAATAAAAATATTGATTTCATTTTTGTCAGCAAATTTGCCAAATGGTACAAAGTCTTTTGCAATGTCAGTATTTCTACCGATATTTAATTTTGAATTAATTTCATTCACATTAGGAGATTTATTGCATTTCATAGTGCTCACCTGTCTTAGGAATTTTTATTAGAAATCCAATCTTCTGAGAAATTACAATAAAAATTTTCCCACTTCATCTAAATATTCCCAGGTCACTAAATTTCAGAAATATTTTTTATATGAATGTTTTGATGTTTGGATTTGTTTTGGGCTGGCTTTTTCCACTCTTCATTGACACATGGATATTTTTTCAGGGTTATCATTGGGAGTAGCCCCAGCCACCAGTACTGCTGCTACTGCCCCAAAACTTACTTTTGGCGTTTCATCGATAGCAACTACTACCGCAGCTCCTGCATCAACATTAGGGACATCATTATCAACTGTACCGTAAGTAGATGTAATTTTTAGATTAGGTTTGCAATATTGATGAGTGGATTTCAATGTGAATGTTGGAAAAAAAACTTTCAACAGAATCTCTAATGAATGAGATGACGTCTTTAAATTTAAAAATGCATTTTAACACAGCTACTCGTATTACCAATTATTCTGAAATGACAATTTACTATGTTTATAGTAAAAGCTAAAAGCTTACAACATTTTTTTTATGGAACTTACGTAGTTTGGTTTTCTGAACAGAAAATCCAAATAAGATTTTTGTCATTCTCAAGCGATTTCGGAGATACGGGCCCGGGAAAAAACAGTAAAAATACTCGAAATGTCTTCTTCTTTTCATCAACACAATCAACACACCCGAATTCATCCGTTTTCTACTTTTTTTTGTTGAAAACGGAACTTTTAACCTAAAAATTTTTATTTTGGTCTTTTGGACAAAAAGTCCAAGTCAGATTTTTTCCGTTATCATAGTAATTTCGGACATACGGGTCTGAAAAAAACCAGCAATAATACTCGAAATGTCTCCTTTTTTGACCAGCACAATGTACACACCCTAATTCACCCGTTTTCCACTTTTTTTTCTTTGAAAACGAAACTTTTTATAAAAAAATTTGCCCCTTTTTTAAGTCTCCAGAACAAAAAAATCCAAATAAGATTTTTCACGTTTTCAAGTAATTTCGGAGATACGGGCCTGGAAAAAACAGTAAAATCACTCTAAATGTCTTCTCCTTTTCACCAGTACAATGTACACACCCGAATTTTTTTATTGAAAACGGAATTTTTTACCAAAAAATTTGCTACCTCTTTTTTTATTGGTCTCTTGAATGAAAAGTACAAATCAGATTTTTGGCGTTCTCGAGTAATTTCGGACATACGGGTCTGGAACAAAACAGTGAAAATGCTCGAAATGTCCCCTTTTTTCTCCAGCACATGTACACACTCTGTGCACCCGTTTTCCACTTTTTTATTGAAAACGGAACTTTTTATCAAAATATTTGACCCTTTCTATTTTAGTCTTCAAAACAAAAGAAGTTCAAATAAGATTTTTGACGTTCTCACGTGATTTCGAAGATACGGGCCTGAAAAAACAGTAAAAACACTCGAAATGTGTCCTTCTTTTTACCAGCACAATGTACATACCTGATTCACCTGTTTTCCACTTTTTTTTGTTAAAGAACGGAACTTTTTATCACAAAAATTCAACCTTCTTTCAGTGACCACAAAAACAACAAATTTACACAAACTCAGCGAAATTTTTAGTGAATTTCATTCGTCAGGTTGGTAATTGGAATTCAATCACCGCCAACTTTTCAAATTCAAACGTTAGTGAATAATTTCTCATTTATAACCACACTTTCATTGAAAAGTACAACTTTTAAAAAGCTTACAAACCAGTATATCAACCAAGTAAATGTAGCTGTTATTATTTAAATGAACTTATTTCTATGAAAAATACACGTCGAACGCGAGCGTTTATAAATGTATATTCAACTTACCTCTGATAATAAATATTACTATTATAATAATTATTCAAGATATTGGACATTCGGAAATGTAGCCTGAGTTCATTATAAATGTGTTGAATTTGAAGTTGAAACTTGGCCGTGACTGAATTCCAAGTAACATGAATGATATTCACCAAACATTTTGTCGGGGCTAGCCTAGATTTTTTTTGGTGTTCGCTAAAAAAGTACCGTTTTCAATAAAAAAATTGTAAAACTGGTGAATTCGGGTGTGTACGTTGTGCTTATAAAAAAAAGGAGGCATTTTGACTGATTTTACTATTTTTTTGCGGTGGGACGTGTGCTATGGAAAGAGTCAATTACACATTTAATAACTGGTTAGCAATGAAATCATTCTTCAATGGACCATATTCGATAAGAAGCAAATTGGTGACCCATTCAATTTCTCTTTATTGGCACCCTTGCTCTTAATGTCAATGGCGAATAACGGTGACGTTATTTTTAACGGAAGTGATACAGCATAGGGCTGAATGCCATTAATGTTGTCAATTATTTTATCATGGAATATTATTTGATCTGTATTATTCTGATTTTCCCTACCTTATACCAAGATTCTTCTGATGTACTAATTCATTTGAAATTCTCAAGTTCTGTGGAATTGTTGAAAGCTTCATTTGCGAAAAAAACTTCCTCTGAGAAACGTTGCTGTCTATTTTCAGTGAAATGCATCTCGAAATCACTCCTCATTTGTTATATGTTTACTGCAGATTTTTAGGAAATACGGTTCTTATCACTATTGCGTTAATATACAGGAAATTGCAAACATGATAGTATTCTATATTTAACTGTAGTATTGTTTTGTTCTGTAACGAGAACTGTTCATGAAGATTAATACTATTATTTTCACCTGATTTCGATGTTTTTCGTGTCATGCAGAGCACCTACCAGTGTGACGTCGTCAACTTCGATAATACCAGCCACTGGATCGTTGACGTTCAACCAATTAGAAGACTCCATAAACAAATGGACAATAGATCTAGAAGAACAGGGAAAATTCTTCATAAATCAGGCGAAACAGTTGAACGCCTGGGATTCTCTCTTGATCTCGAATGGGGAGAAGATACTGAATTTGAACGGCAGCATTGAAAAAGTCAAACAGCAACAACAACAGCTAGATCAGGAGCTGGACTTTGTACTGGCACAGCAAAAAGAACTCGAAGAACTGATCACTCCCTTGGAAAAGGAGCTGCTGGAAATACCTGTTACAGATATTGATAGGAATCAGATGTGAGTTTATTTTCATTTAATATAGCACTTGAATGAGCTGAAAGTTCACTTGAATATTCTCAAAATAAATAAATCTGCAATTGGATATGTTATACGAACTATATTGAAATTTATACCTTCATACATTTTGTTTTTCAACATGTTTTACATGATATTTATATTATTATGAACTAACTTTGTTTCTCTATAGGTACCAATTTTCTGAGATCATCGATTCTCAGTTAAAACAAATGTCAGATGACTTGAAGGAAATCATTGAACATATAAATGAATCCAATAAACATGAAGAAACCTCTAATCCCGTAAGTAATAAATCAAGAGTTAATTAATTTGACAATTTTTGCGCTAAACTCGAGGAGAACCACTCTTCTCTTAGGTATCCAGATCTTACCTCTTTTTTTTTTGAAAAATATACTGGGTGATTCAGATGTGTTGGCTGCATGGCGATCTCAGTAATGGTAAGACTGACAGGGATGTTTGAAAAAATGTACCATTCAGAATCCAAAAAAGCAAGCGCCTTAAAAAAATCTGAAGAATTCAATTTTAATTTTCATTGTATTTTTCCATAGTACAATTTCAACTGCTCAATATTGATTTAACTATTTTATTATATTTATTAGCTATCAATTCAAAATAAAAATAATAATCTTTATTGATACAAGAAACAAATGTTTATAATATGGTTCTAGTTCTTCAATTAATATCAAAATTTAAAGAAATAATTGCATCAAAAATCATCATTATAATAAATATTTTTTTCAAATGTGATTTAAATCATTGTTATTCAATGTGTAAATTCGATTATGTATAGTTGATTTTTTCCAAGAATTGACTTTATTCTGTATCTGATGAGACTATTTTATTCTCTAGTTTGGTGATTTGTTTCCTATTATTAATAATAGAATATATATTGTATACATGTTTTCAATTTGCACAAAGAATAAACATCTAAAAAAATTTTGGAGCATCTAAATGGGATGTAGATTCAAAAAATGATAATTCAAAAATACATTTGATACGTTTATTTTGTGAAGATTGAAGTGGGCCTAAAGTAGTAGAATTGGCAGTTCCCAATAGTGAAATTGAATATTGCAATTTTGAATAAATCAAACTGAAATATATAATTTTTAGATATTTCAATGAAATGTTATTTCGAATTTTGAACAAAATACCAATTATAGGAGTTTTTTATCGAAGATTTCCAATGTGACTAAGAAATTTGTTTATCACTGTATGATCCCAAAAATGTTTCGGAATAATTCATATTTTTTCCATTGAAAACTGAACAATTTCCGATTTGTCTTGATTTTCTTGCTCATTATGTAAACCCCTTACTTCATAAACAGAGCTAGCATTCACCTAACAAAATTTTAACTTTCTAATTCGTTCTTTTCAGCTAAATCTTTTTCAAAAATCAATTATTTTATTTCCCATGCTTTTATAATGCCTAATAAGTTTCTTCTGCAAGTGGACCAGAGCCTGACTTCGATGAGTTTGTACTTTTCCCAATTGAACCAATATATTCTGCAGCCCTTCGTTTTCTCCAGCAAAATTTTGATTTGAATTGCTCTTGTTTTCATCCGCTTCCATTTCAGAACCATCCATCATTTCTGCTTCTCTTATTCCAAAGGGCAAAAACTTAAAGATTGGCCAAGTCTCCACACATGCTCTACAGTGACATTCAAAGAAAAATACATCCCTCAAATGGTTTTGTCTTTCTGCGATTTCAACTGTAGAGAATGGAAATAGTCTGAAAAAGAGATTTTTTTATTATATTTCACCTGTTTATTAATGAATTTCTCAACTCCAAAAATCACTATCATATTTCACTGACCCACAGTAACTGATGCTACACTCCTCTCCTTCTCTTAGGTATCCAGATCTTACCTCTTTTTTTTTTGAAAAATATACTGGGTGATTCAGATGTGTTGGCTGCATGGCGATCTCAGTAATGGTAAGACTGACAGGGATGTTTAAAAAAATGTACCATTCAGAATCCAAAAAAGCAAGCGCCTTAAAAAAATCTGAAGAATTCAATTTTAATTTTCATTGTATTTTTCCATAGTACAATTTCAACTGCTCAATATTGATTTAACTATTTTATTATATTTATTAGCTATCAATTCAAAATAAAAATAATAATCTTTATTGATACAAGAAACAAATGTTTATAATATGGTTCTAGTTCTTCAATTAATATCAAAATTTAAAGAAATAATTGCATCAAAAATCATCATTATAATAAATATTTTTTTCAAATGTGATTTAAATCATTGTTATTCAATGTGTAAGTTCGATTATGTATAGTTGATTTTTTCCAAGAATTGACTTTATTCTGTATCTGATGAGACTATTTTATTCTCTAGTTTGGTGATTTGTTTCCTATTATTAATAATAGAATATATATTGTATACATGTTTTCAATTTGCACAAAGAATAAACATCTAAAAAAATTTTGGAGCATCTAAATGGGATGTAGATTCAAAAAATGATAATTCAAAAATACATTTGATACGTTTATTTTGTGAAGATTGAAGTGGGCCTAAAGTAGTAGAATTGGCAGTTCCCAATAGTGAAATTGAATATTGCAATTTTGAATAAATCAAACTGAAATATATAATTTTTAGATATTTCAATGAAATGTTATTTCGAATTTTGAACAAAATACCAATTATAGGAGTTTTTTATCGAAGATTTCCAATGTGACTAAGAAATTTGTTTATCACTGTATGATCCCAAAAATGTTTCGGAATAATTCATATTTTTTCCATTGAAAACTGAACAATTTCCGATTTGTCTTGATTTTCTTGCTCATTATGTAAACCCCTTACTTCATAAACAGAGCTAGCATTCACCTAACAAAATTTTAACTTTCTAATTCGTTCTTTTCAGCTAAATCTTTTTCAAAAATCAATTATTTTATTTCCCATGCTTTTATAATGCCTAATAAGTTTCTTCTGCAAGTGGACCAGAGCCTGACTTCGATGAGTTTGTACTTTTCCCAATTGAACCAATATATTCTGCAGCCCTTCGTTTTCTCCAGCAAAATTTTGATTTGAATTGCTCTTGTTTTCATCCGCTTCCATTTCAGAACCATCCATCATTTCTGCTTCTCTTATTCCAAAGGGCAAAAACTTAAAGATTGGCCAAGTCTCCACACATGCTCTACAGTGACATTCAAAGAAAAATACATCCCTCAAATGGTTTTGTCTTTCTGCGATTTCAACTGTAGAGAATGGAAATAGTCTGAAAAAGAGATTTTTTTATTATATTTCACCTGTTTATTAATGAATTTCTCAACTCCAAAAATCACTATCATATTTCACTGACCCACAGTAACTGATGCTACACTCCTCTCCTTCTCTTAGGTATCCAGATCTTACCTCTTTTTTTTTTGAAAAATATACTGGGTGATTCAGATGTGTTGGCTGCATGGCGATCTCAGTAATGGTAAGACTGACAGGGATGTTTGAAAAAATGTACCATTCAGAATCCAAAAAAGCAAGCGCCTTAAAAAAATCTGAAGAATTCAATTTTAATTTTCATTGTATTTTTCCATAGTACAAATAATATGTTTCTCAGATATCTGAACACTAAGCTGGGGGCTATTTTATAAAATTATTAGGTGAAACTAGTAGTTATCCCATCCAGCTACAGTATTGCAGCACTACCTAACAGAAAACAACTGCACCCCTGGGTTACACCATGGCAGGTATTAAATTATATCAAAACAGATACTTCTGCTTTATACTATTAATTAGTGTAAATTTACTGGGAATTTTATTTGTTGAAGCTGCTAAATAAATGAAATGATAAATTATTCGTGTAATTTTGGCATATATGATTATAATTTGAAATTATATCCCAAAAAATTGAAACGATCCATTCATTACACTCTGTTCTTATAGTAATGAAAAATTAATTTGTAGATAATTTAAAAGTTCGTGATTTTTATTGAAAAACTAAACCTTGAGTTTCTGTACGATTCTGTTATAATTATCAGGAGAAAATCAAAAGGAAATTTAAAAATTTCCATTAGATTCAAACACTTAGATGGTCTCTTATCATTTGCCAAACCCCAATGCATACAGCCCATTTGCATCACCATATATCGACACTCCAAACGAACAAAGACGTAACTCATTTTTCATCATATTTCAGGAGAGCCAAAATAGTGTTTTTTTTTTTTCAATCTTTAAATCGGAATACAACTTTTTTCAAGTAGATTTCTTCGTAACTACTTGGTCTAGAGATACGGCTTCTTTATCGTCAGCATCAGTTTTCTAAGCTGAATACGCCTACACTTATAACTGAAAATAGCTGTAACTTTAGTTACGGCTTTGTTCGTTGGGGGTATCGATATTTCATCAATAATGTTAACAATGATCTTTTTTCTTTTAGATTGCCCAAATCAGTCGTATTCTGAATGCCCATATGAACTCCTTGCAGTGGATCGACAGAAATACCGCTCAGATCAGCTCCCATTTGGAACAAATCACTAAAATGCAAGATTCAAATAGGAGAAACTTTGCCTTGAGTAACTCTTTCAACCATTCAATGAATATGTAGTATTTCCTCTAGTCTTCTAGTTAAGAATAAACTAATTTTGAAATAAGCTTGGATAGTATTGACTACTTGATTATGAATACATTATCTAATCCAATCATTCTCAAAAAAAAAAGTATTTTCATCGGCAAGTATTTAACAGAAAACAACTACTGCCACCTACGACCCTTGATTTATATCTGATCATTGGCAACGTTTCCTACAACAATTACTTTGTAGTGTCGTCCATTTTTTTTTTAATTGATTTTAGCTTCATATTGAATTCAACACAATGATCAGAGTGCTTTTTTTAAACCTAGAGATGGTATTTGCAGAGCAAATTACCTATTGTAGGATTTCTTGGGGAAGATTGAATTCAATAATCCATTTTTCATTATTATTTTCAAAATAATACAATTCAGCATTTATTGAATGTTTTTAGAGAAAAACATTGAGGATATTTTGGCATCATGAATGAGAAAGGTTTTTTGAATACAAACAGTTCAATTCTATTTCTTGTCCTGAATGAAAAAATATTTAATCTGAGAAATTTACTGTTGTATGGTGATTGACATATTTTTCTAGATTCTAGTACCTTTCTTAATTCGGAAAGGAGAATTTCTGCAATTATGTATCCAATCATGGATTCCAAAAATTTTTCATAGCTCAATGCACTCGGGAAGATCATGCAGAGCTTATAATAGAAGAACAACGAAACGTCCTATCCTCAGTTGTGTAGCAAAATGAAAGTCAATTGTCAAAGGTTTAACATGACACAAAATTACTTCCAAATGCTCGTCCTACGGTCTCGCTATTTTTTCATTCTCCATTCTTTTCAGGAAATTACTGATTGGCACAATTATTTCATTGATAAATTAACTTCTGTAGAAAGAATCCCATTTCTTGATAACGTCTGAGTCACTTTCTTATAGCTGGATTTACGTAAAGCATTTGACACCGTATATCATGACGTTGAATTTGTTATTTTTCATTCATTTTAAATTCTTAAAACTTATTATTTATGTTTATATTTAATGTATTATCTTCCTTACACCAGAACTTGTTACGTTTGGAAGGTGTATTTTCAATAAATATATAAATAAATAAATAAACTATGTTATGTTTATGCTTTATTTAGAAATTACCTCAGTAGAAGGCAGCAATTTGTTTATATATAGGACTCAACTTCCTCTAGAAGGAATATTTCTTGTGGGGTACCCCGAGGGTTTATCCTTGGACCTGTTTTGTTCCTCATTTATATAAATTCGATTTCCTTCCTGAATTTGAAATGATATTTAAAATTATTTGCGGATACTACCCTTTACTATTATGGAAAAAGTGTTCAGGAAATGAAGGTGTCCTCAGTTTCGTTAGAGTTGAAAAAAAATAATTTTAATTACTTTAAATTTTGAAAAATCTATACTGACCGGTAGAAAAACTGGAACAGAAACCTAATTGGTCATAATTTGTGCTGTCCCACTTTATGCCGGTCAGTATAGTTTTATGTACATTTCTAAAAGATCTTTACCAGGAAATCATATTAAGCCCTTTAAGGTGGGTAATTCTTGTATATGATACAAAAAATATTTAAATTTCTAGGTTTAACCATTGATCAAACTCTGTCTTGGTCTAGGTACGCATTTTCTTGAGCTAAGAAAAAAATATCTCTTATTATTGGCATTTTATACAGATTGAGGTCTTATATTCCACCAAAACAACTATTTAATTTCAATTTCGGGCACTGCAACAAAATCAATTTTGAATCCGTTGAAAACCTTATAAAATTATGAAATGCATTTTCAAATGCCCCTTCTTGGAACCAACCTTAAAATTATACAATCCAAGAAATTTTCTAGATATTAATTCATTGTTCAGAATGAAAATTTGCACGAAAAAACTTTCCAATCTCTCCCATGTTGTTACTTCTAATAGTCATAGTCATTTAACCAGATAATCTGATAAATTAAAAACTGTTCAGAATAAAACTCAATTTGGCAAAAATTCGTTTTATTATCGTGGTATTATGGCCTATAATACTGATGCAAATAAGGTCTATTAATTACCTCACGAAATCCAAAAATGAATTGAAAAAACTTCTCATTTCTACTGAAGATGAAGTAGCATTTCTTCTCGGAACAATTTCAACTGCTCAATATTGATTTAACTATTTTATTATATTTATTAGCTATCAATTCAAAATAAAAATAATAATCTTTATTGATACAAGAAACAAATGTTTATAATATGGTTCTAGTTCTTCAATTAATATCAAAATTTAAAGAAATAATTGCATCAAAAATCATCATTATAATAAATATTTTTTTCAAATGTGATTTAAATCATTGTTATTCAATGTGTAAATTCGATTATGTATAGTTGATTTTTTCCAAGAATTGACTTTATTCTGTATCTGATGAGACTATTTTATTCTCTAGTTTGGTGATTTGTTTCCTATTATTAATAATAGAATATATATTGTATACATGTTTTCAATTTGCACAAAGAATAAACATCTAAAAAAATTTTGGAGCATCTAAATGGGATGTAGATTCAAAAAATGATAATTCAAAAATACATTTGATACGTTTATTTTGTGAAGATTGAAGTGGGCCTAAAGTAGTAGAATTGGCAGTTCCCAATAGTGAAATTGAATATTGCAATTTTGAATAAATCAAACTGAAATATATAATTTTTAGATATTTCAATGAAATGTTATTTCGAATTTTGAACAAAATACCAATTATAGGAGTTTTTTATCGAAGATTTCCAATGTGACTAAGAAATTTGTTTATCACTGTATGATCCCAAAAATGTTTCGGAATAATTCATATTTTTTCCATTGAAAACTGAACAATTTCCGATTTGTCTTGATTTTCTTGCTCATTATGTAAACCCCTTACTTCATAAACAGAGCTAGCATTCACCTAACAAAATTTTAACTTTCTAATTCGTTCTTTTCAGCTAAATCTTTTTCAAAAAATCAATTATTTTATTTCCCATGCTTTTATAATGCCTAATAAGTTTCTTCTGCAAGTGGACCAGAGCCTGACTTCGATGAGTTTGTACTTTTCCCAATTGAACCAATATATTCTGCAGCCCTTCGTTTTCTCCAGCAAAATTTTGATTTGAATTGCTCTTGTTTTCATCCGCTTCCATTTCAGAACCATCCATCATTTCTGCTTCTCTTATTCCAAAGGGCAAAAACTTAAAGATTGGCCAAGTCTCCACACATGCTCTACAGTGACATTCAAAGAAAAAATACATCCCTCAAATGGTTTTGTCTTTCTGCGATTTCAACTGTAGAGAATGGAAATAGTCTGAAAAAGAGATTTTTTTATTATATTTCACCTGTTTATTAATGAATTTCTCAACTCAAAAATCACTATCATATTTCACTGACCCACAGTAACTGATGCTACACTCCTCTCCTTCTCTTAGGTATCCAGATCTTACCTCTTTTTTTTTTGAAAAATATACTGGGTGATTCAGATGTGTTGGCTGCATGGCGATCTCAGTAATGGTAAGACTGACAGGGATGTTTGAAAAAATGTACCATTCAGAATCCAAAAAAGCAAGCGCCTTAAAAAAATCTGAAGAATTCAATTTTAATTTTCATTGTATTTTTCCATAGTACAAATAATATGTTTCTCAGATATCTGAACACTAAGCTGGAGGCTATTTTATAAAATTATTAGGTGAAACTAGTAGTTATCCCATCCAGCTACAGTATTGCAGCACTACCTAACAGAAAACAACTGCACCCCTGGGTTACACCATGGCAGGTATTAAATTATATCAAAACAGATACTTCTGCTTTATACTATTAATTAGTGTAAATTTACTGGGAATTTTATTTGTTGAAGCTGCTAAATAAATGAAATGATAAATTATTCGTGTAATTTTGGCATATATGATTATAATTTGAAATTATATCCCAAAAAATTGAAACGATCCATTCATTACACTCTGTTCTTATAGTAATGAAAAATTAATTTGTAGATAATTTAAAAGTTCGTGATTTTTATTGAAAAACTAAACCTTGAGTTTCTGTACGATTCTGTTATAATTATCAGGAGAAAATCAAAAGGAAATTTAAAAATTTCCATTAGATTCAAACACTTAGATGGTCTCTTATCATTTGCCAAACCCCAATGCATACAGCCCATTTGCATCACCATATATCGACACTCCAAACGAACAAAGACGTAACTCATTTTTCATCATATTTCAGGAGAGCCAAAATAGTGTTTTTTTTTTTTCAATCTTTAAATCGGAATACAACTTTTTTCAAGTAGATTTCTTCGTAACTACTTGGTCTAGAGATACGGCTTCTTTATCGTCAGCATCAGTTTTCTAAGCTGAATACGCCTACACTTATAACTGAAAATAGCTGTAACTTTAGTTACGACTTTGTTCGTTGGGGGTATCGATATTTCATCAATAATGTTAACAATGATCTTTTTTCTTTTAGATTGCCCAAATCAGTCGTATTCTGAATGCCCATATGAACTCCTTGCAGTGGATCGACAGAAATACCGCTCAGATCAGCTCCCATTTGGAACAAATCACTAAAATGCAAGATTCAAATAGGAGAAACTGTGCCTTGAGTAACTCTTTCAACCATTCAATGAATATGTAGTATTTCCTCTAGTCTTCTAGTTAAGAATAAACTAATTTTGAAATAAGCTTGGATAGTATTGACTACTTGATTATGAATACATTATCTAATCCAATCATTCTCAAAAAAAAAAGTATTTTCATCGGCAAGTATTTAACAGAAAACAACTACTGCCACCTACGACCCTTGATTTATATCTGATCATTGGCAACGTTTCCTACAACAATTACTTTGTAGTGTCGTCCATTTTTTTTTTAATTGATTTTAGCTTCATATTGAATTCAACACAATGATCAGAGTGCTTTTTTTAAACCTAGAGATGGTATTTGCAGAGCAAATTACCTATTGTAGGATTTCTTGGGGAAGATTGAATTCAATAATCCATTTTTCATTATTATTTTCAAAATAATACAATTCAGCATTTATTGAATGTTTTTAGAGAAAAACATTGAGGATATTTTGGCATCATGAATGAGAAAGGTTTTTTGAATACAAACAGTTCAATTCTATTTCTTGTCCTGAATGAAAAAATATTTAATCTGAGAAATTTACTGTTGTATGGTGATTGACATATTTTTCTAGATTCTAGTACCTTTCTTAATTCGGAAAGGAGAATTTCTGCAATTATGTATCCAATCATGGATTCCAAAAATTTTTCATAGCTCAATGCACTCGGGAAGATCATGCAGAGCTTATAATAGAAGAACAACGAAACGTCCTATCCTCAGTTGTGTAGCAAAATGAAAGTCAATTGTCAAAGGTTTAACATGACACAAAATTACTTCCAAATGCTCGTCCTACGGTCTCGCTATTTTTTCATTCTCCATTCTTTTCAGGAAATTACTGATTGGCACAATTATTTCATTGATAAATTAACTTCTGTAGAAAGAATCCCATTTCTTGATAACGTCTGAGTCACTTTCTTATAGCTGGATTTACGTAAAGCATTTGACACCGTATATCATGACGTTGAATTTGTTATTTTTCATTCATTTTAAATTCTTAAAACTTATTATTTATGTTTATATTTAATGTATTATCTTCCTTACACCAGAACTTGTTACGTTTGGAAGGTGTATTTTCAATAAATATATAAATAAATAAATAAACTATGTTATGTTTATGCTTTATTTAGAAATTACCTCAGTAGAAGGCAGCAATTTGTTTATATATAGGACTCAACTTCCTCTAGAAGGAATATTTCTTGTGGGGTACCCCGAGGGTTTATCCTTGGACCTGTTTTGTTCCTCATTTATATAAATTCGATTTCCTTCCTGAATTTGAAATGATATTTAAAATTATTTGCGGATACTACCCTTTACTATTATGGAAAAAGTGTTCAGGAAATGAAGGTGTCCTCAGTTTCGTTAGAGTTGAAAAAAAATAATTTTAATTACTTTAAATTTTGAAAAATCTATACTGACCGGTAGAAAAACTGGAACAGAAACCTAATTGGTCATAATTTGTGCTGTCCCACTTTATGCCGGTCAGTATAGTTTTATGTACATTTCTAAAAGATCTTTACCAGGAAATCATATTAAGCCCTTTAAGGTGGGTAATTCTTGTATATGATACAAAAAATATTTAAATTTCTAGGTTTAACCATTGATCAAACTCTGTCTTGGTCTAGGTACGCATTTTCTTGAGCTAAGAAAAAAATATCTCTTATTATTGGCATTTTATACAGATTGAGGTCTTATATTCCACCAAAACAACTATTTAATTTCAATTTCGGGCACTGCAACAAAATCAATTTTGAATCCGTTGAAAACCTTATAAAATTATGAAATGCATTTTCAAATGCCCCTTCTTGGAACCAACCTTAAAATTATACAATCCAAGAAATTTTCTAGATATTAATTCATTGTTCAGAATGAAAATTTGCACGAAAAAACTTTCCAATCTCTCCCATGTTGTTACTTCTAATAGTCATAGTCATTTAACCAGATAATCTGATAAATTAAAAACTGTTCAGAATAAAACTCAATTTGGCAAAAATTCGTTTTATTATCGTGGTATTATGGCCTATAATACTGATGCAAATAAGGTCTATTAATTACCTCACGAAATCCAAAAATGAATTGAAAAAACTTCTCATTTCTACTGAAGATGAAGTAGCATTTCTTCTCGGAACAATTTCAACTGCTCAATATTGATTTAACTATTTTATTATATTTATTAGCTATCAATTCAAAATAAAAATAATAATCTTTATTGATACAAGAAACAAATGTTTATAATATGGTTCTAGTTCTTCAATTAATATCAAAATTTAAAGAAATAATTGCATCAAAAATCATCATTATAATAAATATTTTTTTCAAATGTGATTTAAATCATTGTTATTCAATGTGTAAATTCGATTATGTATAGTTGATTTTTTCCAAGAATTGACTTTATTCTGTATCTGATGAGACTATTTTATTCTCTAGTTTGGTGATTTGTTTCCTATTATTAATAATAGAATATATATTGTATACATGTTTTCAATTTGCACAAAGAATAAACATCTAAAAAAATTTTGGAGCATCTAAATGGGATGTAGATTCAAAAAATGATAATTCAAAAATACATTTGATACGTTTATTTTGTGAAGATTGAAGTGGGCCTAAAGTAGTAGAATTGGCAGTTCCCAATAGTGAAATTGAATATTGCAATTTTGAATAAATCAAACTGAAATATATAATTTTTAGATATTTCAATGAAATGTTATTTCGAATTTTGAACAAAATACCAATTATAGGAGTTTTTTATCGAAGATTTCCAATGTGACTAAGAAATTTGTTTATCACTGTATGATCCCAAAAATGTTTCGGAATAATTCATATTTTTTCCATTGAAAACTGAACAATTTCCGATTTGTCTTGATTTTCTTGCTCATTATGTAAACCCCTTACTTCATAAACAGAGCTAGCATTCACCTAACAAAATTTTAACTTTCTAATTCGTTCTTTTCAGCTAAATCTTTTTCAAAAATCAATTATTTTATTTCCCATGCTTTTATAATGCCTAATAAGTTTCTTCTGCAAGTGGACCAGAGCCTGACTTCGATGAGTTTGTACTTTTCCCAATTGAACCAATATATTCTGCAGCCCTTCGTTTTCTCCAGCAAAATTTTGATTTGAATTGCTCTTGTTTTCATCCGCTTCCATTTCAGAACCATCCATCATTTCTGCTTCTCTTATTCCAAAGGGCAAAAACTTAAAGATTGGCCAAGTCTCCACACATGCTCTACAGTGACATTCAAAGAAAAATACATCCCTCAAATGGTTTTGTCTTTCTGCGATTTCAACTGTAGAGAATGGAAATAGTCTGAAAAAGAGATTTTTTTATTATATTTCACCTGTTTATTAATGAATTTCTCAACTCCAAAAATCACTATCATATTTCACTGACCCACAGTAACTGATGCTACACTCCTCTCCTTCTCTTAGGTATCCAGATCTTACCTCTTTTTTTTTTGAAAAATATACTGGGTGATTCAGATGTGTTGGCTGCATGGCGATCTCAGTAATGGTAAGACTGACAGGGATGTTTGAAAAAATGTACCATTCAGAATCCAAAAAAGCAAGCGCCTTAAAAAAATCTGAAGAATTCAATTTTAATTTTCATTGTATTTTTCCATAGTACAAATAATATGTTTCTCAGATATCTGAACACTAAGCTGGGGGCTATTTTATAAAATTATTAGGTGAAACTAGTAGTTATCCCATCCAGCTACAGTATTGCAGCACTACCTAACAGAAAACAACTGCACCCCTGGGTTACACCATGGCAGGTATTAAATTATATCAAAACAGATACTTCTGCTTTATACTATTAATTAGTGTAAATTTACTGGGAATTTTATTTGTTGAAGCTGCTAAATAAATGAAATGATAAATTATTCGTGTAATTTTGGCATATATGATTATAATTTGAAATTATATCCCAAAAAATTGAAACGATCCATTCATTACACTCTGTTCTTATAGTAATGAAAAATTAATTTGTAGATAATTTAAAAGTTCGTGATTTTTATTGAAAAACTAAACCTTGAGTTTCTGTACGATTCTGTTATAATTATCAGGAGAAAATCAAAAGGAAATTTAAAAATTTCCATTAGATTCAAACACTTAGATGGTCTCTTATCATTTGCCAAACCCCAATGCATACAGCCCATTTGCATCACCATATATCGACACTCCAAACGAACAAAGACGTAACTCATTTTTCATCATATTTCAGGAGAGCCAAAATAGTGTTTTTTTTTTTCAATCTTTAAATCGGAATACAACTTTTTTCAAGTAGATTTCTTCGTAACTACTTGGTCTAGAGATACGGCTTCTTTATCGTCAGCATCAGTTTTCTAAGCTGAATACGCCTACACTTATAACTGAAAATAGCTGTAACTTTAGTTACGGCTTTGTTCGTTGGGGGTATCGATATTTCATCAATAATGTTAACAATGATCTTTTTTCTTTTAGATTGCCCAAATCAGTCGTATTCTGAATGCCCATATGAACTCCTTGCAGTGGATCGACAGAAATACCGCTCAGATCAGCTCCCATTTGGAACAAATCACTAAAATGCAAGATTCAAATAGGAGAAACTTTGCCTTGAGTAACTCTTTCAACCATTCAATGAATATGTAGTATTTCCTCTAGTCTTCTAGTTAAGAATAAACTAATTTTGAAATAAGCTTGGATAGTATTGACTACTTGATTATGAATACATTATCTAATCCAATCATTCTCAAAAAATAGGTATTTTCATCGGCAAGTATTTAACAGAAAACAACTACTGCCACCTACGACCCTTGATTTATATCTGATCATTGGCAACGTTTCCTACAACAATTACTTTGTAGTGTCGTCCATTTTTTTTTTATTGATTTTAGCTTCATATTGAATTCAACACAATGATCAGAGTGCTTTTTTTAAACCTAGAGATGGTATTTGCAGAGCAAATTACCTATTGTAGGATTTCTTGGGGAAGATTGAATTCAATAATCCATTTTTCATTATTATTTTCAAAATAATACAATTCAGCATTTATTGAATGTTTTTAGAGAAAAACATTGAGGATATTTTGGCATCATGAATGAGAAAGGTTTTTTGAATACAAACAGTTCAATTCTATTCCTTGTCCTGAATGAAAAAATATTTAATCTGAGAAATTTACTGTTGTATGGTGATTGATATATTTTTCTAGATTCTAGTACCTTTCTTAATTCGGAAAGGAGAATTTCTGCAGTTATGTATCCAATCATGGATTCCAAAAATTTTTCATAGCTCAATGCACTCGGGAAGATCATGCAGAGCTTATAATAGAAGAACAACGAAACGTCCTATCCTCAGTTGTGTAGCAAAATGAAAGTCAATTGTCAAAGGTTTAACATGACACAAAATTACTTCCAAATGCTCGTCCTACGGTCTCGCTATTTTTTCATTCTCCATTCTTTTCGGGAAATTACTGATTGGCAAAATTATTTCATTGATAAATTAACTTCTGTAGAAAGAATCCCATTTCTTGATAACGTCTGAGTCACTTTCTTATAGCTGGATTTACGTAAAGCATTTGACACCGTATATCATGACGTTGAATTTGTTATTTTTCATTCATTTTAAATTCTTAAAACTTATTATTTATGTTTATATTTAATGTATTATCTTCCTTACACCAGAACTTGTTACGTTTGGAAGGTGTATTTTCAATAAATATATAAATAAATAAATAAATAAATAAACTATGACGAACTGCTATCGGAGGTTATGTTTATGCTTTATTTAGAAATTACCTCAGTAGAAGGAAGCAATTTGTTTATATATAGGACTCAACTTCCTCTAGAAGGAATATTTTTTGTGGGGTACCCCGAGGGTTTATCCTTGGACCTGTTTTGTTCCTCATTTATATAAATTCGATTTCCTTCCTGAATTTGAAATGATATTTAAAATTATTTGCGGATACTACCCTTTACTATTATGGAAAAAGTGTTCAGGAAATGAAGGTGTCCTCAGTTTCGTTAGAGTTGAAAAAAAAAATTATTTTAATTACTTTAAATTTTGAAAAATCTGTACTGACCGGTAGAAAACCTGGAACAGAAACCTAATTGGTCATAATTTGTGCTGTCCCACTTTATGCCGGTCAGTATAGTTTTATGTACATTT
Organism: Chrysolina americana; assembly: GCA_958502065.1. NCBI lineage: Eukaryota > Metazoa > Arthropoda > Insecta > Coleoptera > Chrysomelidae > Chrysolina > Chrysolina americana. The sequence continues at coordinate 96,772,752 of OY293411.1, forward strand.
CTAAAAGATCTTTACCAGGAAATCATATTAAGCCCTTTAAGGTGGGTAATTCTTGTATATGATACAAAAAAAATTTAAATTTCTAGGTTTAACCATTGATCAAACTCTGTCTTGGTCTAGGTGAGCATTTTCTTGAGCTAAGAAAAAAATATCTCTTATTATTGGCATTTTATACAGATTGAGGTCTTATATTCCACCAAAACAACTATTTAATTTCAATTTCGGGCACTGCAACAAAATCAATTTTGAATCCGTTGAAAACCTTATAAAATTATGAAATGCATTTTCAAATGCCCCTTCTTGGAACCAACCTTAAAATTATACAATCCAAGAAATTTTCTAGATATTAATTCATTGTTCAGAATGAAAATTTGCACGAAAAAACTTTCCAATCTCTCCCATGTTGTTACTTCTAATAGTCATAGTCATTTAACCAGATAATCTGATAAATTAAAAACTGTTCAGAATAAAACTCAATTTGGCAAAAATTCGTTTTATTATCGTGGTATTATGGCCTATAATACTGATGCAAATAAGGTCTATTAATTACCTCACGAAATCCAAAAATGAATTGAAAAAACTTCTCATTTCTACTGAAGATGAAGTAGCATTTCTTCTCGGAACAATTTCAACTGCTCAATATTGATTTAACTATTTTATTATATTTATTAGCTATCAATTCAAAATAAAAATAATAATCTTTATTGATACAAGAAACAAATGTTTATAATATGGTTCTAGTTCTTCAATTAATATCAAAATTTAAAGAAATAATTGCATCAAAAATCATCATTATAATAAATATTTTTTTCAAATGTGATTTAAATCATTGTTATTCAATGTGTAAATTCGATTATGTATAGTTGATTTTTTCCAAGAATTGACTTTATTCTGTATCTGATGAGACTATTTTATTCTCTAGTTTGGTGATATGTTTCCTATTATTAATAATAGAATATATATTGTATACATGTTTTCAATTTGCACAAAGAATAAACATCTAAAAAAATTTTGGAGCATCTAAATGGGATGTAGATTCAAAAAATGATAATTCAAAAATACATTTGATACGTTTATTTTGTGAAGATTGAAGTGGGCCTAAAGTAGTAGAATTGGCAGTTCCCAATAGTGAAATTGAATATTGCAATTTTGAATAAATCAAACTGAAATATATAATTTTTAGATATTTCAATGAAATGTTATTTCGAATTTTGAACAAAATACCAATTATAGGAGTTTTTTATCGAAGATTTCCAATGTGACTAAGAAATTTGTTTATCACTGTATGATCCCAAAAATGTTTCGGAATAATTCATATTTTTTCCATTGAAAACTGAACAATTTCCGATTTGTCTTGATTTTCTTGCTCATTATGTAAACCCCTTACTTCATAAACAGAGCTAGCATTCACCTAACAAAATTTTAACTTTCTAATTCGTTCTTTTCAGCTAAATCTTTTTCAAAAATCAATTATTTTATTTCCCATGCTTTTATAATGCCTAATAAGTTTCTTCTGCAAGTGGACCAGAGCCTGACTTCGATGAGTTTGTACTTTTCCCAATTGAACCAATATATTCTGCAGCCCTTCGTTTTCTCCAGCAAAATTTTGATTTGAATTGCTCTTGTTTTCATCCGCTTCCATTTCAGAACCATCCATCATTTCTGCTTCTCTTATTCCAAAGGGCAAAAACTTAAAGATTGGCCAAGTCTCCACACATGCTCTACAGTGACATTCAAAGAAAAATACATCCCTCAAATGGTTTTGTCTTTCTGCGATTTCAACTGTAGAGAATGGAAATAGTCTGAAAAAGAGATTTTTTTATTATATTTCACCTGTTTATTAATGAATTTCTCAACTCCAAAAATCACTATCATATTTCACTGACCCACAGTAACTGATGCTACACTCCTCTCCTTTTCTTATATCAGCCACTGCCCTGATCACCAAGTGACGCCCATAATGGAAAAACTGGCAGTTGGGAGCACAAGAATGATTGAAGAAACTGGAAAATGAAAAAAGACCCTGTGCTAACTTTTGAGAACGATCAGTGTCGGAAAACTTTTTGATAATGAAAGAGTTTATAGAATCAATCATAATACACTCATAAATAAGGTTCTTCAACGTGTCTTCTGCAACTCTGAAGTCCTCGAGAATATTCGTATTGGTCTTAAAATCATGGAAACCAATACAAGACATGATTATAGGAAAGAAGTAATTAATGGACTCCCTTCTTTCTTCGTTTGTCACTAGTTTTTCAACTTCGCTAAATCTATCCGAGTAATATTTGTCATCCCTATTGCTTTCCAATTTTACTTGATTAAGAGCGATTACAGACATTTCAACGAAATTCAGAGTTAATTGTCTGTATATTGGTATCATGTTGCATTCATATTGGTGATATCTTCCCCAAGACTGTTTGATACAAATTTCACTGCAGTACAAAGCTTTGGTACACTTTGGACAAGGAATGAGGTTGTAACAAAGGCTAAGACACTCGTGGCAATGTAAATATTGGCTCTCGGGAAATACCATATGTACAAAAGACTTTTCTACTATGAGAACTTCTCCTACTTCTACATCTTTGGCTGCAACAAAATATCTTCCAACCAACTCGCTTGTTTCAATGTCTATACAGTCAGAAGCAGAGGGACATAGTGGATTTTTATTTGTCAGTTGTGGAATCGGGTTGTAAAATTGTGGCATAACGTTTGATTTCATATTGGTTGCTTTTTCCCTTAAGTCAGTAAGGGTATCCTGTAACATCTTTGAACAATCAAGTTGGAAAGCTCTGTGGATATCCTGAAAAATTTTAATAAAGTGAGTCGATATTTTCACAAAAATTAATATTTGCGTATTGCATTTTAAACAGGTAAAATTATTTCGAAGTAAGCAAGACATGTAAATGAATCCTAAAGTAATTCTTATGGATATATTCAAAAAGTTTTTTTTTTCAGTGATATTTCTATAGTTTGTCGAAAGTTTCATCTTGAAAATATTTCGATTTTAAGTACCATGCAAACACTTAAAAATTAGAACAACCGGATATATGTATTATTTTCATCAGTAAAAAAAACAGTATTTGTAATGTCTCTTACGTTGATAACAAGAAGAATGTTTTGAATTTCAAGGCAAGGCGGTAAGTTTCCTCAAAATGGTTGAAGTAAAAATGTTTCAGCTCGCTTCCAAATAATGAGAAGTAGTCATGAAGTTTAGAATATTTCTACTTACCTGTATACACTCATTGTAATAATTTTTTCGAAATAGTAAAAGAGCTCGGTCTCCATATGCTGAAGCCAAACTCTCACTTGCACTTTCGGTATTCAAAATACTCTGTGTGAGGCACTCCAAAGAATTGGCATAGTCTTCGGCAAAACAATATTCATTTCCTCTCTTTCTCAAATCATCAGAAATTGTATTGGATTTCGCTATTCTTGAATTTCCGAAAATATCGAGGAATATTGGTGTTTTCTTAATAAATTCATATGCAAAATCTATTTTCTCATATCCGAGTTTTAAATTCTTCAAAAGTTTCAGGTGTGTTTCTGTATCAAGTCCAGATTCTTGAATCAATTTTCTCGTGAATTCTGTTACCTTGGGACAGTAGGACATTTTTTGTGTTCACTAGAAATATGTGCTAGGAAGTAAGAAAATCAAATAAAATGAGAAAAAACTGAGTTAGTTCAAGTGCTAAATAGAATGTGGGGTATCAACTGCCCTGCAAACACACTTGTTACATTTACGTAAATGTAACATAAAATCAACGGAACATATTTATGTAAAATAGTTACGTAAATACTTCATTACATTTCTAAGTTACTTAAACCACATATTTACGTAAAATTTGAATGGAGTACTGCAGAAGAACTTCTACGTAAACTTGTTACTGCAATTAGGAAATGCACATAAGGGGTTTTACTCCATCTGGTGTCGATTTCATACCTAAGTACATCGTAATTAGTTTTTTCGTCGAAATTCCCAAGATGTTACGTAATATTTGTTTCATGTTATGATATAAAATATATGTAAATTAGATACATCAGTGTTGTATAAAAATGAGGTTGTATTTGTGGCGAACATTTCACCATAAAGAGGGATGTACATTTCACATAAAATAGTTACGTAACAAGTAATATCAGTTATCTACATAACTGTGTTTGCCTACAATGTGCAGGACGAATACAAAATATAAAGCATTAAAAAACATTATTACGGTTGAATACAAACTCACCCCATAAATTAATATTATATGTAAGCGTAAATTGAGAAGAAAGAGAGAAAAATTCGTAACAAAAACGAGTTATTACAAAAACACCATACACCATTAATGAGAAAGTCATATTATATCCAAAAAACCACCTAATGATCGAAATCAGTCAGGACCAGACTGAACAGCTGTGCGAATTGATTTTTGATTATGGAAGTGTTTGTTACATGTATAATGAGGTATATGATAATGAAATTAAGTAAAAGAAATAGATACCTTCAGTTAGTTTAAAGATACGTTAGAATTGCCCAAAAATACAACAATTTACTTGATCTACTTTTATCAGAAACTGTAAAAAAGGAAACCTACTTGCTTTCAGTTCAATATATCACTCTGTATATGGTTTCGTTTTGCAGGAATATCGTCCACACTTCAAGAATGATTTGTATCAAAATTAAAATTATAAAAAAACTGCTGATGAATATTGAGCTCTTCTGTGGGTGCTCTACGAATGTAACCTGCTGATCGTGTCAAATATACTACATATGCGTTTTCAGGAATTTACTTGATAGTAATAATAGCACGGTTCGAATATAAATTATTGAAATTCCGTGGTTCGATTAGATCAATACCTGCACAATTTACTGTTACTTGCGTTCAAATTAATAGTGCTGTTAAAAAAAAACGTAGTTTGAAACTTCATCATACGACACTAAGTTAAACACAATAAAAAAGTATGTTTCGCCACCATTTATCTATCTCGAGCAATTAGTTCAATAAGTTATCTTTCGTTGAATATCTAACTCAAATATCTTCTGATAAAGGTCATGGGAAACTACCTGTCATGCATTAGCCGTGATTCGTAGATACCAATCAACCAACAGTATCAATGATTTCTGTAAATCTCATTATATGTACAGTTTGTCCGTTTAAGTGGCCTACAAATGGAAGTTGAAATCTCTCATATACGAGGAGCAAAAATAATAATTCAGCCCTGGAGTTTCATGTACCTTCAGTATTTAAAATATCAAACAATACCACCTAAAAAAGTGGTTCAAAATTGATTCATATACAAATTTGAACTAACAACTTATTTTTCCTGCAAATATTTTTGTCAACTAAGGAAAAGCTTCTTCATTACTGATTTTATGAAAAAAAAAAGTTACTACTAAAGTATTTAAAAAATCTGTTTTTTAAACGACAACATATGGCAATTGATACCTCATTGGAAATATATTTTCCTTCTTAATATCAAACAATAAAAATAAATTAATGCTATCGATTCTTTTCGAGATATAGGAACTTGAAGTTTTCGGCAATCACTTTTTATTCACTCAAATAATAAAAATAAGATATAACAACGCAACTGTTCAAAGGTAAATATCATTGTCAAGTAATTAAATGATCTGTTTACCAACAAATAACATGCAATTCCGTTCTATTTTATTTCATCCTCATTTATTTGATCTAAAAAATTTTAGTTTCTTATGAATCGATAAAACATGTAGTAGATAATTTTTTTCGCCAAATTGTATACGTCTATCCAAACTGATCTTTGATTGAACGACATTAGAGTGAATTACTTGAATAAATCTGCTGAATATCTTTTATCAATAATGGTGTATATATACGATCTCGGAAAGAGTTGAAATAATAACATTTCTTTTTAAGAATGATGAATGCGGTAACCCTACAGCTAATGTGTTCGATGAAACATATCAAGATAAACCTGCAGCTAGAAAAGACGTCCTAGAAATAGTACAAAAATTTCGTCAAACTGGATCAGCAGCCAACAAGAAACGAGACCCAGAGACCAAGTTCATGCAGACTCAACATTGAGCACAAGAAAATTGGCTAGTATGATAATAATAATAATAATAATACTCCCTCATAAACACTCGTTGAGTGTACCCAAAGGCATAGCCTGTGCGGGTAGAGGACGGCTATTATTATTATTTGCCGGGGCGCTCCGGGGCGACTTACTGATGTTTTAGGTGATGTATTCACTTTTCAGCTGTAGGAAATCCCGAAAAACCTACAGCACCACCTCGGGTGGTCGGTGTGCACTCCAAGCTAGCACTAGACGAGATTGGCATCTAGAACAACTCACAATACACTTGCTTTTCAACAAGGCATGCGGCCGCCTATCGAATCCGATATAAAGTAGTTGAGAAAAATTCTCGCACCTACATCGGATTCGAACCGACTATCGCTATGCTGGAGTTTCGAACGGCCCGTGCATTAGACCGCTGATCCACCGACCACCACCGATAAGTTACCATTATCAGTAAAACCAGTATCTGCCAAATCCTGAAACATCATAAATTCCTCCCCTACAAAATACATTTGGTACACCAATTGAATGAAGATGATTTTGATAGGCGACAGGAATTTTGTAAAATTATGACTACGAGAATAGATGCTGATGAGAATTTCCTTGTTAACACCTGCTTTTGTCAGAGTCCACATTATTCTTGAATTCGACTGTGAATCATCATAATTGTCGTTATTGGTCAGATGTCAATCCACATGTTTCCCTCGAAGTCCATACTCAAAAACTCAAATGTCTGGGCCGCTATTTTTGGGGACCATAATCCTCGACAGTATCAGTGAATCTTATTTGGAATTTTTGAATGAATTTGTTCATTCACAATCAGTAGACATAATTGAAAATGACGATAGTTATTACCATGAAGACCACTTGATATTTCAATAAGAGGGGGCACCTTCACAGTAATTACAGCCTGTAAGGGTGTTTTTGGATAGAATGTTTCCAGGAAGTTGAATTGGAAGAAGAGGCTCTATAAAGTGGCCAGCCAGATCTCCAGATTTAACCCCATTCGACTTTTTCCTGTGGGGCCACTTAAAAAACAAAATCTATGCACCCGAACCAGAGTACCTGGAAGATTTACGAAGTAGAATTATTGAAGAATGCCGTTGAATAACGCCGGAAATGCTACGAAATGTGAGGTCTCATTATGAACAGAACTTGTACTGTTGTATGGAAATGGGTGGTAGACAGTTTGAAAATTTAGTTAATCGACAATAATACTTATTGCAACTGTTTTTTCTCTGCGCCATCAATAAATATCATATTACAAAAAATCACTCACAACTTCCACGTCACGATTATGGTACTCGTCGGAAACATCATTACTTTATACCGTTGATGCTAAAGAGGGTTTCACAAAGATCATACTCCTTTTTCGCACCAAAACTATACAATATCATACCAGAAAATATGAAAAATATAAAAAATCTAAAAGTATTTAAGAAAAAATTGAAAGAATTCATTCTTTGCAATCCAAGAGACATGATATCGAGTTATTTTGAAAATTAGACGGTTTGTTTATATATAATTCAACTGTTTTTACTATATGACCCTCCACAAATTGTATTGTCTTTTTACTTTATTCGTATTACCTACTTTCAGGTAGTCTTACCCACAGTATTTTACCCTCCTCATATTTCAGCCAGAAATTGTATTGTATTCATATCACATTTTATTTTTGTATTTACTTTATATTACTATACTCAATGTATTTCAACGAATCCATATTTTTGCTATACAACATTTAAATTATATTTATCATTTACTTATACCCATTGCATTCCATTGATTTTAATAGCACTTTTCGTTCACTGACTTTATTCTTATCAATTCTTCTTAATTGTTATTCATTCATTTTCATGAATAAAGTTATATTATAGTGTGGTGAAGGGAGTGACACCACAGGCGTCCAATATCTTAGTTTCTATGAACAAAACTAATCTTCGAATATTTCATATTTTTATTCAGTATGATCTTTTCTAGTTTCACAACGTGAGAATTATTATTTAAAAAAAAGTTGCTGCTGAAATGGTACACTTTTTGTTTAAAACTTAACTGTACATTATCTTCTAAATCAATCAGAAAACTCGACATGCTCAAGCCTTAGCCAAAAGGGCCAAATCAGCAATACACTTGTTAATGTTCTGCTTTTCCTGGTCCGGGGTGATGGAAGCCCTCACCCTGGACACGACCCAGTCAACAAGGTTCTTTTGCGCCGCCCTGCGCTCGATGTTCTTCTTTTCGACCTGGTAATCAAGGCGTTTCTTCACTTCACCGAAGACGGAAATGAGCCTTTCGCGATAGATGGCCTCCAGCTGGATAGCGACGTTTTCTCGTTTGGCCTGAATCAACAAATTCTGACCTTCCATGCCCCACTGAGCTTTCTCTTCATCAGTAATTTGCTCGGCCAAGATTTGTTTCTGTTGCTCCCTGCTGCTGTTCCAGCCAGCTTCGTAGTCCTGAAATGATAATATATTTTACTGAACCTGAATGAAATCAAACAATTTCAAAAATTGCAAAATATATAATATATATATATATATATATATATATTATAATATCTTAGATACCCATCTTATTTTAAAATTTATTTATGAAAATTGACATGAATATTTTGACAGTTTTCAAAATTGACAGATACACCTGCACCATTCTTGTCCGAAATAATAGGCATGTCCGCTGAATCTTGGCCAGCAACATTCTTAATTCGATGGTATCTTTCGTACATGAGACATTGTTTACAGAAACGTCTCCAGCTTGATTTTTCGCGAAATGAAAGTCGCTTCTTACTCAAGTTATCTTCTAAATAACATCTTGCAATATTGCTCGATTTCCAACCAACAAGTTCTTATAAATCTAATATGTTTCCACCCGCATTAACAAGAAAAGTTGCTGAAGATCTTCTAAAGTCCACTGTACAGTTCGCAATTTTCATTGCAGGCAATTAATTGCGGGAATTTTCAACCAATGAGACGCTATTTGACAGCTGAGTAGCCTTATCCATTGGTAGAAAACTCGTGCAATTTATTGAATGCAATAAAAATTGCGAACTGTAAAGCAGCTTTAATACAATTACCAGTATACGTAGCTATTGGTGTACAAAGTGATATTCCAACAGTTATGCTCGAGAATCCACAAGGTACTAGCCAAAGAAGGTACTGTAAACCAAGTAGGTTTCTTAGAAAAGGACGACCTACACAACCACATTCGAGGAAAGCCTGAAGATGCTCACTGAAGCACACTTTCCAGGCTCGGTAATTCTAGAGGGCCTGCTAACAGTAGGCAGCACCAGAAGTGAGGCAAACAGGTCCATACCTTTAGATTGGAGGCTATACTACCGATATAACGAGGCCAAACAAATCAGGTGGGCTATCAACAAATTCAAACCATATAAATCCCCTGGAGTAGATGGAATATTAATTCCACACTTGTGCCGAATACTTAGGCTTGCATAGCACTTCGACATATACCTAAGATTTGGCAAAAGGTGAGAGTCATATATCTCCTAAAAACAAGGAGAATCGGTGACAAGAGACCCAAGGCATATCGTCCGATCAGTCTAATGTCCTTCCCACTCAAAATGTTGGAAAGACTAATAGATAGATACATAAGAGATGAGGTATTACAAACAAGCTCTTTTAGCAATCGCCAATATGCCTATCAGCCAGGCAAGTCAACAGACAGGATCATAATATCAACAATTGGCGGAATAACACTGACAGCTAGAGTAAATAGGGGATGGTACTATCGCCCCTACTTTGGGCCATCCTAATGGACGAACTGATAGAAAGGCTAACATTCAGAGGCTTCTATTGCTTAGGATATGCTGATGACCTTGCAATTATTGCAAATGGCAAATTTGCAAGGACAGTCTCGGAGCTTACACAAACAGCCTTAGATATAACCGACAGGTGGTGGTAAGGAGGAAGAACTGACAGTAAACCCTCATAAAACCACTATAGTCACATTCACACGAAAGAAAACACTCAAAGGACTAAGGTCACCTGTGCTAAACCGGATAGAAATTCCATTTGTCCAAGAGGCAAAATACTTAGGAGTTATCTTCGACCATAAGCTAACATGAAATCAACATCTACAAAAAGTGATAGAAAAAAGCTCAGTAGCCTTCAATCTGTACAGGAGAATGTGGGGCTACAACCAAAAATGACTTTATGCCAGAGTCATCAGACCTATGATAACATATGGGTCGGTGGTATGGTGGCCAAAGACAAAGCAGGCAGGGGAAGTACGACGGCTGGGAGGACTGCAAAGACAAGCATGTCTGAGTGCTACCGGAGCCACGAGAACTACTCCAACAGCCGCACTAGAAGTCTTGCTCAACCTGCCACCACTACACATACACATTCAAGGCGAAGCCAGGTCGGCCACGAGCAGATTACTTAGAGGTCAAGCGCCCATAAGCAAGATGCACGAGAGAGACTACAACAAGCTATATGAAGAGTTGGAAAACGACCCTATCATGAGAATGCCATCAGATGGTATACTCCCGAGATATAGTTCTGACAAAACTTTCAAGATAAGCATAACGGACAGGGATGCGTGGAAAGAGCGACCTCCCATCAATGCAGAAATCGCCGTCTACAATGATGGCTCGGAAATCGATGAAGGTTTAAGAGCCAGCATATACGGAGCCAAGTCGAAGAAACGAATCTCACTGAGCTTATGCAAATATGCGACGATATTCCAAACGGAAATCGTTGCAATATAACTAGCCTATGGAGTATCGTGATGAAGACAGGGCTAGACAAAGAACTCTAAACGATTTCGAGAGCACACAAAATAGATCTGCAAAGGACGTGATGCTACATATTTTTTCAATAATGTCACGGGATTAAAGTCTCCGTCAGATATGGGTTTTTGAACAGGAATTGTGATTACTAGGTTGATCTCTAGAATGTCAACTTTTTCCATAGACATTTTCGTTAATTCATTGGTTCAGCCAAGCTCCGCCACTTTCACTTTTTAAATCTATCATATCAAAGCGCCATACTTTTCCATTTCTACTCTTTCCATCAACTCCAAACAAGCTCGTAACATAGAATATTTAGGCCATAAAGATGATGGAGAGTATGCATGTGAGAGTTTCCCAAAATAAGCAAGTAACACCGTTTCTCCAGCACCTTGAACCAGTTCTGTATTTTGCTACTCGCAAAACTGAAGGTATTTTTTTTTGTAATGGATTTTTTATTTATCCGGAAGCAAATCTAATCTTACAGTGTTAGCAGCGGCAAGTATATTTTCAGGAATATCAATATCTGCCGTGATTTTCGCCACAGTTTTAAATAAGATTTAATTAAGACTATATTAATTTTTATAGCACGCTAGTAAGTGTATTAATAAGGGCGATTAACAATTGAGATATTTTAACGCGTGAGCGGAGCGAGCGCGTTAATGTTCGAGATTGTTAATCGCCATTTTAATTCACCAGTTCGTTACAAAACTCTTCCGTTGACCGTAATTTTCAAAAAAAAAATGGTACCACTTGGGGATTGAACCCTCGACCTTGCCTCAGGACTCTTACCAGCCGGCTGTGTGACAATCTAGCTATTAATGCTACTGACAACTTTACTGATATATTTGATGTTTTCTGAATTTTTTTTTACAGAACTTCGTCACTATCCATCTTTTGATTTCAAAATAAACGCAGAATTTTAAGAAATTACAACAATGAAATAAATAATGACAGATAGTACTAACCCAGCTACTTGATTTCAAAATAAATGGTTTACCAGGTAGGTATAAATATGTTTGGTTGCATACGCCACAGATTACTATATAAATATAATACAGTGTGACCCACTTAAGACCGGAGCACCCCTATAAAGTCAAAATTTTTCATCCGATTTGAATGATTGTTTTTTCATTAGGTAGACATTCTAAAAGTCTACTAGGACACCAAATTTCATGAATAAATCTCCATTTCCAGGGCCAACTAATCTCATTTTTCAAGGTCAAAAATCCAAAAAAATTACTAGCGATTTATTTAGAAAAATTCTAACTACACCACTGGATTCGCGACACTTTCATATGGTCCTTATGTAAATAACGTTGAAATTCGTCAATCAATGAAAAAGTTATGAGGGGATCAAATTTGAAAAATATGCCGTTTAATCAACACACCAATTCAATTTCAAAACTTTTATCAGAACTTTGACTACACCACTGGATTCAGGGAGTCTCGAAATATAACTGTAATTTCATCGAAATCTGTTGACGAATAAAAAAAAAAATAGGAGATAAAATTGACATTTTCCTGAAATTCCATTAACATATTTTCACAATTTCCAACCGACTCAATTTTTTTTTAGCAGACACAGTAACAAAAAGTCTACGTTTGAACAAAAAATTTGCAAAATATTATTCCAATTTTCAGGGTATACTACGATTTTTTTATGTTCTAATTGCAAAATTTCATTAGCGAATTTTTTTCGTGAAATTTCGACTCAGCCACTGGATTCAGCATTCTTCATTTAGGTGAATCCTGAAATTTTATTTGAAAATATTCATTGGCAACAAAGCTATAACATTATTAATTTTGATAACAAGCCATTATTTTTGAATATTTCAGACAAATTCTGAGAATCGGCAATACTGTCAACACAAACGTAGAAGATCATTGATGTTTCTGATAGAAATTCGCTTTCATAACACAAATTGTTCTCGAGTTATAACATCTAGAATGGTATTTTTGGAAAAAATTTAAAATCCATAACGTCGAGAAACCGGCTCCTCGAGATATCGATTATTGTACAATCAACCAAGAACTTTCGAATGAACTGAAAAGTTTATTTTGATTTAATATCCAAATATTACGATGGCTAACAAATGACATCGATAATACAACATTGAGTAATTTTAGTCCTAATCAATAAATTTCAAATTTTTGTTGCTTCCACCAAACCACCATTCAATTCAATACATTTTTCGTATCTCTTTCGAATATGTTTTACAGTATTTTTGAGTCCTTCTGGTGTTATTTCTCTACAAGCTTGACGTATTCTTTCACACAACTCCTGTCTTTAGACTTTTTTTACAAGAAGGCCCCACAAGAAGAAGTCAAGTGGGGTCAAATCGGGGGACCTTGGTGGCCATCCAATCAATTCACTTCCTCGACCAATCCAGTGACGAGGAAACTGTTCATTTAGCCATTGTTTAATAATTCCAGCATTATGCACAGAGCATCCGTCTAATTGGAAATGTAAGTTTATTCGCTCAACAATAGGAAGATCATGAATAGCATTCCATAGTTCAGTTCTGAGAAATTCCAGTAATTTGATGGCATTTATATCTTTCGAAAAAAAATGGGCCAATAATTCGTTCATTTAATATTCCGCACCATACATTAACTTTTTCCGAATATTGTCTTTTGCAGTTTATAACCAAATTAGGGGTTTCGGTTGCCCAAAATCTTGTGTTTTGAGATGAAACAACACCGTTAGTCGCGAAAGTGGCTTCATCGCTGAATAACATACATTCTAAAAATCGTCTGTTACTCAGGTATTCTCCTTGTGCCCACAAACAAAATTCGTTTTATTGATCTCCGTCTTCCAGGGTATGCAAAAATTTGGGTTTGAATGGTTTCATTTTGTTTTTTCGTAGGCATCTCCGTATATCTTCCCTTGGTAAATTCAAATCTAGGCTTGCCACTCTCAAACTGGCATTGGGATTATTCCTAAAGTAATCTAATACAACCTGTTCGTGTCCAATCCTTCTTCTCACATTATTCCTCAAAATATTCTTCGATACAGCGCCTGTTTCATTGAAACTTTTATTTATTCTGTGCACTGTACTATTACTGATAGGGGGGCGATCTGGATGTCGATCATTGAATATTGTGCACACTTCTCTTTCACTCCTATTATTGTATCCAGTAAGACGCACAATTTAATTTTTTTCTGGCAATGACAATTGTAAAGCCATAACGAAATTTAGTCCTATTGCAATTGAATATTGATCAATACCTTTCTCACATTCGAATTGAGACTCAATCTGTCATTGTCAGGGCTTACTTTTGTTTTATTCAAATAACTATTAAAAATAATAACGTCATCACAGCCTACCTTTCTCGAGTTTTATTGATTGACACATTTCAACGTTATTTACATAAGAACCATTTGAAAATGTCGCGAATCCAGTGGTGTAGTTAGAATTTTTCTAAAAAAATCGCTAGTAATTTTTTTAGATTTTTGACCTTGAAAAATGAGATCTGGAAATGGAGATTTATTCATAAAATTTGGTGTCTTACTAGACTTTTAGAATGTCTACCTAATGAAAAAAAAAAATCATTCGAATCGGTTGAAAAATGTAGATTTTATAGGGGTGCTCCGGTCTTAAGTGGGTCACACTGTATGTATTGGAACAATGTACGTTGGGTTGCATATAAGTAAATCGTTGATTAATAGAAAATCATTCATTAACAGGGGTCGTTAATCAACGATTTTGAGTGCGTTAAAATACATCGTAAATAAACTGTCGACGGAAAAATGACAACCAAAGTTGTTGATTTTATTTTCACATCATCGTTGTCCGAGAAAAATCGACAAGGGAACAAATTGACAGATTTTCAAATGAAGCACCTGATACCAAATTTCTCATGATTGAAGTGGCAACCCTGAACAATGAAACTTTCAATGTAATCATGAGACATTCCCCCCAAAAATCGAATAGTTAGAAACCATTCTAACTTTTGTCATAAGAAAATTAAAACAATGCAAAATAGTATAGGTTCACTGAATGTTCATTCAGTGGCAATAATTCCCACGCCAAATAGATACTTTACTTTTTATTTATCTATATAATATCTAATACATGGACGTGGGAATATGAACGATAATAAAAACGAATACAGCTGTGGAAAGCAGAAAATTCAATATCATCCAGAGGCGTTATTATCAACATCTTTAATTAAAAATAAGAAACGTGCTTGTAGCTCTGAAAGCATATAGGCGCTTGAAAATATCAAATAATAAACATCTTTATCTCTCCACCAGAAAACCATATCTCTACATAGATCATGACTCATAATAATCCTTGAACCTTTTTCAACCACGCTTACCTATGTAATTCCATAGTGCTTTGTCATGAATATACGAACTGATTACAATTGAAAAATAATATGCATAAATAACAATTTTCATCTTTTTGTGATCTATATTCTTATGGAAAATAGCTTTCGGTTAAATAAACTTTTTTAAGAAATTGGAAAATTCTAGCAGTTTGTTTTCTAGTTTCAATGGATTGAATGAAAATCTAAACGACTATATGGTATTGAAATTTATCTATTTATATAAACATTCAGCCCTATGCTGTATCACTTCCGTTAAAAATATCGTCTTATTCGCCATTTTCGTTATTTTGCTATGATTGGTAATAGCAAAATAACGGAAATAACGAATAACGGTGACGTTATTTTTAACGGAAGTGATACAGCATAGGACTGATTGTCTCATCACCATGCTATACCATGCAATACCCTTCCTAAGATATTATTTTTTATTTGAATGGAGTGACTCGGACAACTAGGATGTGATGAGTTCATTTCTAGGAAAGTTCAATTTCGAATTAAAGCACACATATCAAATCGACCTAAAATCGAATTTTTGACACCCTGTAGCTCGAAAACGTCATCGCATTGATCTGTAAATTGAACTTCATAATGAGGATGAAAGGGCCCTTATCAAAATTTGAGCAAAATTAGCCAAAAACAAAATTCTGAGTATAAAGTCGTTCCGTTTCAAGTTCAAAGTAGGAGATTCCGATATTGAATTCGAAAAAGTGAAACAAAAAAAACGTACCATACTATCAAGTTTTAAAAAGACTTCAGCAAAACACCAACTGTTAATTTCAAGTTCTAATGAAATATAGAAAAATATATATTCACACACACATTTTAGAGCGGCTTTACATTTATGCAATGCATTTGCAATGCAAGACAGGTATTGCAAGGCAATTTAGAAATTGTGTCTTACATTTATGCAATTATTGTTGTATTGCCAGCAGTTTATACCAACATAATATATTTCGAGAAAATCTAACCTCAATAAAATATTTTGATATTTTGTTGGTTTGTACTTTACTGAAATTCGAAAAATGACATTCCACCTATCACTAACGCTTGTGACAAATTTTCTATTTCTTTTTTAAGTTGGAGTTAAAGGTTAGGAGACATTCGAAAAACTATATCTACAGGTACTTTAGTGTGCTATTGGTATTGAATTTGAATTCACAGCAAGAACAAAAAACTTCGCATGACAGTACGGTTTGACATGTCTATAATAAGCCGGGAACCGGCACTCTAAACTACGCTCGCAGCTCATGATCTGAACTGACAACATTCTGAGAAAACTGCTCCAAAAGTGTGGCCATTGTTGGCTTAGATATTGTGTCTCGATGATCCTGGACTATGCTGTATATATGGAATGAACAGATGAATTTATCTTCTTTCGTTTCGGATGTTCAGGGGTTTCTGAAAATCCCGTGGTTCGACAAAATTATCTGTCATTTAAAAAGAATGAGTTTTTGGACAGCCTCAGAATTTTTTCTCTCTCTATATATCTCTATATATATATATATATATATATATATACATATATACATATATATATATATATATATATATATATATATATATATATATATATATATATATATATATATATCTATCTCTATCTCTATCTCTATCTATATCTCTCTCTCTATATCTCTCTCTATATCTCTCTCTATATCTCTCTCTACATCTCTCTCTATATCTCTCTCTATATCTCTCTCTATATCTCTCTCTATATCTCTCTCTATATCTCTCTCTATATATATATATATCTATCTCTCTATATATATCTCTATCTCTCTATATATATCTCTATATCTCTCTATATATATCTCTATATCTCTCTATATATATCTCTATATATCTCTATATATATCTCTCTCTATCTCTATATATCTCTCTATATATATCTCTCTATCTCTCTATTTACCTCTCTCTCTATCTATATCTCTCTATCTCTCTCTCTCTCTCTCTATCTCTCTCTCTCTATATCTCTCTCTATCTCTCTCTATCTCTCTCTATCTCTCTCTATCTCTCTCTCTATCTCTCTCTCTATCTCTCTCTCTCTATCTCTCTATATCTCTATCTCTCTATATCTCTATCTCTCTATATCTCTATCTCTTTCCCTATCTCTTTCCCTATCTCTTTCCCTATCTCTTTCTCTATCTCTTTCTCTATCTCTGTCTCTCTCCCTCTCTCTCTCACGCTCTCTTTCTCTCTCTCTAACGCTCTCTTTTTCTCTCTCTCTCGCGCTCTCTTTCTCTCTCTCTCGCTCTATTTCTCTCTCTCTCTCTAACGCTCTCTTTTTCTCTCTCTCTCGCGCTCTCTTTCTCTCTCGCGCTCTCTCTCTCTCTCGCTCTCTCTCTCTCTTTCTCTCTCTCTCGCTCTCTTTCTCTCTCTCGCGCGCTCTCTTTCTCTCTCTCGCGCGCGCTCTCTTTCTCTCTCTCTCTCTCGCGCGCTCTCTTTCTCTCTCTCTCGCGCGCTCTCTTTCTCTCTCTCGCGCGCGCTCTCTTTCTCTCTCTCGCGCGCTCTCTTTCTCTCTCTCTCGCGCGCTCTCTTTCTCTCTCTCTCGCGCGCTCTCTTTCTCTCTCTCTCGCGCTCTCTTTCTCTCTCTCTCTCGCGCTCTCTTTCTCTCTCTCTCGTGCTCTCTTTCTCTCTCTCGCGCTCTCTTCCTCTCTCTCTCTCTCGCGCTCTCTTTCTCTCTCTCTCGCGCTCTCTTTCTCTCTCTCTCGCGCTCTCTTTCTCTCTCTCTCGCGCTCTCTTTCTCTCTCTCTAGCGGTCTCTTTCTCTCTCTTCCCGCGCTCTCTCTCTCGCGATCTCTTTCTCTCCCTCTCTCGCGCTCTTTATCTCTTTCTCTCTCTCTCGCGCTCTTTATCTCTCGCACTCTATCTATCTCTCTCTTTCTCTCTCTCTTTCTCCTCTCTTATTCTCTTTCTCTCTCATACCCTCTCTTTCTCTCGCTTTCTCTCTCTCACACGCTCTCTCTCTTCTCTCTAGCTCACTCGCTCTATTTGCTCTCTCGCTCTATCTCGCTCTCTCTCGTTTTATCTCGCTCTCTTTCTCTTCGGTTACAGGTCAAATTGAATATTTCAACTATTATTTTGGTTTGCGAATGACCGACTTAATACTTCACATATTTTATTATTTATTGATCAATCATAGACAAGATTTGGTAAAGTAGCAGATTTGCATTTTATAATAATATTATTTTACAATTTTATTTATATAATGTAAACTAAACTTATCGGGACGTGACATAACAATTGACAACTCAACTAAACTTCTTACATTTCAGTGGTAAAATAATTAAATATATCGTATTACATATTCAGGATAAAACTCATTGTCGAAATACTTTACGAGAACATCCCCATCGCTTTTGGCAGACGAATCGATAGGAGCGAGGGGCATCACCAAACCAGGAGTACCTCGACATCTGGCTACTTCAAGAACCTTTGCGACGAACATAACTCTTATTGAAGAATGGAACCCACGTGGATAGCCCGAAGCATATTTGGAGGTGGGAGAGAATGACACCCCACAGCCGAACTTGCTGAATCTATAACCGCTAGAGCCCATTTTGCGCCAATCGAAATTATTTCTGCAAATCGAATCTACGTTACGATCCTTGGTCCCGTGGAACAAAGTATGCTCTTTAACAGATCCGAGTATGGTTTGCTTCTGTTTCATTTTGAGATTATACTGAACGTACAGAAAAGGATTCTGAACTCTTTCAATTTGTACGACGTTCCTTAAAGGACTGGTCAATTCGAACTTTCTCTCCACATTTCGGTATTCCGCAGAATTTTTCGACAAGTCCACCAACTCGTGGGCTGTGTTCTCGTCAATGTTTTTCCACTGCGAAGTGTTGGTGTGACTGAGACATTCACGTAGTATTGAAGCGTTTTTCACAACTGCAGTTGGGGGTTGTACAACTCGATTTTCTTCCTCTAACGTGAGGGCATCGAAAACATCTATTATCTCTTCCAAGTGACTCATTTTCAATCACACCGATCAAAAAATTGTTCGATAAATAAACTCGCACAATTATACCTATGTACCGCGGATTTAATACACAATAATAATACTCGTGCAGTTGCAGAATTGCATCGCACTGAGAGCATCAGTTAGTGAAAACTGAAATAGAAAAACGCGAGGCATGGGATTTACCCGCGGCAAGGAGGAAATCGATGAAATCATGCGACGCAATTTCTGTTCGTAATATGAAAACAATGTTGCCATACCTATTACGTTCACGTTCCTAGTATACGTGTGCCCAAGATATGGATGAACAGTAAAAATTACAAAGTGGGTTAAACGGGCAAAAAGTTGCACAATTAAGGGGTCAATAAATAGATGTTGAGACATCCCAAAAATGTTGTTAACTTCCGGAGATAATCGAAAAAAAAAACGAATGGATCCGCACATTTCTCATGAGAAATGGCTTTCCGTAAATTCAGCTGAATTTTCGATATATGCTGTAGTTCCCCATGTGCTGATCAAAAGTGTCCATAGTCACAATGCTCAAAAATGGACAGTAGAGATATGGAGCAATAAAAATGGATTTCTTTCCCTTTTTGCGGTTTTTTCTCATCCTCTGGAGAGCTTTCATTTTGGGTTGATCGATAATTTTAAATACACTGCTCTACACTAGCCATGAAATAAGGTACAAATTCCAAGGTTTTCTTCACATCTATACAGGCTACGAAATAACTCTATAATAATTATGATTTTCTGAAAACGACATATTTTAGACATATTTCGAAGAAAGATCGAAACCACTAATTCTGAATATATCCGACGTCCTATAATATCGAATATGTTCTCCAAAGTCACAGCAAATAATAATAATAGCCGTCCTCCATTATTTTTTTCCGTTAGGAATTATCCAGACAGGCCCTGTATCCGGAGCCCCGACACTTCCGGAGGACGCGCTGGTGTGTCATTAACCCCAGTAAACACTTCACACGTCCATGGGGTGAGTGATTACTGGGTCCGAAATTACGGCCTTCTGCATTCTTCCAGCTAAGTTTTCTGCCGCATCATGGCAAGCCGGTATGATCTTCAAGTTCGAGAACAGTGTGTCCACTGTCCATCATTCCATCAAGGACCCCTATTATCAGAACCACCATCTTGACAGAATGGTTTGGGTAAAGCCTGCGGAGTTCAAAGAGTAGATCTCGAAATTTGGTCCGTTTTTCCTCCTCTTTTCGGACGATGTTCGTTTCGTTTCGAAAACTCAATGACGAAAATCGTCCTACTTTGATGGTCGAGGACTACATCAGGCTTATTGGCTTGTATTTGCCTGAGGGTGGGGAATGAGTAGTTCCAATAGATTCGGCACTTCTCATTCTCCTCAACGGACTCAATATCGCCCGGAGCATAAGGTAACACCGGTGTCTCGTCTACACCGTACGAGTGTCGTAGATGGTAGTACAACACTCGTAGGGCCGCGTTATGCCTTTGGATATAGGCTGAGACCGCATAAGCTGGACAAGCTAACAGCAAATGCATTGTGGTCTCAGCTGCCCCACGACACGCTCTGCATCTAGTGTCAGGGACCTCTATACCCATCACGCGACTGCGGTAGACGAGAGTTTTGAAGACACCATCCTGGCAGGACATTATGAATCCCTCGGTTTCCGATAACTGATAACTGATCTTTAAACTTCTCAAATAATGATTCAATCTGATTTCTGATATTTATTCCTGATAAGAATACAAAGTCATGGCAAATCAAATAATAATGATACTCCCTGATAAACACTCATAGAGTGTATCCAAAGGCATAGCCTGTGAGGTACAACATTTCTTCCAAAACTTTTATTGATTCGTTCATTAAATTCCCGTAATACATTCTTTATCATTCTTGGAGTAATTTACTGGCATGAATATGAAATAATTCACTTCAAATCATCAATATTTCGAAAAGGTCTCTGCTGTTGACTGTTTTTAGTAGCCCCATAGAAAATAATCCAGAGGGGTTTAAGTCTGGAGATCTAGCCGGCCAAAAAATTTCGGAATATTTCCTAACTGCCACTGTACTTATGGCATGTTGCACCGTCTTGGTGAAACCATATACGCTGACGGTCTTGTAAGGACAGTTCATCTAGAAAGTTGTTAAATTCATTTTGTAGAAAATGTCGCCATTCATGGACTGTCGAAAAAAATATGGTCCTAATATTTTATTCTTGTAGACCACACCACACGTTTGTCTTGAAGCAATACTTATCGTAAAATGGGGATTACTGTCACACCACCAGCGACAATTTTGAGAACTGACAGTTCCATTGGAAGTGAACGTCGCCGCATCAGAAAAAAATATTTTTTTACAAAAACGGATCCTCTTCTAACTTTCCTCTCTCAAACCGCTTATCATAATCAGTTTCTTTCCATATATGAACAAACTGCGGTTTATATGGATGATATATATATATGTTTTTTCAAATTATTTGCCATTGTACCTCTGCTTACATTTTATATCAAAGACTTTATATTTCGCATAGACATTTTTGGATATTCTACAACAGATGGCATTACTTGGAATTCGGTGTCATCAACTACAACCCGCTTCCTGGGTTTTTTATTAAAATTATCAATAATACTTCCAGGTCTCAAATTTATTCACAATATCACTGCCGCTTCTCGATGTGTTTTATAATTGTCTCCCACAATCAAAACTATTTCAATTTCATCCTCAGAAGTTAATAGAGCTATCATTTCTTGTATTTTATGAAATCTTACTAGCGTTTCGAGGTTTGCTATCAAGAATGCATTTGTTTTTTCGGTGCATTCTAGATTGAATATTGACGTGTATAGACGAATAAATGATACTGCACATCATTTTTCAGAGCATTCCAGATTGAATTTCAATTTGTTGACATACAATATTAATACTTATACAGAGAAGATGTAGTAAAAAATAATTAAATCTGTTTTTTCTTGGGAGATGGAGAATTTTGAATATCTGAACGTAGTTTTCAATTAGGATCAAGTTTTTTAATTGAAGATTGTTGATATTGTGAAAAATTTACATTTTTCGACAGAACTTGAATGCAACAAATTATTGGTTTTAGGCTATGCAAAACTTTTTATCGAGAATAACTTTTATTCATAAAACGAATAATAATTTTTTTCCATTTACCGCCGACTCAATTGGACACACTGTATAATCGATGGTTCAGAAAGAAAAGCGTTATATTTTCCTCTAAATTCGAACACCTCGGTAAATATTTGAACACATAAAAAAGAGTATTTACGCTTCACCTTATGTCTTGATGGACATCCTCACGAACCCAACAG
Source organism: Chrysolina americana (assembly GCA_958502065.1). Lineage (NCBI taxonomy): Eukaryota > Metazoa > Arthropoda > Insecta > Coleoptera > Chrysomelidae > Chrysolina > Chrysolina americana. Next base: position 96,795,157 of record OY293411.1, read on the forward strand.
AAATTATCATAAAATTATAAAATTGGCAATGCGGGATATATTGACCAGTTCAGAAATTCGCCACACTAAACTGATGTCGGAATGTCAGCAATTTGAATCTACATTCTTCACTTAGTAGTTGCTATTCGTCTGTTTGATACTTACTTATTGAAGTCGTTTGTTTGAAATTCAGACAAAGTAGTAGCCCCAAGAGCAAGGGCCATCAAATTAAGAAGAAGTCGTTTGTTTTATGTTGAGGGCGGGAATAAATAATAAATAACACCCGAATTAATACATAATTTAATCTGTGTGTTCTAAAAATGAGTGGATCGGCTAAATATCCAGTTATCATAAGTGATGAATTTGTCGTCAGAGAGGGGATGGAGATTTCTATTAACGAGAAGATTTACACCAACAGAAACGGAAACGAAAGTACTTTACAGGATGTGATCAACCCCGTTGACAAAGACGTTGACAAAGACGTGTTAAAAACGGTAGAGAAGGGAGGAATCGACACCAATGCAAAGAAAATTGACATATCTGTCGTCAACAATGGATTGGACATACCATTCATCAAAGAAGAGATGGAACCTCCCTTTATCGGTGGAGTCATCGTTAAAGATGGGGTGATACCTCCTGTCGACAAAGAGGGGGTGGAAACTCTCACCGGCAAAGAGGAACCAGAAACTCCTATAGTAAAAGAGGGGATGCATACTACCATCGTCAATGAGGGCGTGCAAACTGCTGTGTTCAGAGGAGGAGTGGAAACTTCTATGGCCAAAGAAGGGTTGGAAACTCCAATGGCTAAAGTGGGGTTGGAAACTCCTATGGCTAAAGAGGGAGTGGAGACCAAGGAGGGGGTGAAAAATTCCGATAACAGTATAAGATTGGGCACTTCAGTTATCGAGGAGCTGATAGACATTCCGAAAAAAAGGTAAAAGTTTCATTAAGTATGTTGTTTCCAACAGAGTGTAAATGTAAGTAAAATGTTCAAGAATTGGATAAATGAATGTAGGTAGTAATAATTAGGTGAAGAGGGGTGTAAATTTTGATCTGGGTGATTTTTGAATAATAATGAAGATTATTTAGACAAAATTCTTCATAGAAGCCTATGCATCTTTTCAAACGAGGGAAAATGTAGACTTTCAAAACAGCTCAATGGTGTGTTGAAAAGTATTTAAAGACAAAAATCACAATGTAATGAAGAAATCAAATTTTATTCATTAGGTTTGAAATGTTTTTTTAGTGCCTTCATTTGTCAAAGTCATCATCTGTGTATAAATGCAAGTTTTTCTCAATACGATTTTTTAGTCAAACACCAAAACTAGCCAAACTACACTCGATGCACGTTCCCATTTGAAATAGAGTTAGGACCCGCCTAGAAAAAACTGAACACTCATTTTGTATAAGTAGTTAAACACAAACGTATAGGTCCACATTATTCAAAATTTATAAACAATCCTCATATCAGTTCTACATAACTTTCTGAAACTAATTTATGTTATTCCATTCGAGAAATTATATTTTACAAATGAAGTAAATAAATGAACTTATACCTGATTACCATTAAATCGATACCACTTTGAAAGGAGTATGATTTTTTCATTATTTCCAAAGGGCACGAATTGACACCGACTTTGTCAAAGAGCTGGTGGAACTTTCTAAGGATAAAGGCCAAATAGAAAGTATTTCTAATGAGGTCGTGAAACCTTCAGATAATGAAGAAGGAGAGACCATCCTTATCAAAGAAGATCAGAACAACACTGATACTCCTGTTGTCAAAAAAGAGTTGGCCATTTCCATCCTAACTGCCAAAGAGGACACTTCTCAAAATAGGTAAGAAATTAAAGTATTTTCTTCAAAATGAATACATCAACTACCCAAAATTTTGGGTTTTTGGAAGTCTTTTGATAAAAAAATAAAAAATTAATATCATCATCACGACTCAGATAAATTATATTACTGACTGGTTAAATTCATTTTAACAAGCTTGTTACTATTCATGAATATATATTTATATTTACATTTACTTGCTTATCAATTTAATATTTTACCTCTCAGGTCTAAACATACTGGAAGTTTTGTTATGCATTCACAAAAAGAAGTATTCAAACAGAATCAATACCAAAAATACCCGCTACACATGATTTGCACATATCCAAAATAACATCCTTTTGTGTATTCATTTGATTGTTATGTTTCAAAGCTCCTTTATTGTCATCAATAAATATGGTTGTGATATAGTTATTTACCTAACAAGTGCGGAAAGTAGTACTTTTCCGCACGCGATGGCAGTTGCATGAACGATGCGGAGCGGAGTTAGTGCAAGCCGTCAAGGGTGGAAATAGTATATTACATTACTAGTGCGGAAAGTGACATTTTTCACACAAGTGTGAAATATTGTGGCACGAGGCGTAAGCGGCAATCACACGAGTGTGAAAAATCACTTTCGCACGAGTAATATACACTATTTTTCCTACGACCACATAATAATTTTACCAAATAATGTATAAAAATATTTTGACATTTTACACAAATTTTTCAAAGCCTGCTTATTATATACAATAAATAACTAACAAGACGATTACAAGATTGCCTGACTTAAGTAGAGATTTGATATATGAAAATAAACATAAATTTTGAAAATTCCTTGCTTTATTTAGATGATTCAGAATGCTTTTAAATGGATAGTTGTTCAAATCAAACTCCAAGAAATTTTTAATAATTAATTTAAATACAAAATTATTTCTATATGACATAAAACCGACGAGACCAAAATCATAATCAGACATCTTTTATTTTTGATAATAATTACTAATCAAGATACACTCTAATACAAGATATTTTCTTGTCATAATATGTGTCCAATAGCTCAGTTGGTAGGCAGCGGGACTCGCCGTGATTTCTGACGAAGAGTACGAGGGTTCGATCCTCGCCCGCGGAAACTTTTTTATACAATATGAAAAAAATTACACTTCTCAAATAGATTGCTGCCTCCACGCACAATTAATGCACCTAACATTCACTACTTACTCAAAATAACTTTTGACGTTTGACATAAATTGTTCAAAGTCTGCTTTTTATATATAATAAATACTCAGCAAGATGATTACATGATTGCCTGACTAGGTACAGGGAATTGATATATGAAACTATTTAACGAAAAGGAACATACATTTTGAAAATTCCTTGCTTTGTTTAGATGATTCAGAATTTTTTGAAGTGGATATTTCGTCGGCTAGTCCTAACAATCTAATGTCCAAGAAAATTCAATGAGACAGAACCATTCTGACTTCATTTATTTTTAATAATTACTTTTTAGTATAAAATATTTGAAGCAATGTATTCGAAAAGTGTAATTTTTTTCAATATCATAATGAAAAATAAGTATTCGCGGGCCAGGATCGAACCCGCGAACTCTTCGTCAGAATTCAATATGTCCCGCTGCTTTACAAACTGAGCTAACGGAGCGTGCAGAAAGTAACTTTCCGCGCCTGTGTGGAAAATATTTCGCACGTTTGTGATATAAGCCTCTTTCTCTGTTACTATACAGTGCGATATACGTCCCATGTGGTCGTAGGAAAATATATTTACTGTGTTACGACTATACTGCCTATATTGACTTTTTTTAGTTTTTCATGAATCAATGGAGACTATGACTATGACTAAATGATGTTTTCAACTCGGGGTATTTGTAACGTTGCAGAAAAAATTAAAAAAGTACAGGGATTCTTTATAATCTGTTTTCCTTTCTTGAAGTTTTAAAACAGTTGGTCCCAAGAATTTTGCTTGTGTTTTTTAAAGAGCTTATAATTAGGAAATGTCACTAATTTAAAATTTTTTCTCCATTTTCAGCAACTCAATGATGGATGACGAAAAACGAGATGTTCAAGCAGCAAAAAAAAATTGATAAAAACATATCTATCATAAAAGAACTGATTCTGGAAACGAATTTATCAAAGTGGAGCAATATCAACTATGACGAACCATACACAACAATAGAGCTATCTTCGTATTCATGGGAATACAAACATATCTACAATAAATTTGATAAAAACCATTATCGGATCATAAAAGATATTAAACGAGTTCAGAATCCATTTCTTTACACGCAGTACTATCTGAAGAAAAAACAAAAACAAAACGTGAACGGAAAAGTTAAAGAACATATTTTATTCCACGGAACAAAGGATTGCAATGAGGATCCGATATGCAGAAACAACTTGGATTTTCGTAAAATGGGATGCAATGGTTTTGTCTACAACAAATTTGGTAACGGAATATCCTTTGCAACCAATTCCCAGTATGCAATAGATTATCCTAGAAAGTTCAACAGTTCGGTGCGCACTATGTTTGTTGTGAATGTGCTAGAAGTATCAAGTTGTCCTGCTCAATCTGGCTTGATCATACCACAAGAGCCTGCTGTCCTGGCAGTAAGCACAAACGTTTATGTGAAGTTTTTCGATAACGAATTCTATTCAGAATATATAGTACATTATGAACGATAATTCGTCTAAAAAATTTTCAACCTCTCCTTCGAGAATATTCAGAAAATACCTCATTTTAATAAAAAATTATTTATGCTATGTTCCCTGAGGACCCTTAAATTTTAAGAATATTGCAAAGAATTCACATGATGGCTATGGTAGTGAATGTTGCCAAAGTTGGATTTGAAATTAATTTGTCAATAGGTACTCGTTCACTTTTGAGTTTTAAAATATTTGAAGCAACTTCCACATTTCTTGCATAGTATATAATACAGAAGAATTGTAAGTACAATTTCAACTGAAAGAAGTCAACAAATCAAGAAAGACAAAAATCAGAAAATGTATAGGATCATTTGATCAAATAGCCATAAAATCCAAAATTATTCAAATCAAATCCACTGATTCTAAGGAACTTGTCAGGATTACTTTCAAATATATAAATGCTTAAACATTATTTCTCATCGTTTGAGGTAGGTACTCACTTCTGTAGTATTTCAATTTAAAATGACAATATTGTGAAAAAGAATTATTTTATGTTGAAAGGCACATTTTTATGGAAACATGTTATTTATTTTAAAGTTATTAAACTTTGACTTTTAATAAAACTGAAGTTTTTTTGACAAATGGGGGGGGGGAATAAAGACAAATTGCAACTTCCTGATGAGAATGCATTTCTATCATTCTATGATAATTCCTTCAAGATCAAAATCATAATTAGACATACCTGTTACTCTTGAATAAGATATATGTATGATAAATGTAAACAAGTTCAATGGACCTTTCCACGGACTATGAGAAAACACTGTAATTAGGAAGTATATACGCTAATATCACTTGAGATTTTTTATTTATTTTTTCTGACCGCCAGTTTTTCTATAATTTGAAATAAAGGGTTTCGTGACGTCACGTTCATCAAAATTAAACTTGGCAACGTCGTATAAGTTATACACCATGGAATCTCAAATTCTATGATGGTTGTCATAGGATACCAGATGGGTTTGTTCGTCTGTTTCAGGGAACAGATCAATAACAATTGTTTTTCTCTGTTTCACTCATTTGCTCACCTTATGTGATACAAGATAGATGCTAGTATATCTGTATGCTGGAAACTAAAAGACTCTTGAATATTTTATTTTCTGAGGTTGATGCGGGTTTCAAATAGGGAACAGGCATGTATCCCCGTTCAGAAATATTTTTATTTGCACATGAACGTTATCGCCCGAAATTTTGTGGTTCGTTTCTTCTAATTCTTAATTGAAAATGCTACTTTTTTCATCCATTAGTGTCACGTCAAAATGTATGCAACTAACAGTGCACTGAGTCCTAACGAAATATATATGAACGAAGCTGCGCTAACATGAACTTTCAGTAACCATTACATAAGGTTTAGAATCTGCGGTCAAAAAGATAATGTTATTAATTTAATTATTTCGCTATTATCAGCAATATTTGAGAAATATGTATTTGAATTCGATAGAAGAAGAATTAATACATCTTATAGAATGGTTAACGTAAAGAAAGTCTTCTTAATAACTTCTGAATAAATTCAAGAAAATCAATTATGCGTCGACCAATAGCAAAATAGAATCATGCTGCTAACTTCATGTTGTTTGCTCGTAATCGTGTCCACAGAACACACATTATGTCATAATTATGTAATATGTATTTGAGATTTTTATGAAAAAGTATCAATGTCTGCATAGATGAAAATGTCTGGTAAACTTATTTCATCTTTCGACATCTTCAGCAATGTTTTCAAATTCAAATAGGAATAAAATGAAACACTTGGCTGATCACCACTTTACTGTTTCGTGGTTAAAATTATAAGCGCCATCTAGCGGGGATGCACTTCCTTGCAGCATGAAGTTAGATGTAGATGAATATTCAAATTAATTTCGTCTATAAATGGGTGTAGTTAAGCAGAAAACGTTCATCTCAAAAATAGCAACTATTCAAAATGTCAACTTGAAATTGTTATATACCTATGTCATATAAATACAAACAAAATTTAGTCACTGAAACAATGATTTCACATTTGATTCAACACAACGATTGTGTGGACGATTTCTGCAAATTTAGCAAACAGGAATTATATAGTTGGACGTTTCCTGCTTAACTTCATTCAAATTATGTATAATCCTTTCAGAAATTTTCTTTACGGAAATATCGTTTCTTCTATCCTTCATATACAAGGCCCGCTGTAGGCAATTCCTTAAATATTTACTTATTTCTTGTGAGAGCATAAAACAAAAAGAGCTGTTATGATACTTCTGTTATCGTTCTTATGTAATACGCACTTAAGGTCGAGAATGACGCATATCATTTCGCGCTAAATGATTTAGGACTCGTTGTAATGTTGGTTGCATATTTGTGACGTCATCACTAATGCAGTCCATTTAAAAACGCACTCCTAGCGACTCCTATCGATACTTCACTCGGTTCAAACTTTCACCGTTTGAGAGCTCTTAAAAAGCTTTGTAAAACTGTCAAAATTACTCATCATTCCGCTAACAACCACAAGGAGCGCTAGTGTTTGGGGGAAGTTATTCGACTTCAAGGTTAAATTGTGTTTAAATCAAAGAGCAATTTCAAAATTCAAAATTTCGATAAAAAATTGGATTGGTTTCCATTAAATGATATTTTTGAGGCCCAAATTGATACAGAAAAGCCAAAAAATAAAATCATGCGTGTTCCCTGTTCAAAGTTTTGTTGTTTGTGTTGAGTAATTTCTGTATTCCTTATAACCTTGAAAATGTCTAAAAAGTGCTTTGTACCCGGTTGTCTAAAAACCAGTGAAATTTCAAATAAAGTATGTGTTCTTTGGTAATAACAACTTTTGTTCCATAAGAACTGTTATTATAATTTGCGGTGTTGACAACAATAGTTTTTCATCAAAAGGCAGCAGGTTCGTTCAGAAAATTTGAAAGTTACAAATAATATAAAAAATTGCTTTTACGTAAAATTTTTTGATGTGTTGATCCAGTGACAAAGTTTCAATTATTTCTCGATGGCTTATAATCAGCCAGTAGCTACATTTTATAGGAGAACGATAATTTTGTATTTTGTAAATGTGATATTTATCTAAAATAAAAAAAGTACAGTGGCACTCGTTGATAAATAGACATTTTAGACTATTAACAATCGATTGAAACGAGTTTTACAATTGATTTTTCGTAAATGTAAAGGTCCATTGGCGCAGTGGGTAGAGCGTGGGACTCAACGCTTGATTCAACCAGAGAGGTCATGGGTTTAAATCCACTGTATTAAGTTCCGTTTTTTTATCATGAAAATTTGTTAATATAGTTAATATCTCAATACCTATAACCACTCTAAAGTGCTATTTATAGTAAAATAAAGTATTCTGACCTTTCCCATATCTTACTCATTAATCATAAGACAGTTGGTAGTGAGCATGGCAATATATTCAAAAGCACTTACATCAATTTCCTTGTCTAACCATGCTGCTACTTTTGGTCCAAATTTCTTGACTCCGTAGATCCACATGATCATGAATGACAGCCCATTGTAGAAATTGTGTTCCAAAACATAGATTTCTTTACTGACGAGGTAGGTGGACAGCGTTACAAAGAAAGTATATGGTCCTGTGACACCAGTTTTATTGTAGAATATCTGGAACCATTCTTCTGGAACAAATCCCAGGCGGACCTTGCCTGGTTGTTGCCTCACCTAGATGACAAAAAATAAATCAATGCATATACTGGAAAAATAAGATAATAAATTTTCGAAAAATTCAGTATACTTTAATTCATGTTCAATAGAAAGTTGAGGGTATAGGGCCTAAAGTTAAACTTTCAGGTAGCAGTAGTACTTAAATTAAAGTTAATGTTAGGTAAAATAACCTCTTAAAATTTTCCTATACGGCTTGTCTCTTGCTACTCAAGTGTTGTGAGGCAAATAATGTCTTAATGAATGAGAACAGTTCTTAAAATATATTGGTAGAATGAGAACGAATTTCAGTAAATTTCAAATTTTTCATTACATGACTTAAATACCTAAGTAAATGATTATAGTAATAGTTTTCATGCTTCTTGTAGCCCTGATACTTATGGTCTTTATTTGTTTTGTGTAAAATTCTAGTCAGACAAAGGTAGTTGTTAGCAACATTCAATATATGGTAATGCAATTAATTCTACCAAAAAGTATAATCAGTTGCATAAATTCTAGGGGTACAAACTTCTGCCAATCAATGCAGGGTTTGTATGGATGGCTATTTCAACTTTCACAACTTTCGAGATCGTTCTTTAAAAAATGGAATTTATTGAAACAATCTACAATTAAACAATATAATGAAAAATCTAGTTATGCTTACTTTTTAATGTAGAATAATACTTGTGAACTATAAACCGATTATGATAGAGAATTGGGGAAGTTTATAATTGAGAAATTACAGTAGTTGTTGGCTCATGCTATCTTGATTGTCATATTCAGTTGTATAACAAGTACATGCTTTTGGTCCTGTTCAATCAACTAATCTAGAGACAATTTCAGTCTCTAATACTCATTCACTCAAGTAATTGAGGATTTTTAAAAACTTAGTGTGGATTCATGCAGCACCAATTAACAATTATCAAGTAGCAATTATCAAGTATCAAGTACAAGTTGAACTCCTTGTATTACAATGAATGCATTCATGCAGACAATTAACAATTATCAAGTAACAAGTAGAAGTTGGCCAACTTTTATCTTTCTACTCTAATTGAACGAGATTTTCTTCTAGTGCGCAACTAGTACGCAGATGATCATGGATTGGTCAGTATAATGACGGAAAGCATCGAAAATCAACAAAGAAAATGCTTGAGTAGCCTCCATTTCAATGATAATCGTGAATGCACAAAATTGATTATAAACATTTGGAAAACGAATAGAATCTGAATGTTTAAACAGTTTCCAAAGTGAGGTTAACTGAAATGGCACGGATCTGCTTTGTGCGCATGCTCACTTGTTCCTTGGTAATTGTTAATTTGGCAGCATTTTCAATACTTGCTAATTGATAATTGCTACTTAATAATGGTTAATTGGTGCTGCATGAATCCACACTTAGTCACTGAAAGTATATTCCTTTAAAATCTTCTTCAAAATTTATCCTGCTACTCAAATTAAGTCACTGGAAAACCTTAAATGAGGCTAAATGAGACAATGTTGAGATGTATTATGGATGCGAATATGACACATAGATGCACATAGATGATTTTTCAAAGGACTCAAATTGGTACATTATGGATATAATGATGTAACTGATGTCTTGCAAAATACTGCACTTCAATTCTTGTAGTCTGCGGACTGGAACACAAGATGAAAAAGAAATATTTTGAAAATAAGCATGCCAAGAGATGAACAAGCAGCTCATGATTCAACTCACAGGTCTCCTGAATAATTCTGTGGACTCTTTCTCATCAGTTTTGGCCACTTGGGAATTTGCCGAAGATGTAGCTGTAGCTCTGATGCAGGATGCTACAAGGGATCTTGATGACTGTCCTGAAATTTTCAAAATTGATTGAAATATGAAAAATTGCAGGAGCTGATTGACCTATTACATAAACGGTAGAGTACGGATTGACGTATACATCAAAAAATTAGTATATTATAGATTATTAATAATTTTACCTGAAAGTATTGCAGCCCTGGATAACATGTTTGTTGTTGATAACTTATTCAATGCGAAATATTAATGAATAACTAGAATTTTACAATTGAAATCCAAAAAATGTTAACCCAAATCCCTAAATTACCGAACCATTCAAAGTCAACGAAGACGTCAAATGTCAAAGTCAAAGTAAGACCCCAGAATAAGCAAGAATTCCTATCCACAACACTTCCCAATAAACAATCCGCATGGACCAAACAAAACTCTATTTTAGTTGCGCCTGCGTGGTGTGCAATGTAATTTTTGATTATGTTGAGGATCAACTTGTCAACTTGGATATATCAAGGTCCAGCCCCTGGACTCCGATGATTAGAAATGTTTTATAGAATCGAAATGTGACGTCATATTCGAAATATCGGTACCTCGGCACTATGCTTCCCCATTTCTAACGTTCGAATATGACGTCACATTCTCGACACATTTCGATACTATGAAACATTTCTAATCATCGGAGTCCCAGTGCAGTTTGGTTAGATTATGGCTTAAAAATGAAAAAAGAAGGGAACATGATCTAACCTAACCAAACTAACTTTGTTATCCAAGTTGAATACTTGGGCACAGCTTATGACTACTATTATACCGCCTTAGCATCGACTCAAATATACCGCCTTGGCCAGGATAGTTCTGATTGGTTCATGCGGATTGCCTAGTGGGAAGTGTTGTGGATAGGAATTCTTGCCCAGAATAAGGGCCGTTTTCCAATTGCCACAGGGAGTAGCTCCGAGTAACTCTGGATAGCTCCTGAAGTGATCTGAAAGATCAGGATATATCATATTCCTATTAAACGTCATTGATCAAGTCAGGTGCGGTTCACTTCAATTTCAGTTCAGGGGTAACCTGAGCTGCTTTACAATCGCCACAGAGAGAGTAGTTCCGAGTAACTCCGGGTAGCTCTTGAAGTGATCTGACGCATCATGATAAATCATGTTCCAATTAAATTCCATTTATAAAGTCAGGTACAGTTCACTTCAGGTTCAGTTCAAGGGTTAAAAGCTCCACTGCGTGCTACTACCCCTGGAAATTAGAATGCGGCTAATCTCCACTGGGTGCATCTAACCCTGGCAATTGGAAAGCAGCCACAGTATACGTAATAACCTCCGAGCAATAAAAATATTTTTATTGCTCGGAGGTAATAGCCAGTAGTTAGCTAGTTTCAGAACATTTGATGGTTGAGAGAAAAAGAAGTTATTTAAAACCCGTGCCCATGATCGAATAAAGTCTAGTTCATACCCTTGCGAACATCCCAATTTTTATGCGAATAAAATGGCTCCCAGTCATACCGGACCAATCGTTGATGCAGAATTAACAATGTCGGCAGCCATTTCATTCGTAGAAAAACTGCGAAGTTCGCAAGGGTACGAACTAGACTTAAGGGTGAGTTCTCGATGCATCGTCTTTGCTTTTGGCAAATTCTCGACGCGATTTGCCAAATCGCCAATCAGAATGCGTGACGCATGACGCGAAAAGCAATCGATGCATTGGGAACTCACCCTAAGAGTTTGGTCAAACTCTCTCGAAGTGATGTCATGTTTGTATATAATCCTTGATTTGTTTCAAGTTTTATGGAATCAACTAGTTGGAATTACGTCACTTAAAAGCAATTTGATCCAACTATTTGACCGTGATCCATGGGATTGAATGCTGAAAGCTGAAACACAATACCAGAAGTTTCATGTTTTTAGCATTAGAGTTTTACACTTTTAGATTTTCTTTAAACAAGAAAATGTTATTGCCATTATCATTATGGTCACTCCCCACAAACCATATTGTTCGCACTACGCGTTATTAGCTGCTTTCCAATTGCCAGGGGTAGTAGGGTAGTAGCACCCAAACCCAATGGAGTTCGTTACCCATGAACTGAACCTGAAGTGGACCGCACCTGACTTTATGAATGAGATTTAATGGCAGGCATGGACGATATCGATCCCGCCAGAGAGCGCTAGTGTGAGTGGAGGTCATGAGTGACAGTAATAACAAGTACTAAAGCAAAAAGCCTCATTTATGAATTGAAAAAAAGAAAAGTAAAAACTTCGATCCGGCCGCAAATAACAGTTGATACAAAAATGAGTGGATGGAATCGGTGCATAAACGTCAGTTTGTAGGTTCACTTGTCTATATTTGGTGAAATTTATTTACTGGCTATAAATCTTATTTTTTCACATTACTCGGTTATGATTGGAATAAACTTTTCATGTCCGTTATGTATCAACTACTCCAATCTGACCTCCACTAACAATTGCGCCATCTACGTTAAGCTTACCAGAATACAAGCCATTGGATCATGATTTTCGTGATCTGTCAGATCACTTCAGGAGCTACCCGGAGTTACTCGAAGCACTCGGAAGGTACTCCTTGTAGCAATTGGAAAGCGGCGAAATCTTAGTCTTTGGCTTGAGAGTGAGGCGAGAGCTGCATTCTTGAGAATTTTGAATGAAGGGCTAGTGATCACATACCAAAATAAATATCAGCATTTATAATTTATAATTACCATTTTCTCATATAAAACGGATCAAACCGAAATGAATCCACGACCGGGGGACGTACCAAAAGTGTCTCCTGCGGGGACCATGGACGTTGTACCCAAGTGGGGCCTTTCTATAGGACAAAGCCAATAGAGACATTATTGTTTATATTTTGAACTAGAAATGTATAGTTAAAAATAATAAAATTTGGATTTGGAAACAGTGGCCAAGGTTCAAATTCCTACACTGGAGCACATGCACTTTCAATTCAGATTTTTACATTGGTACATATTATATATATTATGATTACTGAAACATTAATCGAAAGTGCCTATTTGGATACAATTTTAGGTTATCCCAATTCTAGTAGGGAGTTTAAAGAGTCAACATTTGACGTGCAGATCGATACATATCGATGTGTATGGAAAACAGAAAATATCCAAGAAAATAATGTCTAATGGACTTGCTACTCTCAAATCTAGAATTATAACGTCTCGCCGTGATGCGGCAGAAATCTTAGCCGGATGAATGCAGAACGCCATCATCCTTGGGTCACATGCTCCTCGGACCCAGTAATCACTCAACCCAGATGAGGGAGGTGGGGAGTGACTATCTGGGTAATGATACCAGCAAAGAGTAGAGGTTCTCTCTACTCTTTGATACCAGCGCATTCTCCAGATGTATCGGGTCTCCAACTGAGACATTTATCACGGAAAAAAAATAATATTTTTTTTGAAGGAAACTGGGAGTGTAAATGAAAAGCGTACATACACAAAGAATGATTATTCCATTACTGTGGTGTATTTTTGTTTATAACATATAATAAATAAGGTGATATTATTTACAACTATAGCCTAATACAGATCTTGATATATGTATTGTTTCAGACGAGACATTTTTCAGAATATTAAGAATGTGGACAGATATGATGTGAAATATAGCAACATGCAAAATGATTTTGATGAAATGATTCATTTGAATTCACATTACATTTAGATATATCTTATATTAATATTTACATTAAGTTTAGTTATACAAATTGAAAAATATTTAGCAACTATACCTATACCTAGCTACAATATATTAAAGTTCTTTGTACAGATTCTACATGAATTGTATTACACTTAATTAGTTCTATAAGGAACATCCAATTAATTTCTAAACAGTACATACACGAAAATGTAAGTAACTATATAAATAAATGTACAACATAATATTGACAGTACTGATGTTCAGATTATCATCTTCATGCATTTTGATTTACAAATTATTACACTACATTTATCAGCATTAATGAAGAGCCGTAGAATATATTCAAATTTCTAGATGGAATCAATTTTGTACCGTTTAATGAATAGCTATACATTAAACACATATTGATTTGAAATTTTTTCTAGTCCATTTCAACTTTACAATTGTCAGAATTTAAGTGAGTGCTTGTGTACACAATTTCTTAAAAATTCTCATAGGTATCTATTCTGCAGTCTTTAAAATTGTTAACTTAATATTAGGTATCTGTTAATAACAACATTGTTTAAAGAGAAATAAGATAGTTAATCAACGCCTGTGGAATCAGTATTGGAGTAAAACGCTTGTGCCATCTAGCGTTTTTAGTTGAAAATTGAGATGAACTACAAAAAATGTAGAAGGTTTCTACTCAATACAAAATATTTGATGAAGTTTTCTTCGCAATTTCAACATATTTCAGAAATTGAATAATCTCGATTCTCGAATCTCATCACCAAATATAATTTGTATCCAAAAACTAACCCGTTTTTTGTATCAGACGTAACAACAGATTCCGAATGGATAATTTCATTCCCTTTTATGGCTTTTATGTGTTATTTATAGACAGTATCGAATTTTGAAATGTAATCGACACCTATCAGTTGGTAGTTTCATTACATCAAGTTGCGACTAATGGATATCGTTCCTTAAACAATGATCTACGACCTGACTAAGAAGACGAGTGATAAACCACTGATGAAACCCGGTTTTTCGACGTTTTTCCGGGGCCCACAGAAAACTCAATAATACATGAATCCAATAGCCCGATGTCTTACATATAAACTAATAATACCCCCCGCATAACTTGGAGGAGGCGGGGAAGTCTAACATCTTCGAGACTTAGCACCTACAGCATTTAACCGCCTACATAACACCGCAGGGCCTCCGCTTAATGCTATATAACTCCCTCCTACCCCCTCTGTGGCTAGTGATAGTTTAAGCATTTCATATATTTAAGTGTTGTGCGCTCATAAATTTTTACTGCTATTTATTGAAATATATTTCAATTGTCTTACTATCTTATAAGTCTTTATACAATGAAAATAATAATATTGCTTTCTCGATGTTGGTTAATGAATTGAAAAATAAGTTATAAAGAGAGCAATATGGTGGATTTTTTTTTCAGATTGGTGACATGGGACAATAAACTCCAAAGTCACAGGATAATGAAATTTACGAGAAAATCGTGGATATGCGAACTGTTTCATGACAATTATTGACGTTAGAAGTGAGATTTTCAAAATGAATAAGTGTTCACGGGATATACCTATTTCTATAAATTTTTTTTAATTGTTTCCGACTCTAAAAACCTTTGTCAATAAGAAATTATCTTAGACAATAAAGTATAATTTGATTGATTGGTTGGTTTACGGTCTCTGTGTTGCGAAAAAAAAGTTTTCGCGAGGTGAATATAGTGTTCGAAATCCAAAAACTGTAAATTAGACTGATATATCATGGAATAAGTAATTGTTTATTGCTGAAAGAAGCTAAAAGACATCAAAAATGCGTCTTGTGGACTTGAGGAGTCACCTAGTTGAAGCAACAGTTAGAGGAAAGGGAATTCGAACAGGTAAGAAGGCCATATATACTAGAAATAGAGATTCATTCAGTAAGAAGACTCCGAAACATGTTTAATTCAAGTTCCTGAGAGCGATTTGAGTTCGATAATTGTCAAAATCGGCGACCAAGTCATTGGAAGATAAACCTCTATAAAATTCGACGTGTTTGAATGGGGAACTTCAACAAAATTCGAATAACCTGGAGAATAAACATCTAGGAAAATCATAGAGTTTAAAAAAATTACTTTAGGAAAATTCCGAGAACTATGACGAAATGCACCTTTTCTTGAGCGATACGAAAGCGGCAAGAGGTCAAGTCCTGCTCCAGGTTTGTTACATTATATTCACCTAACAGAAAAAAAAATACTAGACCAAAATGATGAAAATGAAAATAGTTTCAGATAAAAGCACTTACATTATCGAAGAAAATCTTTTCTAAATCATGATATTGTAAGGTTTGATCAATTAAATTTCACAAATACTCGAAAACCTCTATGATTTATGGATTCGGCCATACTAATCAATCAGATTTTGATATATTGTAGTTTTACGAAGTTTTGTTTCTTACAGCGTTCAGATTTTCAGATTAAAAACGTGGACTAAAATAGAGAAAATGAGGCAAACGACCATTTACTTCAGCAGTTCTGTACTTGCACCGAAACCAACAATTTTTTCTGTTATACCGGGTGACCACGAGGTGAGGTACGCCCCCCAATTTTTCTATAGTTTCAAAGGTACAGGTTTCAAATTTGGTACGTCGATATATTACCCAAATACGCATATTTTGACCCCATTGCCAAAAATTCACCACTTCCGGTTTATCCGGAAGTGACCCCAATATATATTTTTTCAAATGACACCCTGTACATTTTTTTCATTACCCGGAAGAACACGCAATTCGTTATAACGCTGTTCTTCAGAATTGAAAATCGGTTGAACAATGGCGGAGATACAGTTGATAGTTCAATCGAAGAAAGTTGTCCATGAACGTCAATCTCAAATTATCACAACTGACGAACGCACTGCAAAAAATTATAGTAAAATTGCGTGATATTAGCTGTATTTTTTACACTATGAATACAGAAATTTAATTTTTCCTTTATACATAACGCTTAATTTCCATAGAATGTATTATGTCTTTCATTAGTACGGTGATATTAAAACTTGTTGGTATTTTTTAGAGAAACATATCTACTTCTCCGCTATTTTTCCTGTGAAATTGCTGCTAATTCATTTATAAATTAAGGATGATTAGTAGTTTTCTCTAAGAATAATCTATGTATAGAGAATATTTCCATTATATTCCGTCTGAGAATTACATATTTCGTGAATGGATTTTACAATATGAATAGTGTGAAAAAATACATACCGTGTATGGTAATATAATAACACGACAAATAGTGTAATATAATTACATAATATGTTGTGGTAATAAATTGCCAACGATAAATAGTGTAATAATTTTTATCAGTGCGGTGTCAACATTTACGAGAGGAAGGTTCGAGGTAAGCTACAGCGGAAATTGAGCTTCTCATGTAATTACAGCAACCATATTTTCCAATAAATATCAAAAATTTTCTCAAAACGGAGTAGGGCCCATAAAGAAATGCTCACAACTACCATTTCTCAAATGGCAATATACTCTTTTTACATTGTCGTATTGAAAAATGATGAATTATCAGATTACTCGAATGAAAAGATTTGATTTTTTGCTTAGCTTTCGTAGGTTCAAGCCGCCTCTGTTTAAAAATATTCAATTTTGAGAACACTCATAATGAAACATCCCGTATCTTTGATTCCTTTCAGAATTCTACGAAACTTTTACTACGAAACTTTTAACACGATTATTTGGATATTTCATAACTTTTCAATACGACAATATGAAAAGAGTATTTTGCCATTTGAGAAATGACAGTTTTGAGCATTTCTTTATGGTTACTACTCCGTTTTGAGTAAATTTTTGATATTTGTTGGAAAATATGGTTGCTGCAATTTCAGAGAAGCCCAATTTTCAGCTGTATCTTACTTCGAACCTTCCTCTCGTGAATGTTGACGCCGTTCGTCAGTTGAGATGATGTGAGTTTGATGTTCATGGCCAACTTTGTTCGATTGAACAATTGTATCCTCGCCATTTTCAAACCGATTTTTAATTTTGGAGAACAGTGTTATCATAAATTGCGTGTTCTTCCGGGTAATGAAAAAAAAAATGTACAGGGTGTCATTTAAAAAAAAAATTGGTGTCACTTCCGGATAAACCAGAAGTGGTGAGTTTTTGGCAATGGGGTCAAAATATGCGTATTTGAGTAATATATTGACGTACCAAATTTGAAACCTATATCTTCAAAACTATAGAAAAGTTGGGGGGCGCACCTCACCTCGTGGTCAACCGGTATATTTTACACTGTTCTACAGTTTCATTCACAACTACAGAACATAGGTCGTAATATATTTTATATTTTTTTACGCAATGAACGCAGCACACTTATAATATATATTTACATTCAGGATCAATCGATATACCTACCTATTAGGAATTTAAAAAATTACGACTGCTCACCCAAAGAAATGACAGGAATTAAGCAGACACAAAAATTTAGGAATTGTCACAAAATTCATTAGATTGGAGACTATGAGTTGCGCAAGAAAATATTTGACCAATTTTAAGAAGGATTATATTTTGATTTCTCTCTTGATAACCGTCATTGCAGAATTTACACTGCAACTTGTGAAATAACCTGCAGAATAGTACCTACTAGGTAGAACTGATGAACATATCACCAGCTCTAGTAGCACAGGTGTTTTTCTTCTTCTACAACTCTTGTGCATCTTCCCATACAAAATTCCATACTAAGTACAAAAGTGGCAGTCATCTGAAATATTCATTACAGCACAGCACACTTGAATGGACAGTCACAACATATGCAGCCTCCTTTTGGCACATCTGTACATACTATCGTCTACGTAATAACTCTCACCGGTTCTGCGCGTACATCGCTTTCAATGAGAACAGCTTTCCCTCAAGCAAAGCTCGCATAATTTTCGGTGCTCCTATATCTTCTTCAGTCATTCGATTTGTACAATTTCAGTTGCAGACGTGCTCCTCTTTACGAGACCTGCATATATCACACACTACGTTGCAACACCAGACGAACCTGCAGTTGCATTTCTCTTCTACTTCTCGCACTCTCGTTTGATAACCTCTTCCGCAACAGAGAAGTCGACAACCGTCCATCCCGTGACTGGTGCGGTTGCATATTCTACCGTGTGTACCCAGAATGTTTAATCTGTAAAAGAAATAACGTTTTTTTAGTCCATTTATTATATCCTAAACATACTATATAATGCAGAGAACAACAATCTTTTCTAGGAGCACTTCTGTTTCTCACAGAATAATATTTAGTTAAAATAAATAAGAAGAGAAGAATATTTTACAAGTCTAAATAAATTATTGAATTATAGTTGAAGCCATTCTAATTACAGTGGTGTCAGAAGGCGGATTTTCAAAAATGATTAAATAGTCGCTTAGTCGACAATCTGTGAGCTACGAAAAAAAAACAAAAAGAAACAGACTTTTCTCGCGCAAAATAGATTAGT
This sequence comes from Chrysolina americana, assembly GCA_958502065.1. Lineage (NCBI taxonomy): Eukaryota > Metazoa > Arthropoda > Insecta > Coleoptera > Chrysomelidae > Chrysolina > Chrysolina americana. Next base: position 96,814,190 of record OY293411.1, read on the forward strand.
GACCCGTTAAACACATAAGTATTTGCGATGTGGATAGTTCTGCGCATGACGGGACAATAAACTTATGAAGCTTTGTTTGAAATAGACTAATATCTTCGTCAAACAAGAATGCCACTCTTCAGAAAAGACTATCGGAAGGACTGATTCAGGAAAAGACCCCAAAGATTTTTTATTCGAAGCTTCTGGAATTGATTTGAGTTCGATAATGAATAAACTCGACGGAACTACCAAATCCTTGGAAGATAAACTTCTAGAAAATTAAGGGAGCTTGAAAAAAGAACTATAAAAGAACTCGGTGAGCTTGAAAAATTATTTCCAACGACATTTGGCGAAGTTTTCCTTTCAACCTTCAAGAAGAAAATACTGTCAGAAGAACTGACCCAAAAGTCCAAAACACCATTTTATTCGAACTTTCTAAAATTGATTTGGATTCAATAATTAATAAACTCGACGAAACTACAAAATTCTTGGAAGACAAATTTCTAGAAAATCCGGCGAGTTTGAAAATAGAATTCTAAAAGAACTCGGCGAGCTCAAAAAAAGATTTCCAACAATATTTGGTGAGCTGGAAGAAATTTCAATGAGTTTTGAAGATAAACTTACAGAAATCTAAAAGAATTTGAGAAAAGAGCTTTTCTGGAAATTTTGAATGGTTTGAGGAAAGAACTTCTAGAAAATTCGAAGAGCTTGAATCAAGAACTCCAACAAAACTTGGTGAGCTTGAATGGAAAACTCAAATAAAACTCGGTGAGCTTGAAAGAAGAACTTCATTAAATCTTGGTGAGCTCGTGAGAAGAACTTCAACAAAATTCTTAAAGTCTGGAAAATAAACTTCTACAAAATTTTAACACTTCGAAAGAGAAACTCCAAGAAAAACTAATAGAAAATCCAAAAAGTTTTGAAAATAAACTTCAAGAAAACGTAAAGAGTTTGAGAAGAGAACTTCTGGATAATTCAAATGGTTTGAGAGAAGAGCTTCTAGAAAATTGAAAGTGCTTGGAAGAAGAACTCCCACAAAACTTGATGAGTTTGAAAGGAAAATTCCAATGGTTTGAGGGAAGAGCTTCTAAAAAATTCTAGAATCTTGGTGACCTTGAAAGAAGAACTTCGACAAAACTCTTTACAATTCTGGAAGATAAACTTTTAGAAAATTCGAAGAGTCTGAAAGAGGAACTTAAAGAAAAACTTTTAGAAATTTAAAAGAGTTTTGAAGTAAACTTCAAGAAAACTTAAAGAGTTTGAGAAGAGAACTTCTGAATGGTTTGAGAGAAGAGCTTCAATAAATCTTGGTGGATGTTGAACAATTGAGGAGCAGACATCCAAAATGAGTTTTGTCCATTATGGACGCATTTAGTATCATTCATTTTTAAAATTCCTGGATTGGCTATCAAAAGAAGTTTTTTGACAACAATGCAATATTCAAGGACACATTTTTGCAATTTTTCCGGTTTCCTCAAACTCACCGAAACGTATTCGACTCTTCATAGTAAACTTTCTCATTTCCTGAAAGTTATGCAATTTCTACAAAACGCATTTTGGTAGTCTGCTCCTCAATTATACTAGTGAATATCTTCAATATGAGTTTTCCAGAGATCATTCACTCGAAATATGTTATTTTTGAAGATTAGAAGGAGGATTTAATTCCATTCCGACCAACCAAGATTACGAAGAACCAAGAAATATTTGAGTAGCAACTGAATATTAGTAGATATGTCAAAACGCTTCTTCAATAGCTGATGATGTGATGCACGATCAAATGCTTTAATGAATTCCGTAAAGATAACATGCCTACTTGAGATCTGTCAATGTAATCTGAAATATATTGGATATAAATACTGATATATGATGGTGTTTCTAGCCTTAACGAATCAATGTTGAAAATTGGATAGATTATTTATAGACAGTAGATCAATAATATAAAAGAAGTCCACCAATACATCAACCAAACAGAGATAGTTCAGTTGCGAAGGAAATAGAAATTTCATTGGCTAATCCTTAAAAATGAACTCGGTTTACTTGAACTGCTGGTGAATTTGTATTGAGCAATCCGCCCTGAATGTTTTCAACTTGTTATATATATTTTTTCATTTGGACCATTCTAGCTAATTTCTCAAAAAGAGGAACTTACACTTCATTCTTCTCGCAGTAGTCCGGAGAATCATCCAGATAAACCAGATCTGATCGTTTAGGCTTCTTCATGTCTTTGCTCATGGCTCTCAACTTCCTCTCTTTCTTCTTATTCTCTTTGAAACGTACGTGGGACGCACCCTCGTATCGCTGGAATAGACCCTCCGCCACCGCCTTGAATGGAGGCAACCTTCTCCAGCAGATCTGCATGCTACAGGAGCCGGAAACTCCGTGGCACTTGCAGGTTTTCTGCATTCGTGATCGAACGCCCTGAATAAATTCATTTATTTATTTATGTTAAATACAGTTAAAAAAGTACTGGCAACAAGAAAAATACATAAAATACCTTTTTTCAAAACTGACGTGAATTTCAGAACGTCAAACTTGTTATCACCAGTTGGGAAAAATAAAACTTTTCCCGAGTTGTTGGGAAAAAGTTCCGTTTCATAATCAATAAACAGATCCTTAGCGAGATCACCGTTTGTTTTTTTTTCTAAATATGCTATCAGTTTAGGGCAAATTTATGCCTATTGAGTCCATGAATTCGTTTCTCTTTCATAGCATGCAATCTTCATATGATAATCATATTTCACTCTCGACTTAGAGGAAATAAATAAAGCTGGCAGCCTCTTCTACATCGTTTGGTATATCTTAACCAGAATCAGACATTATTTTTTGTGAATTAACCACGTTTTTGGAATCACATGATTAAAGTTTATCTCAATTTTGACATAAAATGTATATGAAGAATCAACGACTGTTAAAAATAAGGAAACAATGTGAACGTAACATGTTAGGAAAGAACATTTTGTGAAACTAGTGTCATTTTGCGAGACCTTGTAATGCTTGTCCCGTAAGCGTCTTCTAATTGAACAAAATGGAGTTTTTCATAACTTGTTGCATAAATAGCTAAGTATAATATTAATGATATAACAGAAAAAGACTATCTGATCAAAAGTGATAATTCAGCATTTTACCAGCCGGCTGCGTGACTATGTAGCTATTAATGCAACTGACAACTTCACTGATATATTTGATGTTTTCTGAATTTTTTTTTACAGAAATTCGTCACTATCCATCTTTTGATTTCAAAATAAACGTAGAATTTTAAGAAATTACAAAAATGAAATAAATAATGACAGATAGTACTAACACAGCTACTTGATTTCAAAATAAATGTTTTAGCGGGTAAGTATAATAGTTATTTATGCAACAAGTGCAAAAAGTAAGTGTTTATTGCCCGAGTTGCATACAACATTTATTCTACGTTCAAGCAAAAAGCAATATATTATTTATTTAGGTGCGGCACTAGGTGAAGGAAAATGAAATAATTATTACTATCGATTTCATCACCATTAAAGACAGTTTGCTCTATCCAGGTAAACGGTTTAGAACATATCGGATCGGTTTTGATAATGAAGTTATTCTCGGGAAGGCATTGTTTGTTCAACTCTGACTGCTAACATTAATAAAAAATAATGTAAAATATGTAGCTGTTTAAAACGTATGGCCAATCTCACAGAATATCTGCTAAATATGTAGTGGGTCTGAACGTTTATCATGATGACAGCACGTTGAAGTAGAATGACAGATGAGTGCAATAAAAACTTTATTGCACTAGTGCAATAAAGAGCTTCTTTTTCCACTGAATATAGTTCAATAAAGTTTTGCTTTTTGCATGAATGTAGAAAAATATGTTTGGTTGCATACGCCACAGGTCACTATATAAATATAATATGTATTGGAGCAATGTACGTTGGGTTGCATATAAGTAAATCGTTGATTAATAGAAAATCATTCATTAACAGGAGTCAATAATCAACGATTTTGAGTGCGTTAAAATACATCGTAAATAATCGGTCAACGGAAAAATAAATTAATGAATTACTTTTATTTACGACCTAATTTTATATTTGTTTGTTATTGTTATTGTATGACCTCTTAGAAAGTGAGGTTCCACTGTTCTAGAAACGAACCAGTTCTTTCTTTAAGCTTTGAAGAATATATTATTCAAATTTGAGAAATTTTTTTGGTGTTCCACACGGCTTAGTTCTGGGACCCTTACTCTTTTTAATTTATATCAATAACTTACTGAACTCGATAGGTAAAAATTTACCAAAAATGATCTCGTTCTAATCGAGTCATTGTAAGTGTGGACAAAACAAAATTTGAAATGAGATATAAAAATGGTCTTTTTTAAAAGTCAACATAGAGCAAAAATACTAAAAAAATCGAAGATACCTACTCGCCTGCCCGCCTCATTATTGTGGAGATTCATGAGCCCCAATGCGGTGGTGCGATCTTCCCGTACGTCCAGGAACTTACTGCTGAATATTTCTCCATACTTGATGTCGTCAGAACAACCGCCCCATTTGAATTTTTGGGATTTTTTCTTATTGACTTTGTTTATTTTGTTATCACAGGAACAATATTCGGCGAGATCGCCCTTTGAACATGCTCTCGTCACCGCATAGGCTACGCTGGCCGCTGAGATTGCTGAGAGATATGCCGCCTCCCTACTTCCTAAAAGAAATTATTATTGTAGGAAAATCACGACAAAAATTCACGGTATTCAACAAGGTCATTTTGGTTTTCCACAGGGCTCAGTTCTGGAACCCTTACTATTTTCAATTTATATCAATATCAATAACTTACTGAACTCGACAGGTAAAAGTTCCCCAAAATGACCTCGTTCTTATTGACTCATTGTAAGTGTGGACAAAACAAAATTGGTTCAGTTTATTCGTAAAATATTAACTGAGCAACCAACACATCTTGAAATCAATCAGGGGGAAATATAAAATAAGAATCTCATTTATATATTCTCATAGAATCCAAGATAGTAATAAACAAAAAACATTTTTCAGATATTTACTACGCAGCTGTGAATTCAGTTCTTTCCTACCAGATAGTTGGTGCGTGGGGAAATGAAAATTACGTACGTCTAGGTTTCAAAGCTCAGAAGTGAATCGTTTGAAAGTTATATGGTCCGTATCACACATAATTGTGTAGGTGGGCACATTTTTGGAAAAATATAACACCGTTACCAATCCATTTACATTTGCAACTATGTGTCTGATGAAAGGAAAAGGTTTTTAACAAATTGGTCCTTCGAATCCACCTAATACAGTACTTCAGAAATACAGTTACAGATTGACAAATGGTTATCGCCAAAATAGAAGATACTGAAATGGAAAAGAAACTGTAAAACTCGATGCAAAACTTTCGAAGAGTCTTTAATCTCACAAGAATACAACAATCGCGAAAAATCATTTATTGTAACAATAGACAATTTAATTTGGGGAAATATGTACCAATTTACTTAAATATCGACGAAAAAGTCGTACGTTACACTCGATCTTACCGGCGTTATATTCGAAATTTTACGCTAATTCCGAAAAGTATGATTCGAAAAATGGTGTGAAAATCCTCGGATCCGGTATACTAACGCACTCGATCGCCCATAACGCCTACGCGCGACTGTTAGCCCCACCGGTGATACGGTCGTTTAGTAGGAAATTTTCTCGGCTTTCTTTCTATATGGCTATGTAATTGACGAATGTACCTCCTTGTGCTCGAAAAATACGAAAAACGGACGAGGTGCGCTAGGATCCGGCATCCTAATCCATATAACCTCCGCTAAAAAATACTTTCGACGTTTTCGGAATTTTTTCACTATTTTTCTCGTATTCTACGCCATCGATTACACACGTTTTGAAAAAATGCAAAATATAAAACATTCCAAATCGAGTCATTTGAGGAAGCAGACGATCGTTGGGACACCTACGGCGACTATGTACGATCACCGACCGCTTCGAAATTCGGTGAACCTAAACGGAAACCATTGAATTTTCCGAATATGATATGGAAAAAAACTAAAAAAATTCGTGGAGGGCGCAGATCAGGTCCGAACGGCCGATCCGGCATTCTATCCCATATAACTTCCGCAAAAAAAAACTTCCGACAGTTTTGGAATTTTTTCATAATTTTTTTCGTATTCAACGCCATCGATTACACAGGTTAACGTTTAGGCTGCCGTCCTAAGCAAAAAAGCCGTATCTCCAAAAACTTTGAAGCTGAGAACCTGTAGTTTCGACCATCTTATGTACGAAAAGTCTTAAACTTGTGTACTGAAGGCAAAATGATTGATTAACTTTGAAGAAAGTGAAATTTATAGTGTTTCAAGACTACAGAAACCAATATCTCCATATTCACATTTTTTGTAGATACGGCTTTTTTGCTTAGGACGGCAGTATGTACGACCAGCGAACGTTCGGTGAACCATTACGGAAAACATTGAATTTTCCGAATATGATATGGAAAAAAATTAGAAAAATTCGTGGCGGGCGCAGGTCAGCTCCGAACGGCCGATCCGGCATCCTATCCCATATAACCTCCGCTAAAAAATACTTCCGACCGTTTTGGAATTTTTTCATTATTTTTTTCGTATTCTACGCCATCGATTACACAGGATAACGTTTGAAAAAATACAAAAAAAAAAATCCAAATCGAGCCATTTAAGGATGCAGACGTTCGATGGAACGCCTACGGCGACTATATACGACCAGCGATCGTTTCAAAATTCGGTGAACCTTAACGAAAAACATTGAATTTTCCGAATATGATATGGAAAAAAATTAAAAAAATTCGTGGCGGGCGCAGGTCAGCTTCGAACGGCCGATCCGGCATTCTAACCCATAAACCTCCGCTAAAAAATACTTCCGACGGCTTTGGAATTATTTCATTATTTTTTCCGTATTTTACGCCATCGAATACACAGTCTACGTTTTGAAAAAATACAAAAAACAAAAAATTCCAAATCGAACCATTTGAGGATGCAGACGTTCATTGGAACGCCTACGGCGACTATGTACAACCAACAATCGCTTCGAAATTCGATTAACCTGAACGGAAAACATTGAGTTTTCTGAATATGGTATGGAAAAAAAATTAAAAAAATTCATGGCGGGCGCAGGTCAGCTCCGAACGGCCGATCCGGCATCCTAACCCATATAACCTCCACTAAGAAATACTTCCGCCAGTTTTGGAATTTTTTAATAAATTTTTCCGTATTCTACGCCATTGATACACAGGATAACGTTTGAAAAAATACAAAAAAAAATCCAAATCGAACCATTTGAGGATGCAGACGTTCGTTGGAACGCCTACGGCGACTATGTACGTCCAGCGATCGTTTCAAAATTCGGTGAACCATTACGGAAAACATTGAATTTTCCGAATATGGTATGGAAAAAAATTAGAAAAATTCGTGACAGGCGCAGGTCAGCTTCGAACGGCCGATCCGGCATCCTAACCCATTAACCTCCGCTAAAAAATACTTTCGACGGCTTTGGAATTATTTCATTATTTTTTCCGTATTCTTCGCCATCGATTCTTGCCACGGAGAGAGTTTTTACCAGTGGTTACCTCTTGGTAGTTGCGTTGTACCACCAATGGGTAAATATACGTGTCTCTCCAGCATCAATATGATGCTTTAGTTACAAGCTGAACGTTGAGGTAGAATTACTATTATTACCAGTGATATTATCATGACAGTGCCAGTGATCTGACCAAGACATTCATAAAATGCGTTATGAACATTTAAGATGACTTAGATGACTGAATTAGTTCTTCTAAATAGATTAACTATTATAATAGTAAGATTAATATACACCTACGATTACAGTAAAACAATTTTGTGGAATATAACTTGATATTTCAATAATCTATTATATTATCACTATTTGTATCAGCTCTCATGTACATATATTTTATTTCATGTTGTAGAAGGATTATCAACCAATTACTGTTTAACGGACACTTCACATTATCATTATTCACAAATTATTAGAAATTAGAAATTCATTAGAGTGAAATCAAACACGTACGGATTTCAGTGTATCTCTCTCTGTTTATTTCCATTTCTCATCGACTACTGTTAGAATATTGTTACTGTATGTTTTGTAATAAATACTTATTATTATTACTTTCCTGCCAGTGAAATGTCTCGCTTCCCCAAGAGAATAAATTTTTTTAATCAAACTTGATGTCTTTCAATTTTTTCAGTGTTGCCAAATGATTTCGATATACCTAGCTTGCAGTTAAAAATACAAATATATGAAGTTTCCAAAGTTCTGCACGCCTAAAAAATGAAAGGCGAACAAAAATCAATTCCCTCCCCCCATTATTTTAGATTATTTTTGGTCTCCATACGTAGAGATATCAACATTTTGAAAACTCATTTATTCAATTGGTCTTACGTATAAAGCATGAAACTTTTGATCCTTTGACATTTCGAAATACTTACTGAATGAAACGACGTTTCCGAAGGTGTTGTTATTTTCTTGAAACGTGGTGCAGTTCCATCTGCTGAATGAAAATTGATTTTGACATTCCTCTATGGCAAGTCGAGCACCCATTCCTAAAATCTGGAACAGAAGACGTGATCAGAGAAGGTAACAATACATTACTATTCATATTTTTCTGTACAGTTCACAATTTTGGTAGGTTATATTCATTGAAGTAAAAATAAGAAAAATTGCAGAATTCCAGTAGTTACAGCTGGACGGTATTCTAAAAAAGCATTCCCTGTTAGTGACCTACTTGGTCCGTTTTCACTTTTTTCTTTGTTTTTTCTGAAATGATTATTTTTTCATTATCAGTATTACTGCAATCCAGTTTGAGCGATACTGCTGTACTTTTTTTTGTTCCCGAACTTATGAAAAGCCCCTCGTACACGCGAAAGGTTCAACCAAGAAAAAACCTGATTACTTAGGTTCCGGACGTCCATAATATAGCAACGGCCATAATTCAAGAAATTTTTCAAATCTGTTTGAAAATTATCAATTGATAGCTGAAAGTTTGATTTATTGATTCGAACAAAATGTTTACAAACAATTCTTTAAAAATTTATCGCCATGGCATTGTAGGTTGTCTCATCTTCATTAAAATATATGAAAATTCTTAAATTCATAGCTCAATCGAAATTACATTAAATCCCAAGTGGAGTGGAAAGTATTACATTTTTTGGTGCCAAAAAAGTATACTTGGCTGAAAACTACTCACCAAATGTGACTTATGAAAAGAAGTGAAAGTGTAGGAAGAGTAAACACATTTTTGTTCTCAGTGTAGAATATGGGAATGACCCCTGAAAATTCTTGAAGTGCTTTATAACAGCACAAAAAACATCGCTAGTTTGTAGGAAATGAATTTATCTCTTCATTATCTCCTACTATTCCAGGAAAATATCTTTCTAGTTTCAATTGTTATCTCAAACGAGAGAAATCAATAGGATGAACTATAACAAGTTACGGAAAACGAAATGGTGTACTGGTCTACTACGTGGGAACACCTTTAACATTTTAGAGCAATCCGCGATGATTTATATAATTCGTCAACCTACGAAGACGCGCTACTGAATTGAGCACCTATGTTGTGGCTTTCTGCCTAGGATCTCTCGATGTTAAAGGACCCCGCACATTTAGTACATAAAAGGGCTTTCGGATGATTTTGCTCAAATTTTGATATATTGTAGATCTTGGCATCCTCATTACGTAGTCCAATTTACAGATCGATCCTATGACCAGTTTTCGAGGTACAGGGTGTCGAAAATTCGATTTTCGCTATTTTGGGTACTAGGCATCGATTTGATTTTTGTGCTCTATTTCGAAATTAAACTGTCTTAGAAATGAACTTAATGTATCTAAGTTGCAGCTCATGAGTCCCTCCATACGAATGAAAAATAATATTTACCAAAGGGTGTTGCATTACAGCATGGCAAGACAATGTTCATAGAAATAGATAAAAATCAATACCATAGTCGTTTTGATTTTCATTCAATCCGTTAAAATTAGAAAACAAACGGCTAGAATTTGTCAATTTTTTTATAAAGTATGGGTCTTGATCTACTACATGAGGATTCATATGATTGCTTGTCCAACAGTATATAATTTTCGACGATTTGAATGCTTTCAAATGCTACAGCTCATGAATAAAATTATATCATTACGAATTGTCCATAACTGTTACTAGGATATGAAAGTTAAACTGACTCATGAAATAATCCTTCCTATCCCCCCCCATTATAGCAAACCCCTTATCACCCCCTTGATTTACAGCCATCTGCATTCCAATACTTTCAATAGAAATCTCTACTTGTAATACCTCATTGAATCGTCACCCTGTACCTGGAAAACTATATACTGTTGGACAAGCAATCATACAGTTCGATAATTATATCTTTACCCGTGCGTCATCATCACAATACCATAATTCTTAGCTTAGCAGACAAATGTAAACGAATTTTGAATCGCTCATAGCGGTTGTTCGATCATAAATTGATGACGCATGGGTAAAGATACAATAATCGAACTGTATGAATCCTCATGTAGTTGATTAAGACCCATACTTTATAAAAAATTGTCAAATTCTAGCCGTTTGTTTTCTAATTTTAACGGATTGAGTGAAAATCAAAACGATTATGGTATTGATTTTTATCTAGTTCTATGAACATTGTCTTGTCATGCTGTAATGCAACACCCTTTGTTAAATATTATTTTTCATTCGTATGGAGGGACTCATGAGCTACAACTTAGATACATTAAGTTCATTTCTAAGACAGTTTAATTTCGAATTAGAGCACAAAAATCCAATCGATGCATAATACCCAAAATAGCGAAACTCGAATTTTCGACACCCTTTACCTCAAAAACTGGTCATAAGATCGATCTGTAAATTGGACTACGTAATGAGGATGCCAAGATCTACAATATATCAAAATTTGAGCAAAATTAGCAGAAAGCCATTTTACGTACTAAATGTGCGGGGTCCTTTCTATGATTGATCGTGCTTCTACGATCATTTAAAAATGTGAACGAGGCCTGTCATTTTTAGATAATTCCTGAGACGTCATCTCGACGTATTGTTGTCGATCGATCATTCAAAGGCATTGATACTGATGGCGCGAATGTAATTTATGCTCAAAAGAACATTGTGTTCGTGTACACAGAATACTTATTCGACATATTATTTACTTCAACTTTCATTTTGAACTGTGCATTACATCACAAAGAAATAATTAATTATTTTGTCGGTCACCAAAAATTAGTAGTTTTGCAATAGTCATTTGAAAAGTTATCAAAGAAAAACATTTTCCATTTTGTAACTTCAATGGTCGTAACTTGAAAAAAGTTATATGAATTAGTGATGATGTTGACCCCACCTATGAAAAAAATTAAAATATGTCACTCACAGGTAAAATTTTCGTGTGTCTGGAACAAAGCTCTTTCTGTTGTTCTGCAAAATAATCCAGTTTCATACAATGATCCTTGTGTTCTGTTGGGGTCAGATCTACTGTTTCGGACATGATACTTGGCAATCCTAGCTGCCTGTAAAAAAAGTTACAATTAGGATAATCAAGTTTACAACAAGATTGAAAAATAATATTTCATCTACAACAGGTAGTAAATGTTACACGGGGTGATTTTAGAACGTTGAAATCTACTTCATATATAGCATTGGTGAAGTTAGAGAGTAATTGGTTTTGCCATTCTGAGCAATTCAATTTTTTAAATAATTATTATTTTATTTTTTCATCAATCTGAGGCAAGAACTCCTGGAAATAAGATATTTTGTGAGGAGGATCATATTATTTGACTGAAAATGAGGTTAATAATTATGCAATCTAAGGGATTGTCCACTTGATTAATATATCAACATATTTATTGCTTCTAATGATAACAAAATCATCATAAAGTAGGAGTTGAGTTTTCCCACGAGGTGAGTACAGGACTGCGGTATTATCGGCAAAATAAGAGATTTCACCACACGAACCAACAGTAGATAAGCTATTAATATAAAAGGAGAACAACAATGAATCTAATACAATCCCCTGTGTATTCACTCTGAATTTTTACTTTGTAAAGTACACATGAAACAATACTTTCATGAGGCTAACCCTACAAATTGAAAAATGGCGAAGTTATCATACGCAAAATTTTCATGTTTTTCCAGTTTTTCTGCGTTACTAATGATCCCATCAGGTCGTAACAAAAGTCATTCTGTTCTTATTTCAATTCTCTACAGTTTTTCCTATTGTAGCAAACAGATTGATGTAGGTATGACCTATAGTCATTCTATAAGAAGAACACTGGAAAAAAATTACTGAATGACAGTTACGAGTACAAAACATAACAGAATATAACTATGGACTGTTTTTCATGTGATGACGTAGTCGGTTTCCCACTATTTTTGTTACTAAAAACTCCTTTATTGATTAGTCTATCTTTGAAACCCGTTGCCATATCGACAATTTAATGGCGTATCTAAAAATGTAATGAAAAGAGGGGGTTGCCATTAAAAAAAACAGAACTTTATTGTATATTTTATATAAAAAATATGTCGATTGAAAATTAGCATACAGTGTCAGAGGCCTGTCTTTTCTCGGGAGCCAGGAAGTTTGATAAAACTACCTTCCAGTGATTGGTCAAGGAATATGTATTAAATTAATCAGTGCAAAGCCTTCAAACAAAATGATTTCATTTACAATGCATGCCGTCACCTCTGACAACCCAAGGCAAAATGTCAATATGATTGGACATGTTATCAAATGTAACAAAACTACAATTAAAACTAATAATCATACATCCCCTCTTATAAATTTAGTCTGTCTGGTTTTTTTACAGATCGACCAGATCTTGTTTTGGTGGTCTGATTTGAAACTGTTGGAGACGTCACAATGTTACTCTGAGAAAGATCAGTAACCGGTTCAATGGAGGGTTCACTGATATCAAGCTCATTTGATTCTTTATCAAAAGAATTTGAAGACTTTCTGAGACCTATTCGATTTCTTCGTGTCACGTTGCCTGTAGAGTCCTTGGCAAGATAAGATCTAGGTGATTTATGTTGACACACAACCTTTCCAGGCTCCCATTTGTGTCTTAGATGATTAAACATTGTCACATTGCAATGAGGGTCCAACGGTTTCAAATCTTTAGTGACCTTGTTATAGTAAGACTCATAAATGTTTTTTCTATATAAATCAGTAAGTCACCCCGGAGCTCCACGGCAAATAACAATAATAGCCGTCGTTTACCCCTTCGAACGACAGCCCTCAGAAGTCGAAACTTATGCGAGCCAAGGATTGACGAGGTCTTACTTTTTAACGTACGATTCCTAGTTCGGAGGTGTATGAGTTCCTCCTATTTATGTTTCTTCGATATTAAAACATAGTGCCGGTTTTTCAGGCCAGAAAGGCGGGGCACGCATCGACACACGGGCTACCGTCTCAGTAACTGGGGTTGAAAGATCATTCTCAGGCATGATGGTACGAAGAAACTCGCTATTCTGCTATTGATGAAGTGTGAGTCGGGAGTCACCACTTTGGAGGTGAATGAGTTCCTCCTATTTATGTTTCTTCGATATTAAAACTTCATGCCAAATTTTAATGACAAAACTCAAATATATTTTTATTAACAACCTTTGAAAAACATTTCATAAACAAAAACTGAACATCGCCAAAAGGGCTGTTGATATTCAAAACGATATTCATGATATACGAAGTGTTAGCGACTGCATAGTCGCTACACCTAGCACGAGACCAGTGACCATGTTGGGAATCGAACCCATGCCCTTCTGATTGATAGACAAGCGCTCTACCATCATGACCACTGTGTACAGTGTGCGATTGTATTTTTTTTTATCCGTTAGGTATTTCCCCAGGCAGGCTCTGTTTCCGGAGCCCCGACACTTCCGGAGGGCGCGCTGGATTATCTATCCCAACAACCACTCCTCACGCCGTGGGGTGAGTGACTATTGGGTCCGAAAATCATGTGCCCTGAGCAGGCGAAGTGAACCAAGAATTACGGTGTTCTGCATTCGTCCGGCTAATATTTCTGCCATATCTCTTTTCGGACGACGTTCGCTTCGCCAGGAGCTGAAAACTCAATGACGAAAATCGTCCTACTTTGATGGTCGAGGAGGACTACATCAGGCTTATTGTCTTGTATTTGCCTGAGGGTGGGGAATGAGTAGTTTCAATAGATTCGGCACTTCTCATTCTACAAGACGGACTCAATATCCCCCGGAGCATAAGGCCATACCGGTGTCTCGTCTACCCCGTACGAGTGTCGTAGATGGTAGTACAACACTTATAGGGCCGCGTTATGCCTGTGAATATAGGCTGAGACCGCATAAGCTGGACAAGCTGACAGCAAATGCATTATGGTCTCAGCTGCTCCACGACATGCTCTGTATCTAGTGTCAGGGACCTCTATACCCATCACGCGACTACGGTAGACGAGGGTGTTGACTATACCATCCTGGCAGGCCATCATGAATCCCTCGGTTTCCGACTTCAGCCCACTTGACCTGAGAAAAGCGAATGTCAGGTTTCTGGATAAGCCAAGGTCTTCAATGTTCTTGAAGAATACCCCATGCATTCATTGGCTTATCCTTATGTAGCTGTAGGAGCCTCTCACTCTCCGCAGCTTTGACGTGGGCTTTCTGCTGAACGGGTTCCAACTCGATGACAGAGTTTGGGTTCGTCCGTTCACCGTCGAATACGAGACCGAGTTCATCGGCTGCACGGGTTGCTGCCTTGAAAAGAAATGCTTCAATCCCTGCTTTTTCATGATCACATATCAAGCAGAGAAGGGGATTTGAACTCCTGATGACTTTACAGGCTCCATCCAGCACCATTCTGTTATGTAGACACCCCAAACTCAAAAATCCACGGCCTCCCCATTGTCTGGGGAAGTACAACTGTGGAACGGACGATTCAGGAAGCAAGCTCCTATGGAGATGCATGATCTTGCAATTGTTAACATCGATTGTCGCAGCGCCTCCTGGGTCCGTTTCATTACTCCATAGGAGTAAAGTAGAATCGGAACGGCAAGCATATAAGTTGCAGCAACTTTGTTCTTCCCCGATAGTTCTGATGACCAGATCTGTCGGAGTTTGTGCTGATACTTGCCGCGAAGAGAGTTTTCAAGAGTAGCTACCTCTTGGGTGTGGCGTTGTTCCATCCAGATGATGTAAGACTCTTTTGAGCTGAACCGTGGCACATTGGTCGATCTCAAACTCTATTCCGATAGCATGCGTGTACTCTTGCACCACCCTTAAGTACTGATGAAGATCCTTTTCTCCGGAGGCATGAAGTTTAATGTCATCCGTGTAAAACAGATGTGTGACCTCATGTCTCCGAGATATTATCATTATAAAATAAACTGTATCTGACAATATCGCATAAACATGTGCAGAAAGTTTCTGTTAATTTCGGTACATAATAAGGAAGAGAAAAAAATTGTCGTCAAAAATTCTTTCAATAATAGGTTAAGATTATTTACGATGATAGCAGGGTGATGTCTATAAGAAATAAACTTCAGGAAATGTTCCTATTGGCCTGGGGTCGAACCCTTTATTGAGATCCGATATTCGCACCGTTTACTTATGGAGGTCCCGAAATAAAAGCCCGAATGATAAGAACAACAAATTATGTCGATTGTCATCTACAGTGTAGACATGTCTGCAGACGATGGTGAAAGATATTGGTTGTGACCGTGTCCCAGGTGGATGATCGAGCTGAACTGGTCCCCAGGCGACAAACTCATCTGTCCCCGGCTCTTCTCACAAAATAAGCGTTGCCGTGAAAATCGAACGGGGACATTTCAAGACAGTATTGCTGATTTACAAGAACATACGAGATTCATTAGATGGTTGTATTGGAAAAGGGCAGCATCGACTGACAAAAAACCTGACTGTTGCTGAAACAGTGATGGCTTAAAAAATGTGTTCATATTTCTGCTTCGTTTTTCCTAGAGAATTCGCCATTTTATCGACATTTTATTTGTGCAACTTCTGGTGTATTCAAAATATTGCGACAGGAAATTGAATTACACACTCAACGACAAGCTATACTCGACGCGAGGATGAAATGCGATCGTTTGTAGCGCTAAATAGTCGATTTTAGTTCGATAATTATGGATAATTGATATAGCAATTTTTATCACGTTTGTTAAATAGGATACGAAAGAATCTACTGAAATAAAGCTAGGGAAAGATGCAGAAATCCAAGCTGAGATATACTTATTTATATATTCATAGACAGTAAAAGTACAACTTTTAAGCTGTAATTTGGAGAAAAAGTTTTTTTTTTGCTAGTAGGATTTTTTGCATGTCACTAATCAATATTCCGTACTAATGAAAAAAGTACCACTTAACTCACTTGAAACATAAATGAATATTACTCTTTTCCATTCTCATACAGTGAGATCAAGGTTATTATTAGTGTCATCCATACTGAGGATATCATTTTTTTTCAACGATTTGCATTCATTCAATCTACCTGTATGATAATTTCTACTATAAATCTGAAATATAATATGAAATGTAGTATTGACCTTTGCTTTCGCCGAATTTTAACAGAGTTATGAAATTCGTGAAAGTTCTTAGCAGGAAGGTCAAAATATTATGAACGAAAATGCTTATCTTAGGAATCTTGAATATAAGATTCAATTCAATCAGTAATATGACCTTAAAATATTGGATCGTGTAGTTTCGAATTTATGGTGAGAGATACCAGATAAAAAAATTAGTACCTACTGAATGACACATTATTTTAAATGTTTTTCCATGTTTTCACCAATTAATCAAAGTGAGATTGAGAAAGGAGTAAAATTGGGATTTGTTGATCAAACCGTATTGACGGATCTAGAAAACAGGTATACAATTATTACTAGGGTGCTGATAAAATATAATGAAACATAAAATATTGTATATTATTATTTTAATTCTTCCGGTAGATTAAAAAAATTCTTTCATGCTCCGGTATCTCTAAGAATATTGGGATGAGGAGGTATCACGATACCTCATTTTTGAAATTTGAATATTATATTAGGTATACTATTGATAATTTCGAAATAATTTGTCGTATACTTTCGAAAGCGAGTTGCTTGAGACGATACAATGATTATTCGACGCACATCAAGTTTTGTCTCTTTAAAGCTCCCCTCGCCACTACACTGCCGGTATATATGGAAGAACACAGGATCGAATTACACAGAACTGCAGAAACAGGGACTAATTAATCCAACATAACCGGGGTTGAGCCCGAGGCATCCAATGGCAAAGCATTTTCAAGGGTTACTTCATGCCCCATTGGCTTGAAACACGGCCATTGTTGGAATCTTTGTTGGCTAACAAAGAACCCATCAGGAGAATTTGCATTCACTCTAATAATTGCATAGAACAACTAAACATGATGGGAAAGCTTTATTGAAATGGCGGAGTTTTTGTATAATTAGCTGCTTGACTCGAGTTCTCAGTATATTCTGAAAATGTATGATTCTGCTTCAATAACCTGAGGAGCTCTCGCTGGTGTTTTCCACGTTGTGTGCCTGGCAGTAATAACTTGGAGTGAACTGAGGCTTGTTTATCTTTGAATGCTTTTTTCTATGTACCGTGACCCAGAATGCATTGCAGTTTTTTTTTTCACAAAATTTTGGCACACTGACAAATTTTATGTTAAAATCACAGTATCTATATCTAATAATGGGTATTTTGTGCAAAGGACTAAAGTGACATATTTAGAATCACGATTAATCTCACAAAGCGAGTTGTACAAGAAATTGAAGTTCCCCAAAACACCAAAACAATAGAAATAGAAATAGAAATACTCTTTATTTCTTCAAGACAATAATTACATTGTATTGGAAACGTCAAAAAAATACCTAAAAATACATACATATATACATATAAATATCCTTTAAACAACACAAAAACTATAATTTATTTTTAACTTCTCCATTACTGCTTTATAATACCTTGGCAACGGCAAGGCATTGTGAATCATAACGCCCTCTAAATGTTTTTTTCTTCAGTTCAACATAGCTATTCATGTTCCAAGTGCGTTATATAGATCCTAACACCCGGAGGGTAACATTCACCCGAGGGCCTTTGGCCCTCCGGGCCTTAGGATCTAGTAACGCTCGTGGTGCTTACAAGATTTTATTTATCACGAAAAAATTATCTTAAACGATGTTGTTTACTTCATAATTTTTTTATTTTTCACGAAAACATTATGATAGCCCATTCCGTTTCCGAAAAAGAAAATGTTAACGTTCCGAACGAAACCGAATGCACATTGAGGAGTTCATCATCGGTCAACTCACAGAACTTCAAACTTGGTACAAATTTTTCAGGAATATTTGAAAATTGTACAGTTATAAATAAAACATTTATGAGTAATTAATTTATTGAACCACAGAAAAAAACATGTAGCGGGCGTTATGATTCATAATGCCCTCCATAACGCCCCGGGCGTTATGGATCTGTTAATAGCAACCGTTGCCAAGGTATTATAAAGCAGTAATGGACAAGTGAAAAATAAAGGTTAATTATTATTAATAATAATAATGATAAATGCTTTTATTGTCTGGTACAGCAAAGAGGTTATATCCTAACCAAATTCAGGATTCAGGTCCTGCACATGATTACTCATGGCAGGGATTGCTCTTCCAAGGTAGTTCTTCGCATCTGCAAGCCCCATTAATGGCAAATAGTTAAGCGAACTGAAAAAATAAACATAATTTACCAAAAAATTAATATTTTATAATTTAATTAAAGACTCTAAAAAGTCAATTTATTCTTGAAGAAAATATAATTTAAACGACAATTCATAGAACCATTTCTTGACTAACCTATTTTATAAGTTTCATTCTAAAATACCTATTTAATAAGAAATAAAAGAGCTTACCTTCATATGCAATTAATCTTCATCTCTTTAAAAAATTCATAGATTTCTTTGGCGCGTAATCGCTGGTTTCCCTTTTTGAGGAATGCTATTAATTTTGGACACTTGACTGCTCAAAAATGTATTTATTATTCTCACAAACAGGTGTAAGCCTCTGTGAGTTCTGTTGTTTATTTTTTATTTTGAACATAATATATTCGTTGTATTTTATTTCATGCATTTTTTTGGTTAAATAAACTTCTATTTTATACATGCAATATTGAAACACAAAATGGAAATATTATGTGGATTGAATTCATTGATTTCATTTGGAGGGAGTAATTCCTCCCATATTTTTTCTACTTCCATTTTTGACGTGGTATTCCTTTTATTTGCCAAACCTTGAATCTGAGCATAAACATATCGGAATCTGCATGAAATTTTGCGTATATAGTACGGATTGCAACTGAATCTACCAAGTATTTTCCATCATGACTTTTAGGGGTACCACCGACCCGATAATATTTATTCACGGCTACTACCATAATAATCGTTATTATGATCCTCATTACATAAATAACTATTCACCGTCCAAACATAAACGTACTTACGTACAAAGTATGTACGCACCTTAATACTGTAAATATTTTTTCATAGGTCCTTGCGTAAATGAAGACACATTAACATTAAACATTAACTACTCCTTTTTTATGACTTCTCTGTATCCAGATGGAGTTAGAAATAGTGGTATCAATTGAGAAAACATCATATTTTGATGAATTTTAGTACTCATTTCAGACTACCTACCTGTATTACCATAGCGTTCGCTATAAACAACGGATGTTTTAACAGGTCTCTTCGTGCAAAAGCCATTAATCTTCGAAAGTTTCAACACTTGTGTTCGAGTTGGGTAAAGGCCTATCAAAATGTTATTATTGATGCTCTTAATAAATATTGATACATAGGCTGAGTGAACACTATTTAGAAATACTACTGATTGAAACATACTTTTCAGAATGGGAGCGAAAGAAAACTTAAGTGAAATTGTGTCAGATGTAGACGATACCGATGTTTCCACTATTTCTGACACCAAACAGTTCCATCATCACTTTGTGGCACAATTAAACAACCACTTCCGAACCATGATCCTAGAAAAAGTGCAAGTTAATATACTTGAGAGCTGATTTTTTCAAAATCCCTTAGAAACTCGAATGGTGATATTATCAGTAGAAATATCTCTAGAACATTGATAATAGACAGATAATTTTATGACAATCAAAAGCTTGTTCCTTGGTGAATTGGAAATTTGTCATAAAATTATGAGGCATTTTTCAATGTCCAAGGGATATTCGGAAAAGTTAGCACGAAACTTTCCACATTGTCTTCACCGTTACTTCTTTAAATTCGGTCCCGTCTTTCTATCTCATATTGACCGCCCAATCTTATAGTATCAATGCCAATTCTTCTAAGCTTTTATGTTCATTTGATTCACACTTTCGTTCGCTGCAAAATTCCATAAATATACCCCAAATATATTCGTGACTGTTGGTTGTATTTCTGGGAATGTTTTCTTTGATTAGCGCATTTATATTTTGAACACTGCCAAAACGTAACATTTTGAAATTTATTTGGAATGGTGTCAAACTCAATCGAGTTGTCATTGTAATTGATAATTGCACTGAATGCCATTATCGTTTATAATTGCACTAGTACATAAAAATTACCGATAATTTTGCAAGAAAGCGTGCATGTTATCTCAAAATTGCACGATATTTTTTTAAATTTTGGCGAAAGATCCAGACTCCGAAGGAGGAGGTGAACGGATTAAAAATAATACCAACCATACTCCTTGTAATACTTTTCCATCAATAATTTTGCGGTAACATTCCAGATTGTCTTTATTGTGAAGTCTTTATATTCCTGACCATTCTGCTTGCGCATATTGAATGCCCACTCCTATTTTTGCCAGTAAGCTTCTAGACAGGAAATATCTTTGGCCTTGCAAAAATCCATGAACTGTCGCCATATATACTGTCTGTTGGATTTGGTATTTTTTTATTAAATTCCAACTACATTTTCCTCAATAGATTGTGTGGACCACTCACCAAAACGCGACATTTTTTCACTTTTTTAAGTATATCTGACATTTATCAGTATTGTTATTAATGGTGTCATGCTGACAAGATTTTTTCGCAGTGCAATTATCGCTCCGCAGTGCAATTACAGCTGTAATTTATTCCTCTTATGACAAATATTATACATAAGGAAAATATTCAGTGTAATGTTGACATGATTGGGTGAAATTGTTTCATTTGACGCAAAATTACAAAATTTGAATGGTTGTAGAACTGTCAATAAAATTTTCGACTAATTTATGTGGGCATTCTAGTTGTCAGACAGTCTCAAAAGTTTGCGGGGGTCTTAAAAACATGTTACATGTTGCATGTTGTTTCAATTTGACATGAAGAACAGATATACAAAATTAAACGTTGGGGTAAACCTTTCTTTTCCCGTATTGTGCCCAAAATGTTTACCTTTTATTGAAAATGATCAGTTTACATTTTCCATTTTCAATAGATTATCAGATAACAAAGTTTATCAACCATTTTATATTCGAAATTCAAGTGACAGGATCATAGACGTCGAGGTCTGTGAACAGGACGCATTTTATCGCAAAACAATCAAACTTTAGAGGTTTTATCAGCTCAGTCGGGTTGATCCCAGTACTTTTTTCTATTCAGCCGAGATTTATCACAAATCGTCGAAACTGACGAATGAAAAATATTTCCATCGGGCTTATTATAATATACTTAGTTTATCGCCTTTCCAATTAATTTCTGTAGAAATTTCTCACGAATTATTTCGAATAAACTGAAAAGTGCGTAGTTGATAGAAAGCACATGTTTCCAGTTACATCTGTTCTGTCAAAAGTTAGGTATGAATCCAATTAATCTAACTTTATAAATAATATTTTATGAGTCGTAAAATTCGAATTTATTATTACTCTAAGAAGAAACAAACAACGGCGAAAAAGCAGTAAAATTTTTAGGTGTCAAAATGATCCATGCCAATCGACTTGACGGATAGTCCCCAGATACATTCTGTCTCAGTAGCGTAGACATGAGTAAAATTGGGTAAAATGTATATATTTATACGATCCTACTTCCTCAATCTTTCAATTTTCTTGGTTGAAAATGATATACAATTAATGAGTACTCTAGAAAGTTAGAATTTTTTTTTTTTTTAAACAATTTTTTGAAAGTGCCTATAACATTAAGTATATACAGTGAGGACCAAAAGTCCGTCGCCCCCCCCCGTAACTTCTTCATTTTCCATATTACAAAAAAATGTTAAATACATAAGTTGTAGGGTTTCATTCGATCTCTTTAATGGTTTAAGTTTCATTCATACAGAGTGTCTCAAAAAAGCACGGTGACTTAGAAGTTAATTTTTTTAAATGGGACACCCTGTATTTCATTGCATTATTACATTCTACGTTGAATTCTGAACAAGTTTGATAAATGGTTTTCTATCAAAAAAGTTAATAGTTTTGGACTTATGAACACTTGTAAATAATTATTTCGACTACTTTTGCGCCAGTTCAATGAGAAAATCGTAACAAATGGATCACAATGTATTCCACTTTCCTATCCTAACTTTTTGAAAGCTATCCAATGTTGCAAACTGCTGATGGCACCATGTGTAACTTACCTCGTCGTACCATTTTACAATTGTTAGAGTTGTTGAATCTCACGAAAAACTAGTACAAATGAAGTTGAAACATTTTATTAACAAATAAGGTAGTCCATAAATACAGATCAAGAATCATTAAAAACTGAAGAGATATTTTAAATTATAACTAAAAACGGTGAGTTTTTATCTATTTCAAAAGATGTTCGACATGTCCACCATGCATTTCTTGACACATAAATAGTCGGGTTGTAAACTCTTCCCTAACATTAATCAAGGTTTGAGGTGTTATTTCTGAACACACTTCAATAATTCGACGGCGCAGTTCAACTAACGACCCACAAACTGTCTTAAAAACTACGGATTTCACATAGCCCCAGATAAAGAAATCAAGCGGCGAGAGTTCCGGTGAGCGAGCTGGCCACTCTGTTGTACCTCGACGTCCAATCCACCTACCTGGATACCTTTCATCTAAGTAATTTCTCACCTCCCGAAAATAGTGTGGTGGCGCTCCATCTTGCTGAAATGTTACATCCAAGTAAAATTCATGTGGGTTTTGCGCAACGATCTCATCGATACTGGGACTTATTGTGTCTTGCAGCATTTGGAGGTATCTGGGACCATTTAAATTTTCTTCCAAGAATATGGGACCTACAATGTGGTTACCTAAAATACCAGCCCAAACATTAATTTTCTGGGGAAATTGAGTATGCCCCTCGCGGAATTCATGGGGATTCTCATCACTCCAATATCTACAATTCTGGGTATTCACATTTCCATTTAGGTAAAAAGTGCTTTCATCACTAAAGCAGATGTGTTGCAAATAAAGTCGATTTGCAACAATTCTTTCTGCCATGGTCTCGCAAAATTCAAGTCGCCGGTCTGGATCATCTTCAACCAATTAGTGCAAAATTTTTATTTTGTAAGGATGGAATTTATTTTGTTTTAAAACCCTCTTTACTGATGTTTTAGAAACATCACATGTCTCAGCTACTTGCTTAGTTGATTGTTGTGGGTTATTCACCATTTCGGCTAGTACTGGAATTTCAACATCTTCCGTAATTATTTTCGGCCTCCCAGATCTCGGAGCATCTTTCACGGTGCCAGTTTGGTTAAATTTTGCCACCAATTTCTGCAGATATTTTCGACACATCGGACGTTCTGGAAACCGTTCATTGAAAATGCGAATAGCAGCGTGGTAATTTCGGTTAGCTTCACCAAATATGATAACGGCTTCAACTTTGTCTGCTACTGAACGAGCCATATTAATCAACAAGAGAAATTGAAAACCGTTTGAAACAAAGTTTTGAAAACCTACAAAATGTCAATGACATTTGGCAAAAACAGATAAGAGTTTTTTTTCGTTGTCATGGATAAAATAAACGCGCCTAGCGTGCATAGCCTACCTCATTAATTTATTCGTGAACTGGTGCAAAAGTAGTCGAAATAATTATTTACAAGTGTTCATAAGTCCAAAACTATTAACTTTTTTGATAGAAAACCATTTATCAAACTTGTTAGAATTCAACGTAGAATGTAATAATGCAATGAAATACAGGGTGTCCCATTTAAAAAAATTAACTTCTAAGTCACCGTGCTTTTTTGAGACACTCTGTATGAATGAAACTTAAACCATTGAAGAGATCGAATGAAACCCTACAACTTATGTATTTAACATTTTTTTGTAATATGTAGAATAAAGAAGTTACAGGGGGGGCGACGGCCTTTTGGTCCTCACTGTATAAACATTTACTACTGCCAATGAAACTGGGTATCCCAGATTATCAGACTGAGCCCATCACTGATATTTATATTCTGAAAGAATAACTGAATAAATAATACTAAAATAATATACATGCTGTTTTGACACATTTCTCCAGAAAATATAATAGCAGTCAGGGGACTAAAACATATGAAATGAAGAGTAGGTATTATTTTCCGAAGAAGAAGAAAAGAAATACTTTGAAACATGTTTTCAGGAATGAGATGAAAAAACATGTGAAAGTTCAGAAAATCTTCAACTAATTCGAACATCATAACACACATGAATGTACATTATTACAAAAAATCGATATCTGCAGTTTATTGAAAGCTAAAATTGTTCCGGGATTTTTCAAAAACATTTCAAGTACCTACTAATTGGGGAAATCATCACGTTTCGTAATATTTATGCTTGTCAAACACAGACCTGCAGATTCTTGGATACAAAATAAAATATAATGTTACTATCCAAATACACCACAAGAAACTTATAATAATTGAACGAAAAAGTCAGATATTAAATCACCGCCACCTATACCTTTTTTGTGACTTGTACTCTTTTTTTAGTACCCTATATATTATAACAAAAAAACAAACTTGAATGTCGGAAAGGAATCGATTACGCGTGGGATGTTTTATTTGTTGGTTATTTTCCTTTTACAAAATAAAATTTTATTTTCAAGAAAGACATTGCAAACATAAAATCTACTTATGCTCATCTTATAAACTGTTCGAAATGTCGTCCAGTTTACTCAATACTTCAATATCAGAAGGTTGTGTTTCATGAAAAACGGATTTAAGATGCTCCAAAAGAAATAAATCTGAGGGAGTTAAATCCAGTGATTTCGAAGGCCATTCAATTGCTCCCTTTCTGCCAATCCATCTATCCGGAAATCTCTCGTTTAACCACTGTCAGACGGGAAGAAAATAATGAGGTAGAGCACCATCCTGCTGGAAAAGTAACAGATCCTCCTGCAAAAGTTCGTTACCTTCTGCATCTATTTGAGTTTCTAGCTCGTGAGTTGTAAGAGGATCGATAGTCTCTTCAAGCATTTCAAGGTACAGATTGACTGTCAAGTTTTCTTCTATAAATACTGGGCCAATAATGGCATTTTCAAGAATACCAGCCCAAATATTAACTTTTGTGGGTGTTGTGACAATTTTGTATATTAACATTCCCATTAAGAAAAAAGTTAAACAAATGTTTAACAGAAGATTAGGGATGGTATTGACTCGATGAGACATGGTTTCACAAAACTCTATTATTCTTCTATCATAATCATCCTCGTGGAGCTCTTGAGGAATCTACATTGTGTATGGATAAAATGTATGCATTTAAAATGTTTTTCTTACAGTCTCACGTGACATTCCCGTCTGTTTTGAGACTGATCGTAAGGAGCTCGTAGGCTCTGCAGCAAATGTTCCCAAAACTTCAATTTGAGCTTCTTCATTTAATACTCTTTTCTTTTATTTGTCTCTGAACCAGTTTCCTAAAATTTATTCACCAAATCAAGCACTTTCCAACTTCTCCATAAATTACAATCATTTTAATTCTTTCTTGAAGAATGTAAACCATTTTTATACTTTCATACACTTATTGAAGTAATCACTAAACAGCTCAACAGGTGAAACTGTATACAAAATATTGCAACATCGTTGTTAATAGTTATTTATGCAACAAGTGCAAAAAGTAGGACAATTTCTCGTCGAGTGCAATAAACATTTTTTGCACGAGTTGCATACAACATTTTTTCTACGTTCATGCAAAAAGCAAAAATTATTTATTGGTGCGGCACTAGGTGAAGGAATATGAAATACACAATTTAAATAATTAATTATTACTATCGATTTCATCACCATCATCTAGTTTTCCATTAATATTACTTAATATTACATTTTAAAACTTTCAGTTCTGTAATTGTCAGAATTAAATTTTGACTGACGTTAATATAACCTCAGTTGCATTATAATAATCAAAATCAGAGTAGCCATGAGCACGTATGTTATCACGAGGTGTGGTCATAGTACAGACAGTTTGCTCTATGCAGGTAGACGGTTTAGAACATAGCGGATCGGTTTTGATTATGGAATTATTCTCGGGAAGGTATTGTTTGTTCAACTCTGACTGCTAACATTAATACAAAATAATATAAAATATGTAGCTGTTTAAAACGTATGGCCAATCTCACAGAATATCTGATAAATATGTAGTGGGTTTGAACGTTTATGTTTATCATGATGACAGCACGTTGAAGTATAGAATGACAGATGAGTGCAATAAAGAGCTTCTTTTTCACTGAATATGGTTCAATAAAGTTTTGCTTTTTGCATGAATGTAGAAAAAAAATGTTTTGCCTGAAAACAGAAACTCTTACACCAGAAGTATCAAAAAAGGAAGGCTATATGTAAAATTTCTGCGATGAGAATTAAAAATTCAGCATTCAATAAACACAACTTTTCTACCATCTACGTTTTACTATTAGACTACTTTTTGATGAGAATTTTTTGGAGCTAATGGCTAATATTACCCCTAATGAATGGTTGGAACATATAATAATTCAGGGTACCATTGGAAAAATAATTGAACGCCAATCAAAATGATATGAATGAATGGAAAGAATGTTTGCATTTGTTACTAGAAACGGATAAAAAACTACGAAACAAACACAGAAAATATATCCATAAACGAACTGCAAGAAAAATTAAGGGAATTCAAGAATGGAAAGTCACCGGTAACAGATAAGGTAAGCTCGGGTAAGTGTGACCGTGATTTTCATTAGTTCGCATTGAATTTAGTCCATCTGATGAACCTGAACTAACATAACAATGAAATTTTTCAGGTATTTTCTTCGAAGGTCAGTCATTGTAATACGCCACAGAAAACTGTTGAAAAACGTATTCTATGAATTTTATTTTTATATTCAGATATACATCTCCATAGGTCACATTTCCCCGGAAATTTGGGGCAAGTGTGATTCTGGCCAAAACTTAAAGATATTAATGCACGTAAATCTCTCTTTGGGGCAGGTGTGAGTAAACAGTAAAGGAACTTTCACTACAATTTATTTGTTTCGAGGTATCTTCATTCAAAACATAGTTAGGAACTTTTAAATATTGAATTTGATATGCCCCATTGGAAAAAAAAACAAAAAATAATCGTGAAAGTGAACATTTGTTGAAAAGAAGAATTTACAGGTAGAAATCGAATGAGAATTTCATTGATCCCCATCTTCTGACGAGTGGTGATGGAAGCACAGTTGTTATTTCATCCTCAGAAAGTGTATCAATGTCTTTTACATCTGGCCAGGTATATTGTTTGGCTCTCTGAGATTTCCCTATATAATTTCGTACTATAGCTGAAAAAATATTACTGTTTAGATTGGCCAAATGAACCAGGTTCCCACTTACCCCGACAGATAGGTCACACTATCCCCAATAAAATTTAATTTCGGAGTAAGTGTGATATGCAAGGGAAAAATGTAAAAAAAACAACTTCATGAAAAAGCGACAATCTATAGTCAGATTCCCTTTCCAATTCAAAATCTAAGGGTAACATCTACCCCTCTTTGAGCCACGAGGGCTACAAATATTCCTTGAATGTCCCCTTGAAAATAAAAATGACCTGTTTCTTTGATTCTTATATTGTTTACTAGAAGGAAGATATTAAGTGTGGGAAGTTTTCAAAATCCCTGTATATTGGCACTATTACGGTTGTTTTCCAATCTTCCGTTATCTGTTTCGTGTTTTAAACAGTCTCGAGAGTATTTTCATTCCTGTATCCACTAGACTTTTGTATATCTTTGTTGTTAATTCAAGGTAAGCTCGGGTAAGTGTGAATTTTGGGCAAGTGTGAGTTTGCTCGCTATCTTCGCTAAACCTACACTCATAATGAATCCATAACCATCATATAAAATACCAAAGAGATCTTGTGAAATCCAAATATTTTCTCCAATTTTCTAACATACAATTCTTCAACCCGAACGAGTATAACGAATTTATTTCAAGCTTTGGGTGTATTGTTAAAATCTAAGGTAGGAATCCATTTCATACACTTTTCTTCTACCTAAACAATGAATCTGACTATAGATTGTCGTTTTTTCATGAAGTTATTTTTTTTTTTAATTTTTCCATTGCATGTCACACTTACCCCGAAATTAAATTTTATTGGGGATAGTGTGACCTATCTGTCGGGGTAAGTGGGAACCTGGTTCATTTGACCAATCTAAACAGTAATATTTTTTCAGCTATAGTACGAAATTATATACGGAAATCTCAGAGAGCCAAACAATATACCTGGCCAGATGTGAAAGACATTGATACACTTTCTGAGGATGAAATAACAACTGTGCTTCCTTCCATCACCACTCATCAGAAGATGGGGATCAATGAAATTCTCATTCGATTTCTACCTGTAAATTTTTCTTTTCAACAAATGTTCACTTTCACGATTATTTTTTGTTTTTTTTTCCAATGGGGCACATCAAATTCAATATTAAAAAGTTCCTAACTATGTTTTGAATGAAGATACCTCGAAACAAATAAATTGTAGTGAAAGTTCCTTTACTGTTTACTCACACCTGCCCCAAAGAGAGATTTACGTGCATTAATATCTTTAAATTTGGCCAGAATCACACTTGCCCCAAATTTCCGGGGAAGTGTGACCTATGGAGATGTATATCTGAATATATAAATTAAATTCATAGAATACGTTTTTCAACAGTTTTCTGTGGCGTATTACAAAGACTGACCTTCGAAGTAAATACCTGCAAAATTTCATTGTTATATTAGTTCAGGTTCATCAGAAGGACTAAATTCAATGCGAACTAATGAAAATCACGGTCACGCTTACCCGAGCTTACCTTATCTGTTACCGGTGACTTTCCATTCTTGAATTCCCTTAATTTTTCCTGCAGTTCGTTTATGGATATATTTTCTGTGTTTGTTTCGTACTTTTTTATCCGTTTCTAGTAACAAATGTAAACATTCTGTCCATTCATTCATTATTTCGTTTTCATTGTTATACCTTTTCACCATCTTTTATCCATCTTATTTCTTCAGCTTCCTTTTTACTTAGCGACTTTAAAGTTTTGTTAAAAATAATGAAAAATACAAAATCACCAGATTTACTTAAAATTCCCACAATCTATGCAAAATTTAATTCTCTCTCGTTGAATAATAGATGTCTATTTCAATGCAGTTTCAGATGGCTCACTTCATGGTAGATATTTTCAATTTCTCACCACATTATTCAATTTTAAACAACCGTCTATTAGGAATAATTGCCGATAACTTTCATGGAATGGTTAATCTAATTACTACAACATTAATATAAACAAAAGAAAGAATTCACACTCCGAGATAACAAACGCTAAGTAATTTATTACTTTCTCAAGAACTAAGGTATATCGAGCTTCTCATTAAGATAAGCTTAGTTTCCTTGCAGCTGCTGCCATGATCTGTGGAATTCTTAGATAAACTGGAAATGATGTATTGAATACATTGAAACCATTTTGAAAGGAAGATTATTTTACAACGCCCGTCGTCGTTGGTATGTTTTTTTTTCAGAACATTGCATATCATCACGATATATTTTAGGTAAGTTTACCTTCAATGACAATAACAAATATACAGAGGCTGGATGGGTCTCTGACTACAAACTCGAAGAAATTTTCGACGTTTTCATCATCCTGATAGGATTTTTCGGAGATGACGGTGGTTCCATCGCTGCTGGCGAGCAGTGTATATCAATTTATCAAGAAAGTATACACTACTGGACAGAAGACCATTGAACTATTCATAAGAAATGGTTTATAATTATAAAAAAAATCTCTACGAGAACAAATTGATCTAGATTTTGACCCAAACACTCTGGTGAATCGTCGTAGCAACTTACAATCATAAAAAGGAAAAAAATCTATGAATAGAAGTGAATTTGTTGTTGTAGTTTTCTTGGATCATAAGCATGCCTTCGAAACTGTGGATAGGAGTAGTTTGCCTAAAAATATACACTACAAATCGTGTCGTCGCAAATAGTTAATGGCTAAGATGTACCTCAAGACAGCGTTCTGGGTCCTCTACTGTTCCTTTGTTATATCAATGATAACAGTAACTTCAGTACTTTATTTTCCGACAATACTCTTTCATCTGTTGCAGGGACTGATTTAAACTGTCAATGGTGTGAATCATTGTTTACAAAAGATTACGCATTACCTAAATATGAACGAACTTGAACAAAATACTGATAAAACTAAAGATATGATACTGATATTTTATACATATCTATAAAAACTTAAATTTTAGTAATATTCAAATGAATATAATGGGTAAAAACATTGAATTTGTGAGAAATTCCAAGTAATTGACTTAACGTTTAATTATCATTTTCAATATATAAACGTGAAAATTTCAAATAATACTATACTTTTTTAGTGGGATTGCCTCTTGTCTTGGTAATACACTAAACTCATTGTCATGAATAAAAAAATGCATATACCTAAAGTTAATTCAACCAGTACGAAAAAATCCTTGTTTCACAAAAGAAAGAGTGAGTTTAATAATTCACCTCTTATTGTAAAAACACCCACAAGAATCTATCAATTCAAAAGCATGCTCAGAAATCATGTCCAAAAAGTGAACTTAAAATCAAAGTTGTTCAATGAGATACAATGTTCTATTGTTAAGGTATAGTAATATAACAGAACTATGATTTTCAATGTGATATAATAGTTATTTATGTATCAAGGACGTAAAGTATGCGTTTATGGCCTGCGGCATGGATAATGGCCCGAAGGCGTTAGCCGAGGGCCATTACA
This sequence comes from Chrysolina americana, assembly GCA_958502065.1. Lineage (NCBI taxonomy): Eukaryota > Metazoa > Arthropoda > Insecta > Coleoptera > Chrysomelidae > Chrysolina > Chrysolina americana. The sequence continues at coordinate 96,845,306 of OY293411.1, forward strand.
CGCCGAAGGCCATAAACGCATTTTACGCACGTGATACATGCAAAATTTTATGCACTAGCGGTTTATACAGTGTCCACCAAAATCTTGAAACAGCATGGGAAACTAACTTTTATGAAGAATGACATTTTCTGAGAAACTATTAATAAAAAAGTTTTCCATATGGTTCCAAGATTTTGGCGGATACTGTATATATATTTATATCGCAATAATCGTGTCAATAATTATCTCTGTATACTGAAATAGATTCATTTATTCAAATTGTACACAGAATACCCAGTATATACCCACCTAATTATGACGTTGTTAAGCAAGCTGGTTGTTGTCTAGCAACAAATTCAATAAACAAGGTAAACGGTCATCTTCATGTTTATCTGAAAAAGTGCGTGAGTGAACTCAACACGAAAATTATGGAATCATCAGATGAATCACATAATATATACATACCAATGGAAATTTTGGAATCGGCTGAGAGTGCCAAACTCGAACTGCTACCAACAAAGTCAAAGAAACTTTACGAAAAGACGTATAATGAGTTCATAAAATGGCGCAACGAAAATAATGTGAAGGTGATTACAGAAGATATATTACTGGGATATTTTTTTGAGAAGTCCAAGAATCGAAAACCATCTTCTTTGTGGTCATACTATTCGATGTTAAAGTCTACTTTGAATTTGTATAATAATATAAACATAAGCAAATTTCCAAAATTTATAGCATTTTTGAAACGGAAGAATGATGGATATAAGCCGAAGAAATCCAAAATATTGAATAGGGATGAAATCGAACTTTTTCTAAAAGAAGCTCCAGATAATGTATATCTGATGATGAAGGTATGTTATACCTACCTATATTTATTAGGTAATTAAATAACTTATTAATTCTTTTATAGGTTGGTTGCATTAATATTTAGGGTACCATGGTGCTTGTCGTAGAGAAGAATTAACAAATCTCAAGCTTGATGACATTCAAGACCTAACTTATGCTTTATTGATTACAATTCGAGAGTCAAAAACTAAAATACAACGAATATTTACCATCTGCAGTACTGAAAACCAGTCAGTTAATTATTTGGATATTTATAGAAGATATGCTAGTCTACGTCCCGCAAATATGAACATGGGCGTTTTCTTATATTCTATAAGAACAACAAATGTACAAAACAAGTTGTTGGGAAGAATATCCTCGGTCAAATTCCAAGAAAAATTGAAGCATTTTTGAAGCTACCAGGCCCAGAAGAATATACGCGTCATTGTTTCAGGCGTTCTTCAGCCACTTTATTGGCTGATGCTGGGGAAAGTATCACCAATATCAAAAGACACGCTAATTGGAAATCAACTACAGTAACAGAGAGAGAGCTATATTGAACAATCGATTTCAAATAAATTGAATATTGCCAAAAAAATTGCCGGCGATGGTGATGGACCCATACCAAATAATAATTATTTGGACCTACCATCCACATCTAAAATGAGTGGTGAGGATGATTCACAAGGGAATAATTATTTTCAAGAGAAAGGTGAATATCCCACCCTCAATATTCAAAATTGTAACAATTGCATTGTTACTATAAAATTCTAATTTTCAGGGTTATGGAGCAAAAATGTAGATTATGAATAAAAGTTGTTAAATGAGTATTTCTTTATTGAACTGAATTCATTGTTTCGTGGTAGGTCTTCCACGAAATGATGTGCGTAGGTATATATGGACAATTTTAGTATATTGTCTACTTTACCGTCCGCGGGCCATGATGCGCTCACGGGCGGTAAAGTGCCACTTTACGCCCGGCGAACCGGGCGGTAAAGTGATAGTGCATAAAGTTATTTGAGTATTATTGAATGCTAATTTCATTATATTTTTTATCAAATTTTGTGTTGCTGGTTACATTCTATTTTTCATAGGAAATTCTCCGGCAAAAATTAAGTTACACGGAGAACATGAGAACTGAGAGAATAATAAATCTATACTAATAAATTATACTGTTTTCACATGAATAAAATAATAAATACACTCATAGAAAAATGGAAAACAGATTTCTTTCCATTCAATAATATTTATTTTTCTGTCTGGTGAGATCTAAGTTCAGTTATGAGTCCATGTATTTTGAAGCACTATATCTCTTATATGTAAATATTTGCTTGTAGGTGTGAGAGAAAATCACCGGTAAATAAACATGGGTCTGTTAATCATTTAATTTTTTTACAATTCCAATCGGAATTCCATAGCTTATGTATTTTATTCATCCTACTATCACAAAACCAGTATCCAACATAATTTTCGCCCTTATCATATGTTACAGAGTAGGAATAAATTTGAGAGTTATCAAATGTTCCAACATCGAAGAGTTTTGTTCCTTTCAATTCTTCAAAAAATCACGAGTCGCTTCACATCTAGGTCAAACAAGGTATGAGATAAATCATCAAATGAAAGCCAATTGATTTGTTGTCCTCAGTAGGATTATTGCCATTATTATCATCAAACGAACCGTTAGAAGCATTTCTCGCTAATCATAATTCATAATTCTAATCGTTTGAACACGATGTGAAATTTCATCCAACTCAAGTACAATGCAGCCCAATGAATACCTTTCATTTTCTAGTTTATTATTATTATTTGATTGACGTACCTTGAGCTCCTTCACAAAGACCAATAACAATACCTTCCTCTACGAAGTTTCCGAATCATATTCATAATTAGAGAATATTATATTGTACCGGGATGCTTATGTTTTTCTTTTGTGCCCTGGGCTCTGGCCAATCTCCAATTATAAAGCAAAACTTGAACGAGCTCGCCACAAGGAACAGAAATGAGGAGTTTGATGTATGTTGTAGGTCAAAAGGAGCAGCTGTGCCTCGCTTTGGCTATTCTTAATGGGTCTATCCCGTTAGAAGGATATTCTGATACGGATGGTCGGGTGTAAAATCACTTGAAGCGGAGTTTTAATAATATACAGTATATTTCCGTGATATAAAGTAGATTTCGAAAAAAATCTGTTTTATAACTTTCATTCTTGAGTTGAGGTTATGAACGCACAAGGAAAATTATTGAATTTACGGTAATTAAACGAAAAATTTAACAAATAGTACTGTCTACTCAGTTTCGAGACAAGAATCGGTTGTAACACCACCAAATTTGGCATGCTAGTAGTTGAAACCATGTCAAACAAGAAAAAAAATTGTTCACCAAAAATCAGGGGGTGGAACCCAAAAAAAAATAATTGAAAAATAATTGTATTTTTTTTGTTGTCATCTAGGAAAAAATTAGGTTTGAAAAATATGGTTTGAATAGTTCTACAAGAATGATCCTCAGTAATCCCCTATAAAATGGGCCCGTTTTCTCAGAAAACGTGCTTGAACGCCGACATCAAATTTCAGGTTCGTGTTAGCCCGCCGCTGCAAGTTCCAGCGGTACCAAAATTTCAGTGTGTCATAACTTTGCTAAAAATTATCCAAAAATCAAAAATGAAACTGCATTTTGGTGGTGAAGAATTTTTCATGCAATTATAACATGTGGGTATATCTGAGTACCTGAATGGTTGTTTTTACCACGTTACATAATCCAACTGCGTTTTTTACGGAGGATGCAAAGATCATAGATATTTCAGTTAATCCAGAATAATTGCACTGAAGCAGGAACCATTACCCTCTTTAGACACTATGCAATTATTTAAGAGTAGTGAGACAGGTCTCACTTACACACGCCAAAAAATAACTGGGTTTTACTCAACAGCCCCATTTTTAACTTCCTCATGATTCCGACATCTCAGCCAGTAAATGTTGAAAATAATCGCTTATACACAACCTACATGAAAAATAAATGCAATTTCAAGCTGGAGGTTTGCACTTCACATTTCTGTTATTGAACTCACAAAAACAACTCCAAAATGTGTTATAATTTTAAAAATTTCAGAGGCTGTCCAAAAACTTATTCTTTTTTAATGATAAATAATTTTGTCAAACTACAGAATTTTCAGAAATCGCTGACCATCCCAAACGAAAGAAGATGAATTTATCTGTTCATTCCATACATACAACATAGTCCAGGATCAACGAACTATCATATCTGAGCCAACAATGGACACACTTTTGGAGCAGTTTTCTCAGTATGTTTTCAGTTCAGATCATGAGCTGCGAGCGTAGTTTAGAGTGTCGGTTTCCGACTTATTATGGACATGTCAAACCCTACTACCATGAAAAGGTTTTTTAAATTTTTTTTGAGTAATTTTATTTTTATTTTCCACCCCTGATATTTTGCTAAACTATTTTTTTCCAACTAAACATGATGTCAAGAAAACACGTGCCAAGTTTCATAGTGTTACAGTTCATCCTTCAGTTTTGGCACAAATTTGTCTGTGGTTATTGTACTATAAATCAATTTGAATTCCCACACAAATTAGTAGAATTGGAACAGTTTTCGTGATATACAAGGGTATATCTAGTTAGCGAATAACAGCTTCACTAAAATTATTATTATTACTCATACTCTGTAGGGTACTTGGCGAAGTGAGTTGATGAAAATATGGCGAAGTGGTTGGAGTGCTGGAAAATTTTTCCAAGGCGTTTGACAAGGTTCCGCGAATTAAGCTAATCCACAAACTTGAACACTTCAACTGGATCGAAGCATTCCTTTCTGACAGGGTTTTCAAACTGATGGTTGGTTCCCGTCATTCTGATCTACATCAAGTCAACTCGGGAGTTCCACAAGACTTACTCTTTTCTTAGCTTATGTCTGAGATCTGCCCACTGTACTCCAGTCAGACCAAGCTTTTTTCGACGATGACAGAGCTTTCTTTGGAAATCCCTTAACTAGTCATGCTGAACTTCAGTCTGATCTCATTTCCGTGCAAAAGTGGTGTGAATGGTAATAGTAATGGTAGGTATGGATTGTGTCCCATCTTCTTCTGCTATTTCAAGGTGTTCTCGTTTACAGCTGCCCCTCAAGCCCCAATTCCTTGGTGAATTTAAGGATTTTGAGGGGGTCTATTCGTGGTATTCTCCCACAGTATATTCAATCTCTTGTGATGTATAGCATAACACTCCATCAATATATGGTGGGGTGTCTCTGGATGTTCCCCACAGAATCTGCAGGTGCTGTCCTCCTCTAAGCCTAGCTTCCTTAGGTGTTCTTTGATTCTGCAGTGTTCTGTAAGAAATCCCGTGACTTTCTTTAGACTAGTTTTGCTGAGGTTAATCAGTGTCTTCGATCTTGCTCGGTTGAAGTTGCCGAGGAGATATTTGGCCTGCCTTAGCCCTGGAAGTCTTTACCAGTATGTTGCTCTCATTGCTTCTTCAGTTTTATTGAGTTCTTCTTGAAAGTAAGATTTTCCAAATCCGCAGAATGGTTCTGGTCCGATCAGTGGCGTTGATCCCCTTTTCGTGCCAGGGTATCTGCTTGTTCATTGCCCTCCACTCCGACGTGCCCCGGCACCCAGAGGAAGATCACCTTGTGGTTCCTGCCTAGATCATTAAGTTTGTCTATGCATTCCCAGACCATCTTTGAGTTGATGTTATATGAGCTCAACGTTTTGATGGCTGCTTGACTATCGGAGAGGATTTTCTTGTTCCGGTATTTCCTGTCGAAGTTGAATTGAATGCAAGATGGTGTGAAACTTGGAACATTCCTCTGAATGTCGACAAATGTTGTGTGTTACACATCGGTTATAACAACCCAACATTCGATTATTTTGTTGGCAACAACTCGATTCCCGAAGTAGACAACCATAGTGACCTAGGAGTTATCTTCAACAAAAAACTGACTGCTGCTAACCAAGAGACAGCCGTTGTTAAAAAAGCCAACAGTCCTACTTATCTACTCAACAAATGTTTCGTCCATCCTGATATAGTAGGTTGCGTGGACATCCTTTGAAACTGAGGCAGGAATCTTTTCGAACAACTTTATTAAACGTACCTTTAGATGTCGCCAACGAAGCTAATTATTTTTCCTCCAGACTGCATTGAAACTAATCCATTCACATATCTCGAGAAAAGTGTAGGTCTAGCACTGTACCCTGAGGAACACCACAATCGATTTTCCTGGACTCACAGCAAGTGTTCATTAATCTTAATACATTTTCGAGTATCGATAGGTGTGACTCACGGTATTAAATGCCTTCGCAAGATCTATAAAAATACCAAGACAGGGTTTATCCTTATCTGGAGGTTCCATGAAAATAATTAGTAAGTTCATACATAGCCTAATCGGTTGATTTGCCTTTTTTAAACCAAACTGCATCTCAGATAGTAAGTAGTTTATATTTATGCGAATATGTTATGCTAGAAAGCCTACTATTTAGAATTCTTTCGAAAATCGATGTTGAATTGTCAAATTCTTGTAAATAGATTATTGTTTCTTCGATAACATACCAAATAATTAAAGTTTCGAGTTCAATAATCAGGTATGCTCGTCGAATTTATTTTTCAAACTGTTAAAAAAGTCAAATGGCGGTTAGAATGGTGCATTTGTTCCCCATATTCTTTGTCATTTTTGAAATGGAACGAATTCTACCAGAATGACCCTTCTTCAATATCAGCTTTTCACAAGGATCATCAAAGTTTATGGGAGCATATACTTTTAGAGATCGTACTGAAAGCACACAATTTTCCAATGAGCTGAGTTAGTGAAGAACCTTTAAACGGCGAAATATGTCGTTAATGTGTAAATTAAAACAGAGTATAGTGGCAGTAAAGTAAACAATGCAGTTTTATGATAGTTCTCCCAGCCGGTGTAAGTAATTTTCCTCCTGCAAACAGGGCCGGCAAAAGGTAATTCATTTCGTTTCGAAGCTTGGGGGCCCATAGAACCAATTCTGGTTTCTTTATAAAAATATCTACAAAAATAGGTGTGTGTTTGCGATCAGCGTACTTGTATCAGCGTGTAACTTATAATGAGATGTAAATCTTCCGATAACAAAGTATATTTGGTATGATAGTTCTTGGTAACGTTGCATATCACCGCTCCGACTTAAAAATAGCCCTGGAGCGTTAGTGCAAAGAAAGGCTCTAGCCCCTAAAAATTGCTTGAGAGCTGGAAACCATTTTCATTTCCTTTTGGGGGTCCTGAATAACGGGTATATGAATTTGCGACAGTTTCTTGGTTGTGCTTCAGATTAGAATCCGCAAAATATCCGAATTTTTTCCAGTTTTTCGTGTATGGCTCGCAAAGTAAGCATCCTACAGAAAATATAACGAAAACCTTATTTGAAAAACATATTCCGCGTCGAATGATTTTTGAAATTCAAAATTAGCTCACTCCAGGCTGAGATATGATTTTAAAATCAATAAAGGTCGTCGCGCCGAATTTCTGCTAAGGCAGATGAACGTAGGAAACGTCGTCTGAACCCGCCAACTTTTCTCTTTCTAGCATAGAGTTTAGAGGACTCGAAAATGATTTCGAGCCACTCATACAAGTCAAGTTTATTTCGTGATTAATCTGGATCTTCTAGAGAACTCCTGGAGATTCCTCACGAGGTTCTCCCGCGGGATGATATCTTCTGCACTACAATGTCCGAAGATATTCATCCCTATGTTAGCCAGCGTTTTCACATTCAGACAATGTGTGTGGGGCTGCTCATCACAGAACCAGCATAGTGTGGAAGTCTTGGTGTATCCCCGACATACAGGAGCATGCATTCTTGCTCCCTTTTTTGCAGGCGCAGGATATGGAGTTTAGTAATTCCTTGAGTGCTGGAGACTGAGTGCATTAGATGGGTATCAAACCATCTGGGGCGGACTTTCATCCCCCTTGCTCTGCATTAATCTGTCAGTCCCTTCACATATGCACCTGCAAGAACGCCCTGAAAGAATATTGGTGAGCGACCAGTTCACTGGGGGGACAACGATGCCAAGTTGAAAGAGTTTTTTTGAAGGACCCTTTGATAGAGTTGAAATCCCTGTTGATTGAGAGATTACCCTCCGCAGCCAGAGTAAACTGCTGCAATGAACTCCGCTCCAGCCTCAGCAACCTGGTCAGGAGTGGCTTTATGATCGAGACAACATTCAGGAGGTCAGAATATTTGGCTATAGGGTACTGATAAATTTGACCTTGGCTTGTCTGAAAATTGAAGAATTTGTGTAACAGCCGCTGCGGGGCATGGATAAACAAGATGTGTGTTAGGACTGTAGACCACGGTTTGCTGATTGCCTTTGCCGGGTGTTTTGAGTCCAATTGTGTTGATTACATTCACATTCACTTTCTTCCAAAAATGCAAGAAAGTGAAAAGTTTTAAGTTAGACGAAGTTTCCTGCGTTGCTACAATCCTGTCTGGCCCATGGCTACATATCAGTTGCCTGGAGGTCAGTCAGATTCGTCTTCACCACAAAGCCTGGAAGGAATGACTATTCCCATGCCAAAGCATGCCTATCATCCTAACAGTCGCTGCAGATAATCCCACTGCACGATAAGCAATATGCCTACCAAACCAAAAAATCAACCAAAACGGCCCTCAACCACTTCATCCTGAGGATAGAGGAAGTGTTGGGTAGTTGACGATCTGCTATGGGGGTATTCATCGACATAGAAGCGAGGCATGGAGTGAATCCCACCCTTGTCGGATGGATAATAATAATAATAATACTCCCTCATAAACACTCATTGAGTGTACCCAAAGGCATATCATGTGCTGGTATAGGACGGCTATTATTATTATTTGCCGTGGTGCTCCGGGGCGACTTACTGATTATTGGTGGCGTATTCACTTTTCAACTATAGGAAAACCCGGAAAAACCTACAGCATCACCTTGGGTGGTCGGTGTGCACTCCAAGCTAGCACCAGACGAAATTGGCATCTAGACAACCCACAATACACTTGCTTTTCAACAAGGCATGCGGTCGCCTATCGATCCGATATAAAGTAGATGAGAAAAATTCTCTTGTACCTACACCGGGCTCGAACCGACTATCGCTATGCTGGAGGTTCGAACGGCCTGTGCGTTAGACCGCTGATCCACCGACCACACGATAGGTGGATAGGTGCAATGCTAGCACAACGAACGGTGAAAGCCGAGTTGAGTGGAACTTCCGTTGTTGCCACGGTATCAAGAGGATGTCCTCAGGGAGGACGGACTTCTAGCAGAACTAAATCATTCATGGACGTACTCGCAAGCATACACAGATGACGTAGTCATCATGACTCAAGGCCAATCGCTGAATTTTCTCGGAGAATCCATCAACAAAGCTCTAAATAGAGTGGAACAATGGTATTCTGCCGAGGGATTAAGGGTCAACCCAGAAAAGGCGGATTTGGTACTGTTCACCAAAAAACGCAAATTATGGACCCTTCCAGAAAGATACCTCTCAGGAAGGTGTCCTCAATACAAAGGGTCTACAAAATATCTTTGGGTCATAATAGATGCCAAGCTGACCTGGAAAGAGCAGATCGCTCATCGCATCAAGAAGGCCACATGCTCGTACTGAGCTTGCAGAAGGGCGTTTGGATGAACGTGAGTTCCGACAACCAAGACCCTTTCCTACTGATGGGAAGGGACAATACCCTTCCACATCTGAACTTCAGAAATGGCCCAAAAATTGTAATTCCCACGAGGGAAAAATGGAATGACAGCATCGAGCGTGCCCTCTGCCGACAGCATAGTCTGGTACACAGACGAGGCATGTCCGGTATATGAGAGAGAGACTAGGGAAAAAAATATCTTTTCCTCTAGGCGAATACGCCTCAGTGTTCCAGGCTGAAGTATATACTATACTCACCTGCATCCAAGAAAATCTCTACGATAGACGTCGAAGACCAATTGCAATTTGCTCGAACAGGAAAGCACCAATACTGGCACTGGAATCACACAGGATCACATCCACATATGCCTTGGAAACCCTGACAAAAAGAAGTAAAGTCAGTCTCATTTGGGTCCCAGGACACTCGGGTGTTCACGGAAACGAAGAAGCAGACAAGCTAGCCAAGGAGGAATCAGGCAAACTACTGATTGGGCCAGAACCCACCCTGGGAATTCCTGCCTAGCTGTTACTGCAATGGAAGTACTGTTACAAAAACAGTTCATTAAATCATGGCAGGACATGCCTGGCATGAGACAATCGAAGCCTCCGAAAAAACTCAAAAAGAAAATCTCCTTCCTTGGGAGACTCAATCACCTGAACAGGCACATGGCCCTCATTGGGATCATAGATGATCCACTCTGTAGGTGGTGCCTGGAAGAAGACGAGACTTCGTTACACCTTCTTACAGAATGCCCTGCATTGGTGCACCAGAGGAAAGAGGCTTTTTGGAGAAAGCAAACTGAACCCAGAGGTCGTGAAGAAGATTCAGCCAGGGAAACTGATGAATTACGCTGGGGAGCAGGCATGCATACCGGAAGTAAGTAAGTTAGTAAATAAGATTAGAAATTAAATTTCCTACAACTTTGGTCCAATAAAATTTTCCAGTCGGAGCCTAAGTTGAGGAATGCCAAATTTTAGCGAAGTTGGTAAAAATTGCCTACTTGACGGGCGATTGCGGCTGAACGGTTCGACAGATTTCAATGTTTTATTGGTTTTTCGACGCGGAATTCAATGCGCTAGATGTTCTCCTCAATTTTCCATTTTGAGGAAATGTGTGGAGAAAAGGGTACAATGTCGATTCTATTCATTTACCACTCTTTGATGAATTAATCTTAAATATTTGTTGAACAATTCAAAACGGTTAGTTTTTTTCAAATCCCCGAAAGCTACTGTAGGAAGACACCCTACCCGGGGCCGGGGTTGATCTAGCCCTCACCGGCCCTGTCTCGAGGAATAAATACCGAACAGCGTCTGAAGGAAGTGGTCATAGTCGGAGGGTGTACAGTGGGGATCGTTACTTTTTACGACGCTCATAAAGTGTACGGGAAATAATTCGAAATCCCGATTCCCCCGATCGTTTTGTGTGAGAAAACCGTGGACAATGGCATATCCGACCGGTACAAATCTTATATTGAAATCTGATGTAATAACGGGTCGTTGGGACAATTTTTCCGCTACGGCTTATTCCTGCAATAAATTATGGCCTGCGAGCAAAGTGTGGAGTGTATCTTCCGTGAATACAGTATTGAAACACCATGGTTGACATTAATTTCGATAAGAGAAATGCTTGTGAAGTTCTTATGAAAAAAAAAATTATTTCCGAAACTCTACTTCTCATTCAGAAAACATGTTGCAATCTTTTCAAGCTTTATTGACTTATAAAGGTATAAGAACTCTTTTCACGTTACTGTATCTTATTTGTGAAGGGCACAAGGTGAAAAACAGAGCTCAACAACTGGTGACCTGCTTGCTCATGTCTTAAATAAATAGCAGCAATTTATTGAAATAAATGGTAAAACTGTGGCCATTGCACTAGGTAATCTTCAAGGCATTTGATCGCATTTAGCACCAAGGACTCCTCACCAAAAGATTCCATCTTATGACTTGTGTCCTTTGTTTCCTTCATCTGTGTACCCACGGGTTCTGCTTCGGTTGGAGACAGCTGTGAAAGTTCATACAGCCGTAGTTTTGGTAGTCTCTTGCAAAGTTCTGCTAACTTGAACGTATTTCGGTTTCTCTAGTTTGCTTTTTCCAGGTGTCTACCTCCTCACCTAGAATTGTACCTCAGAGGTACTCTTGGGGGTTTCTAGAGATCTCTGCTTCGGTTTTCCTTTTAGGTTGATCCGGGGGTTCCTTGGAGTTTTCCCTGCTTTTGGTACTACCTTCGCATCCAGGGTTGTACCTCACAAGGAGTTCTAGAGGTCTCTGTTTCGGTTTTCCTTGTTGTTCTCTCGCTAAAAACTTTTGTTTTGTGGGTGCCTTCGGTTCCTTCTGTTTCCTATTCCCGGGTGACTACCTCTGCTTCCAGGGTGCATCTCAGAGGCATTCTTGAGGTTCCTATGGTCGGTGCTCTTAGAACAGTTATCTTCTAGTCGCCTCTCAGGACAGGCAGATCGAACCTGGAATCTATTCTTTCTAGCCCTGGGTCCCCAGGTTGTATTTCTCGCTATTCAGCTATTCTTGGACAGGTCTCTCTGCGTGGCGGTTGATGGAGTTTCATCCGACATTACCTATAAATGCTAGTGTTCCGCAGGGATCCATTTTAGCACCGACACTGTTTCTTTTTCCCATAAGCGAGAGGTCTACCAAATTCAAATGGATGATGATATCCAATGATTCCGGGGAAATGGGCGATTTACTCCAATATGACTCGGCTAGACTTTTGAAAAGGAAAAAAATTGGCTGGATTAAATGGTATTCATTGAAATGCAAAACTAGAGCGGTAAATAATGTAAAAAAGTTCATTCATTAAAGATGAATGACACAATGTGGTGAAATACAGAGCATAGGAAGAGGTGAATGAAGTTATATTGGCTCTATCAAAGAGTTGTCTTAAACTTCAATTTAATTACCAGTTCATTAATATGATTTCAGATCTTTAGATCGCTGCTTCAAGTAGAGATCTCAGTGGAGAATACAAAACCCTTGTAATAGTGTTCTCCTTGAGGAACATTGCACAAGTAGATGTCAAATGTTTGGTAGGAAAAGTGGTTGTACTTTGTGAAAATGTGTGCGGAAAAGTGTATTTTGAATCGGAATTATTTGTTTCATTTATTTGGAAAACTCCCCAACAAACTTTTCGAACTTTGTTCGATTTCGTATATCTGAATCCTAGTGATTTTTCCACCATACAAAATAATTCAAGTCTATCAAAGAACCCAATTGAGGTCATTGATCGAACGAAGTTTCCAGATAAATCTCGTTGAGGTTGGTCAGTGTATACATTTCGAAATTGTGTTGATATTATGACAAATTCGCCGCGTGTTTAGGTAGCGAAACGAATCTAAAAGCTCTAAATATAGTTTAGGGCACGCGTTAATAATAAACTCGCTTATTATTTATGAAAAAGATCAAATAAAAATACGCAGTCGGAACAGGATAAATTAACAGCTGAGTGAAATTTGTCGGAAATATGCTTTAATGTAAAAATAGACGGACTACTAATTAACTCTGCGATAATCTATGAGGACATTAAACAAAAGAGGGCCGGTTATATATGTCGGTGTGTGGTAGACGAAACAGGGCGAAAAAAAGTAGAAATATTTAAATTCCTGAATAATTCATTTTCGACTATTTTTGCTGTGAGATATGTATCATTTCAGCAATTTGTATTCTCAAGAGCGAATACAGGTGACTCCGTCTCAACATTTCATCATACAGTGAGCACGTAAAGGTTGAATAAAATTCGACAAAATGGAGATACAAGGTATCGTTTTGAACTCTATATACGAATACAACTCTTTTTACAGGACTCTTCTTTTAGTGGGAACCTGAACATAAAAAAATATTGTCTATAGATTATTCGTCTATATAATTATACTGGTTTGCCGTGATGCGGCCGAAATCCTAACCGGAATAATGCGCGAAGCCGTAATTCTTGGTTCACTTCGGCTACACAGGGCACATGATTCTCGGACCCAGTGATCACTCACTCACGTACGTGGGGAGTGTTTAGTGGGGTTAATGACACACCAGTGCGCCCTCCAAATCAATCGGGATACCGGAGACAGGGCCCGACTGGAAAATTCCCAAAGGAAAAAAATTATCAATATTAATGTTTATTTGCATTTTTATCAGAATAGTACACTAAGTACAAGAGTAATAATAATAGACTGTAATAATACTAGGAAGTGGAGATTTCGACGATCTTCCATTTTTAACCACTTTGTGAGCCATAAAGAACATTGCACAAACTGAAATGACTTAACAAACAAGTAGATCAGTTAACAAAATTTCGAACGATTGTGTCAGCAAGTGACGTTGGGGATAGTATTTTAAAAGAGCATTAGGCTCCTAATATGCTTCTTGAATTCGTAGCAACATTATTTGTAAAACCCAAATCTTTGTCTTGAATTCTGACTGACATAACAGAATCCATGTATTTTTTGTTTTTACCAAAAACAATCACATGCGATTTGGGAGTCTTTATCATTCAAGCTTGATACACAATTTTTTGTGTATATGCTACAAAGCAATGGTACAAGGATGGATCCTTGAGGCACATCACAAGGATTATTTTTTCCTGACTGGCTAACAGTTGTTTCTACATATTGAAATATGTTCTGTAAATAATAAATCATGAGTTTTATAGCATCTTTCGAAAATCATACAAAATTCAGAATAGAACCAATAACTTTTGGTTTATAATGTCGAATGCTTTAGAGTAATCAGAGAGAACGAGAACTATCGTTTTTCCTGAATATGCTGCTCTGATAAACCATCTGTGATATTGAGCAGTGCCGTTGTACAACTGTATTCTAACTTAAAAGCTGATTGTTCATCGGCCAAAATTGAAGAGTCCAAGTGATATCGTATTCTGATTGGTGACATCTAAACAATCCACATTAATATCACCCCCATAGATGAATTTGTCACATGGAATAGGTAATTCTGATACGGAATATACCAAATTATTGAGGTTATAGATAATGGTAATGGTAATGGTGAATATAGATGGTGACTGATGTGCTGCGACCTAATTAGATCTATTGTGCCCCATCTTCTACTATTTCAAGGTGTTCTCGTTTACAGCAGCCCCTCAAGCCCCAATTCCTTGAGGAATTCAAGGATTTTGAGGGGTTCGATTCGTCAGCTGGTGTGATCCCAGTATATTCAATCTTTTGTGATGTACAGCATAACACTCCATCAATATATGGTGTGGTGTTTCTGGATGTTACCCAGGTGCAGGTGCTCTCCTCCTCCTCCTCCTCCAGGCCTAGCTTCCTAAGGTGTTTTTTGAGTCTGCAATGCCGCGTCAGAAATCCCGTGATTGTCTTTAGATTAGTTTTGCTGAGGTTAATCAGTCTCTTCGATCTTGCTCGGTTGAAGTTGCCGAGGAGATCTTTGGCCTGCCTTAGCCCAAGAAGTCTTTGCCAGTATGTTGCTCTCATTGCTTCTTCAGTTTTATTGAGTTCGTGGAAGTAAGATTTTCTAAGTCCGCAAAATGGTTGGCCCGATCAGTGGCGTTGATACCCCTTTTCGTGCCAGGGTATCTGCTTGTTCATTGCCTTCCACTCCGACGTGCCCGGCACCCAGAGGAGGATCACCTTGTTGTTTCTGCCTAGATCATTAAGTTTGTCTAGGCATTCCCAAACCATCTTTGAATTGATGTTATATGAGCTCAACGCTTTGATGGCTGCTTGACTATCGGAGAGGATTGCGATTTCCTTGTTCTGGTATTTCCTGTCGAGGTTGAATTGAATGCACCTTTCTATGGCGGGAATTTTTGCTTGAAAAAAACTGGGGAACAGGCCCATGGGTTCGGAGTATTTGGTGCGAGGCCCATAGACTCCTGTTCCGTCGGGAGTTTTGGACCCATCCGTGTACCATGTTATTGTATTCTTTCCCAGTGCTCGAATGGATTCTATATTCCATCCACTCTTGGTATTCAATTCCGTTCGAAAGAATTTCTCGAAACTAAATTTTCTGGTAATTTCGTCATTTGGGAGATCGGCACGGTAGGTATGCACTTTCGGTGGGGGTTAGATAGATATTTAATCAATCTTTCTTTATTTAAATAAAATTGTTTTGAAATTGTTTTTCCCGTTAACCAGCTGTCATACCCCTACGAACGACAACCCTCAGGAGTCGAAACTTGTGCGAGCTAAGGATTAACGAGTTCTTACCTTTTAATGTGCGATTCCTAGCACGTTATAATGCATATAATTGTGATTTTCCTCTGGTTGTTAGCTTGCTATAATTGTCCTCCAGAGTTTTCAGTTGGGTGAGATAATTAGTCATCACTGAATATCATTAAACATTTTATAAAAAAATGTATCAAGTTTATTGGCCGAAAACATCAATTTAACCAAGAGAAATAACTCAAGGACTATAGCAACTAAAAGGAAAATCATTGAAGAAGATTGTTGTAGCCATGGATAACAATCTCCCAGCAATATATCGCATAAGAAACCTTCGAATGAGACGTTTATCCCACTAGAGCTGAAAAATATCTGGCGAAGAACAAATTTTATTCTCTAGAGCTCAGTATTTTGTTAGAATCAAATGAGAAATATCTGGATAGGACGAAAAATTGATATTATTGTCAAATCAGAAACCACAATGAAGTGTCGGTATGTTGATATGACAATAATGAAAGTTGTACAGTCTTTTTGATTCAAAGCTATTTTTGAAGTTTGATCGTTTTGTCAGTCTTTTTTTTTCATTGATGTTACTTGAGCTTCCTTTTCCCCAATGTAACCCTTCCTTAGTCTGTTTGTTTCACTTCCTACTGTGACACCCGAACATCAATGTAAGGAACAGAGAGAGAAAATCATCTAGAGCAGTTTTGCTCTACAACTGTATTGATAAACTCTAAGTGTATGCAAGCATCTCATCGAACAGGTAGATTACGAATGACCTAAGTAAATAGAGCACAACGAGCCTATCAATACAACTTTATTGCAAGAGCCAACTGCCTGGAATGCTGAAGGAATGATTATTGCATGATATACGGCATGTTGGACAAGAAATTATCATTAAAACAACGGTTATTAGGTGTAAAAAGGTGAAGACAAACAACTTCCATTAAAGATTTACAACTGTTGCGACAGAACGCTGTTTGTTTGATAAATTTTAACGCAAACACCTTTCTTTTGTCAAACAAAGATTATCAAAAGAGGCTTATCTTGAAAATGGTAATTATATTACCCATTGGGTACGAGTTCACGGTATGAGGTTCTCAGCGGTATTCGAGAATAGTTGGTGATTGCATTTGTTCATAATTGGCGTCCTGTTATTCATCAAAGCGCCTTCTTCCATTATTTCATATTTTGTATGAAAGAGTCAGTCAGTAGGAATGAAGGAAATATGAAATGGTTGATGCAGCTGCTATTTTACAGGTTCATTTTTCGTGCATAAAAATACGAGTCGCGCCAGATACTTTGCTGTCTTAACTGCAGTTACAACATGAAGTCAACTGGTATGAAAGTCTGATGGCACACTAGTTATATCTATGGATAAGATCTACATAGATCACAAATTGCTCCAGTGGATAACATTCCTCCTGAGATACGAACCCCTGTGAACGAAAGTATCCTTCCCGAGAAACGTGCCACAGAATGTAAAAGTATTATTCTGAGCAAATTGATCCAGTGAGAAAACATTCCCCTTCAAAGCAAACTGCACCAGTGCATGAAAGTTTTTCTACAAAGCAAAGAGCTCCAGTGCATGAAAGTTTTTCTACAAAGCAATGAGCTCCAGATGTAAACGTATCTCTTCTGGGCAAAGTGCTCTACCGAATAAACATATCCATCCTGAGCAACGTGCTCTTGTGGATAAGGGGATAAACGTCCCTTCTAAGCAACTTTCTAGAGTGAACAAATGTATCCCTTCAGAGCAACGTGCTACAGTTATAAGAGAATCACTCCTGAGGAAATTGCTTCAGTGGAAACACGTATCCCTCTAAAGCAACAGGCTTTTAGTCGTAAACGTATCCCTTCTAAGCCAAGTGCTCCACTCAATGAGCCTATTTCTCAAGAGCAAAATGCTCCAGTTGATAAACCGTGCTACTATAGATACAGACATGTGTAAATTCTACACAAAGTGCTCCTGTGAAATAAAAGCCAACAACCAGAGATTTGCCGGGTAAGATCATAAGGAGACGAAATTTTTGTTTACTCGAGCTGGCGCCAGAAAAGTAATAGCGCTTCGCGATATAGTTCGGATCGAGAAATGATTACATTCTCAGTTAGCCCCAGCTATGATTTGTATTTTCAAATAATTTAGGCTTGTTACAAGAAGAGGAGCCTTTTATGAGCCGTAACTCATCAAAACGAGGGGGTGAGTCAATTTGGGAGCTATCCGTGATGATTTAAATAATTTTTTTGAACGCTAACCTTTATAGAAGCGCCACTGAATTATGGGAATTGTGTAAACACAGCCTTTCTTTCTCACACATGCGCCGCAGCAGTGTGTATCATATTGCGATCGCCGAGGGCAGAATAGAAGAAAATCAATGATGGTCGTTGTACGGTTTTTTGTTTGTCTTGTTTGTACACCCATTGCACAACGAATATCCACTGCGTGTGTAGATACAAAGGAATCACCCTACGCCAGGTCCTCCACATAATTCCGCTGATCTCCCTAGGTACAGATATTTGATAAGCAATGTCAGAGCTTACCATTAATGTATTGATTTGATTTTGCAATTAGGTGTAGAGTGATTGCAGTTTTTGACTCTTATGGTGAATCGTTAAAGTTCAATGTGATTGTAGATCATTCAAAAGCAACAGTCGTTCATGCAGTGTTGTGTTCTGAAAAAGTCATCTCAATTCTTGCACACTCCTTTTTAGAGTGATGCTAAAATATAATTACAAACTACATGCTTCAGTCCTACATTTAATGAAGGAAGGGTATTCTGGCACTTCTCATTCTCCTCAACGGACTCAATATCCCCTGTACCATAAAGTAACACCGGTGTCTCGTCTAAACCATACGAGTGCATCGAAGATGGTGGTACAACACTCGTAGCGCTGCGTTATGCCTGAGGATATAGGCTGAGACCGCATAAGCTGAACATGCTGATAGCAAATTCATTATGGTCTCGGATGCCCTACAACACGCTCTGCATGTAGTGTCAGGGACCTCTATACCTTTCACGCGACTACGGTAGACGAGAGTGTTGAAGACACGATCCTAGCAGGCCATTATGAATTCCTCGATTTCCAACATCAGCCCACTTGAGCTGAGGAATGCGAAGGTAATGTTTCTGTATGATCCATTCTGACAGTATGCGTATACTCTTCCACCACCCTCAAGGATGAAAGAAGATCTTTTTTTTAACAGATGGGCGACCTTATGCCCTCGGTATTATTACTATTCTTGTTTGTACTTGAGCCAAGAGGACCTCCTCTAAATCTCTGGCTGTGACCGCGCATCTTGATGATTATAGGAATAGGTATCAGGATTAAGAAGTGGTTGTCTTTTCGGTTTGTGTAGCCACCCTGTCATCCAATATTCAGTTGAACATAAAGCTCATTTTGACATAATTGGACCCATTAACGAACAATCTCCTGGAAATGTCCGTAATGAGATTCGAATCAAAATAATACTTTTTGATTTCCGCGAATTCATTACGACCGACCATTCAATTAAGTTTTAATTTTTATTATCCGAAACGATTTGCACAACCTGTTTCGACTGCGTGCTATAATTAATTTCATGAGTGTGCATATCAATTAAAAATATAATTTCTTGAAAGTATCAGAACCGCAGACCTTTTATTATGTCGATAAAAACCACTCATTTTACGGGCACCATCAACTGCTGTGGAGTAAACACTTTTATTGCCCCATATTACAGGAAAAGATGATACTGGCGGTTAATAGCTCATCTTATAGCCTATTAGATACCTCATTTTTGGAATGCCTTGCTCTTTCACGTATTATGCCATGCAGTATGGTGTTTAACGACATTTTGTTTGCCACTTTTCCCCCGCCCTGACCATTTAAAAAACGATACTTTTCATGTCCATTCCAAACTACAAAGTCTTCAAGAAGTTTTTTTTCAAACAATGCGGAGGTTTACAGGAATGGACCTCGATATTTCTTGAGTGTTCTTCCAGAGGTCGTTCACCTTTCAAGACATTTTCTAAAGTTATTAATTCTACATCTACGATCTATAATCATCTAAGAAAAAGTTACCAGGCCCAGTCCTGAAAAAATTTATGGAAACCTGAATGTTGAGTCTTCGTATATTTGTTCTTCGTGTTGAGTCAGACAATTTTTTCGCTCGCAGCAAAAATTCTCGGTAGGGGATCGTTTTCTTTTTACGAAGTCACCGATTGGACGAAAGAAAAATACTGAATGGCTCGAATTTAGTATTTCTTTCAATCGGAAGTTTTTTATTCAAAAAGCTGTTAACATTTAGCCGAAATAACATTTTTAATCTGTAATGATGAGATCAGATTTTAATCAGCACAAAGCAACAAACACAATACAATTAAATATCATTTAATTGTCAAACGTGGCAAAAATGAGAGACACAAGTAGTGAAATTTCACAGGGACGAAAAAAAGGGACATGGAATGATACAAAAGGATAATGGACATAAACGGCGAAATTAAAAAAGAACAGAGAGCAGCAGGAGGCGTTGCATGCATAATTCATAAAGATATTATAGAAAACATCGATAAATGGAATTATTTGTCAGAACGATTATTACTATTGGAACTTATAGACACGGATGAAAAGTTTAAAACCTAATGAAGATGGAACTGCAGGTATCAAAGATACATTCTGGGAAGATTTAACTAGAGCCACGGAAGATGCTGAGGGAAAAATAAATATATTAGGTGATTTTAACAGCAGAGTGTAACAAAAAATGACATCTATAAATACAGTAATAAGAAAACATGGAGAGAATGTAAGAAATAAGCATCTTTGCTTGATTTTTTGTGCTAAATAATCTAACAGTTACTTATACATTTTTCGAACATAAAGATATAGACAAGTATACAAGAGAAATGAAAAGTAGAAATGAAAATTCGATAATAGATTATGTATTAGTAGAAAAGGATAATAAAAAAAAACATCCGATACCAGGGTTAGAAGAGGACCAGAAATAGGTAGTTATCATTATATACTGGTTACTAAAATCAAAGAGGAAATAGAGAATACAAAAGATGAACAAATGAAAGAAAAAGTAATAGAATATGAGTCGGTGAGATCAAACAAATTACAGTATGGAGAAATAGCATAGAAATACAAAAAATTGATAAAAGAAAAGTTTTCTAATGATGGAGATATAATTGAAAATAGTAATACAGAATAAATGTAGAATAATTTTGAGCGCATAGCTATGGAGGCAGCCAAAGAAATATGTGACACTAGCAGAAAAACTAATGTAAGAAAACAAACAGTTAGGTGGATAGATGAAATAAAACTGAAGAAAATGTCATGGAAAATTTATCTAAACAAGAAAATAAATCAAATCAGCAGCAAAAATAACAATTTTTCCAATATCGTGAAGTATTTTCAAGTATTTTTCCAGATCAGAAAAGTAATTGGCAATCTACAAGGATTGTTTGGAAAATATTCAACTAACGATCTTTCAATTTCAAAGCCTACCAAGCATCGTACCTTCATCGAATTCGTGTCATAGCCAACTCGATGCTTTACAATAAAATGCAAATCAATAGCCAATCAAGAAACGAATAAAAATTTGCGTACATGGTTGAATAGATAATTTCAATGCAAATAAGATAGGATAGCGAAATATAAGTGGTGACGTGTGAAAAAAATAAGTTAGGGTTACTTACAGTCAAACAGGTGGTGGAAAAAAAATGGTATTAGGTTTAAAAAAATCGCTATTAGTAATTATATAACTCGTGTAATTCAAGAAAAAAATTCTCTTTGAATTGAAAATATTGCAGGCTGCTACATGGCTTTTGTGACACCCGGTATACCTAACACCCTAGTGTTGTAGTCAACAAGCATCTATTCTGATCCGTATATGTTTCAGATGATTCTTATATTAGGAAGTTCGTTGTACTGTGTTGATTGGGTAATTACTCTTTATATGGCAACAGTGGACTAGTTGAGGCATGCATAACTGTCATTAGTGACAATGACAGTTATGATGGTACGTTCCTTGCAACTAATTTCCGCTATTCTAAAACTCGAAAGTGTATTAATGGAAGTATAAGGAAAAACCAGTGAATAAATGAATTAAAACAACAGTTATTCCTTATGTTCATGTATTGATGAAAAAGTAATATATTTAATGAAGTTATAATAATATTGTATATATTCACCTAAGTCTCTTTGTTTCTGATCGTTATATCATGAATGTAATATCATTAATTCCAAAGGAGATAAATAGATTACGACTTTTTCAAAGAGTACAGAACATAAAAGCTGCATCGTTATTATTAACAACCAGTTTCAATTCACAAAATCATAATCATGAAATTTATAATCGTAGCTTGGATGTGTGAGCTTCAACAGCGTTATAAATTCAAGTGGTAAATTTATTACGAATTGTCGAAATGGAAAAGCGAACGTGTAGATACGTTTTAATGATGTAAAAAGCCGCCATATTTCGTTATGAAAAAAGAATAATTTTGTTTTGGTGAAGATATTACTCTTCAATATGAGTGTATTGATCAGTACCTTCTACAATCCATCGAGTATTAGTTCAACATAAACTGTTTATGAAAACTTTAGTAAATCTGAACAATTTGTTTAAAAACAAACTTTTGTCATCAGACTATTTCACGTCATTTCGCTAATGCCGCATACAAATTACATTCACCTTTTTTATTTTGAACCTTGTATCTGAGCATATATACAATTTCAAGTGAATATGATGATTTTGAATTTTTCATGATTTTTAGGGGTCTACCTACCACTTATGACTTTTGTCGAGATATTTTTTCTTTTGTCGATCAACTCAAAATGCACAGACTATACTGATTTGATCACTCTGAATTGATTGGCTCAAGTTGAAGAGTTCATCTGTAGTTGAGAGGGGTCATTTCCCACCAAGAAATTTTTTCTTTTTTTGGATATTCGTCAAGTACAATATTTTCTGAATATGCGTACTGAATTTGAAGTTGACGATTCAATTTAAGATATCATAGACTTTTTAGGGAACCTCTGCAACTTCGAGTTGAAAATATCCGTCATTTCGCTTTAGATTATTTTTTTCTCAAGTTGAACCTTGTATCTGAGCAAATACATTCTTGAAATCAGCATGAAATTTTGCGTATGTAAGGCAAATTTTAAGTAGATCTTATGGTTTTGAATTTTTAATGATTTTTAGAGGTCTACCCCTTACACCTTTTGTCGAGATATTTTTTCTTTCGTCGATTGACTTGAAATGCATAGTCTAAATTTCATCACTCTGAATTAATTGTCGTTCGCAGAATTACTCTATGTTTAACCCTGCTCGAGTTTTTTTTAGATGTTCGTTTATTAGCGTTGCTAAGTAAAAAAAATACAATCCTGGGTATAAAATACATTCACATAACTTAAAACTAAAGTAGAAGTAGAAGAACTATTTTTGTTTAATAATATAAACTCTAAATAAATACCTACTAAATATCAAGCTAAATATACTACAGACTATACATTTGTTTTGAGATAAGTTATCACATTTTGTTTGAATACATTCACCGTTAAAGAAGATTTGATTGCTTGTGGAGATTATTATATGTGCACATTCCTGCATCAAAAATACTTTTTTTTGTGCTGACTAGGTTTGTTGGAGCTATATGTATGTGACTTTTTTGTCGAGTGTTATAATTATTTATGTTATGCCTGAACTGTAGGTTTGTTTTGTTGGTTGACTTACATTTTTGCTGATTCTATACATGAAACCGATTTTCTTCGATATTTTTTTGGATATATAATCAACATGTTCACTGTAGGGCACATTTCAAGGGGATCTGATAGCTTTGAATTTTCAGTGATTCTTGGGGGTCTATCTGCTCTTTATTAATTTCCTCAATATAGTTTTACTTTTACTCATAATGCACAGGCTATTCTAATTTCAACATTCTGAATTGATTGGCGTTCGCAGAATTGCTCTATCTTCAACCGTGCTTGAGTTGAAGAGTCCATCTGTAGTTGAGATGGGTCATTTCCTTCCAACTTTTTTTTATATTTTTTTCCCTTATTTGTTGAGATCAATCTTTTCTGAATATGTACGCCAAATTTGAAGTCGATTCCGATTCAGCTTGAGATTTCATAGGCTTTTTGCGGAACCTCTGCAATTTAAAATTGAGAATATCCGTCTTTTCGCTAATGCTCCATTGAAATCAATTTTATTTTTTCTTTTTTATGTTAAACCTTGTATATGAGCATATATAAATCACATATTGGAATCAGCATGGAATTTGACGTATGTGATGCGAATTTCACATGCCTTGTCTGCCCGACATACTTCCTGACACATCTCCCCACCCAACCCCGTAAACTCCACCTATGTTTTTAAATTTTCTGCCCTATCTTTGGAATTATTTATTAGAATTTCAAAAAGTTGGTAGACTAACTTCGAATCTGCTTAAATGTCAATGATCCGTATCTTCTTCATTCATTTTAAGAGGTAAAACCTTTTCTGTCACGGAATACGGTTAACTTGAGGACATTGAAAGCAGAATCAGAATTTGGAAACAATTTTCTCATGTATTTGAAAATGATCATTTTTCAACCGGATACCCTACATGAAAGTGATAATCTATCTATCGTACAAAAAATAGCATTTCATACTCTAGATGAAATACGTTTTTTTCGTTGGTGAAATTGCCACACTCGCTTCACTCGTGGACAAACTCTCACCTCACAAAAAAAACAGTATTTTCATCTCTTGTTGAAAAATACACTATTCTCAGTTAAATGAGGTTGTGCTGACGAGTTTGGTTAGTAGATTTTTTCAATCCCCAATTCATCATCCCTTCAAGACACAGAAAACGAAATGTCACACACGAATTGACGCTTTTCTTCCCCTAATCCGTTTGCCCTACAAAACGTTATTACTTGGGTTAATTCAGGGTATGTAGGAATAATCCAATTCTCCATATATTGTGCATGATACACTATAGCTGTAGCAAACGAGCGTGCTCGTGCTTTTAATCATTGAAAACTGATCCAATCGGATTAACTCCGTAACACTACGTGCTTTGTCACCCTAAATATTTATTTAATACACTCACTTATAGGGGATGAGTAGATAGGAGCACGGTAATCTTCATATCATGGATCAGAATAGAGTTGGCGGAGGAAGTATTAGTCAGACTAGTTTCAAAAATGTTTGTTTTAACGTGGGTATTATATACGGCGATATACGAATGAAAATGAATGTGCATATTATCAACAATATGATTAAAATCAATGCACATACGAGGGCGGACAGCAAAATACTCTATAGGCAAATTATCTGCCAGCTGCGTTATTCAGTTTGTGTACCGGCCCAGCAAACACTCTTGTTACATTTATGCAAATGTGACATAAAATTAACGGAACACATTTATGTAAAATATTTACGTAAATACTCTTTCACAATTATTGTATTCGTCAATATTCCCAAGATTTTGGCTATGGTTCATATGCATTTTGTCGAATATAGAGTAGACATTGATGAGTGATGAAATTCTGATGCATAAAAATGTTACCCACATGCACATTTCGTTAACGAAGATATTATCATCAGTAGGTGATCTACACAGTGTGGATTACAGTTATCAAATAAAATGTGTATATAAAAAGGTGTGAGGTGAGTTGTGTAGTGTGCAATTTTTGATAGTTATCTTCTTCATAACAGTAATGTAAAAGTTACATAACATCTAATTTATATTTAGTAATATTTCTTCATAAGGGGGCAACCGGTTAATAATAATAATATAATTATAATAGCTTTATTGTCTAACAGTTTCCCATTTACAGGACAATATAATATAAGGGTATAAATTAATTCAAATACACTTGGCAATTAGTAGGTAAATAAACACTGCTTACATAGATCAACGGATACAAAAGTATGTTGATCTAAGTAATAATAATATAAATGTATGTTAGTCTAAGTGATTATTTGCTATCTTGAGTAACTGGCTTGGAGTTGTGGACTGCATATCACAATGAAAGCAAATGCAATTAAAATTTTTAAACATATTGAAAATTGGTGCCTTCAGTAAAATATTTGTTTTTGCTTTTGGAAGTCTAAAAGTAAGTTTAGTTCGTGAGGAAAATGGTGGTACATTGAAATCTATTCTTGCCAAAAGTTCTGGGCAGTCTATCACAATCCTCACAATGAAGACATATGATTTGAGTGCTTGTTAATTTGTAATCAAAAATAACGCCTAAATCTCTAGTAGAGTTGCAACGTTCTAAAGGAGAATCATTTACGGTGTACATGAATTCAAAAGCATATTTTTTTCTAGTGTAGGTTACAACTTTGCATTTTTGTGCATTAAGAAGCAGTTTATTCATGCTACACCAGACTTAAGGATAATCAAACTGAAGCGGAAGGTCGTGGCAATTGTGCATATCTCCTATTGTTGAGTACAATTTTGGATCATCAGCAAAACATAACCGGTTATAGTACCACATAAATCATAAATGAATAGTAAAAATAATAGCGGGCCCAAGTTCGAACCCTGTGGAACGCCAGATTGTGCTAGATTTTCAGACTTGAAACTATATATGATACAAACTATTTGCTGCAAGATAAATAAGATCCAATCAGTTGTGTGGAAGAAGCTGGTAGACATTTTGAAAACCTCCGAATATATATATATAAGTAGTCATTGTTTGTTTTTATCATTATTATTATTATTACTGTCGGAGTTTCATAAATTAGTGTCAATATAGTATCAATTGTTATCAGTTTTATTGAAACTACGATTTCAATTACTGCTGTGAAAAGCTCTCTCAACATTTGATAGCTACTACTGAACAATTTCCATGAAAACCGTTTGTGAAACAGTTTTATTATCGTTATTATCATGTTTTGCGTGAAAATAAAGATGTTTCATAAATGTTTTTAAGAATATAAATGTTATCTTAATATATTCATAAATAATATGCAAATCTATGTGGGCGGAAGGAGAGGGATGATTTTTAACAAAATTTTATTGGAGATACATCAAAAAGAAATGGTTGAATGTTTATTCGCTCAGAAAAATTACATTTCAAAATAATTTTGCTCGCAGTCACGATAGGATTTAGGGATATTGGAAATTTGTCAATATCGGAAACGTTCACATGTTTACGAGCTCACACCCTCGACTCTCGACTTTATGATAGCCATCTAGATTTGATGCCTAATACCGGCGTTTATTGCCAACTGCATAAATCCGGACCCCCTGATACCCACTCGATGGTGTCTGGAATCAGGACTTGTTCTTTCCTATAAACATACAGGGGAGCAAGAATAACATATATTCTGGAGGTGTGTGGTTTCAATTTTGGTTCTGTGATATTTTGTGTTTATTGATATTTTATCGCAGCCACTTGATTTTTTTTTGTATCACCTAGTTTTTTGTAGGAAGACTCAGGAAAAGTTATTTCGAATATAAGCATAATTTTGAAAGAAAATCACTACCGGTCGAATCAGAAAAACTGTTCGATTCCAAATAAATGATTATTCATCCCAGATATCAGGGACAGGCTAATTCTGAATATATCAACCATCAGTTCAATGATACTACTTATAAGCATAACTTTTTCCTCTTGACAATTCGAATAATATATTAAATATCGCATATGCTACAGTGCAATTGTCACTTCGACAGCGTCCAAAGTTAGCTGAAACTTTTACAGCGACAAATGCACCAGTGATTTTTAATGAATCTTAAGTATTTGGAATGGTCCGACTACCTGACAAAAATGAACCGGAAGGACTTGATAAGAAATTATATATTTTGGTGTTTGAATTAGCTTGGTGCGGAGGAGAAGCAGCTTACTGCAAAACGACTTATTTCGTATCTGGAATTGAAACTAATGCAAAATAAACTTGACGTATCGAGTGTAATCCTCTATTTTCAAAAAACGAGACAAGGCACTAACAATAAATTATGTGACAGCAAATGGATTACGCCTAATATTTTAGAGGAAGATATTTAAATTCAAATTAAAATATTAAACGACAGCCCACAGAAGTCGAAACTTGTGCGAGCTAAGGATTAACGAGGTCTTACTATATTAACATGCGATTCCTAGCGCGAGACCAGTTACCATGCTGGGAATCGAACCCACGTCCCTCTCAAATCAAGCGGCAGCACTTAGCGAATTACGTAAAAGCAGAATTGAAGAACAAGATCTAATAAAAATAGCAGGACATAGCAATTCATCATCAATAAAACCATACTTACAACTCGACAAAGAGAATCATTCGAGCATTATTCAATTAATTCGTTCGTAAAAAGAAAAAAATCATCTTCTACAGAAAATTACCTGTGCCACCTGCAGACATCACTGTTCTTAGTATGAATTTCAATACCTGTGTTTTGAATAATTGTACATTCAAATGAAAGAAATAATGGTCTTATTGGGGATGCAGTCAGCAGGGTGGCCCCGAATTCAAAGAGTTCTCTTGTTATGTCTGAGCTTTCAGAATACTTTATTCCATTATCAAAGACATCTATGAAGTGGTCACAGTAAAACATAAAAAGTACTTATCAATAAACATTTTCATTTTTACTTACATCATGAGGTTCAGATTTAGACATTTTATCAAAAAGAATCAAAAAAATCTTCAAATTAATGACAAAGAACATAAAGTTCAAAATTGACTGCAAATTATGAATTTGACATCCATCAATCACGTTGTTTTTACAGAGGGGTGATTTATTTTGTTACTTTTAGTAACTATCGTGAAGAGTGATACGAACAAATAGAATAGACGCACACATGTGAATAATTTAGGATCGAAAAGTATTTAATTCTTTGTTAAATGGTTTTGGGATCGTGAATTTTCCAATGTCAAAAGGTATGTTTAATTTGACTGAAACCTTCAATATCAGTTCTTTTGCTCATTGCTAGGTCATTTTTACTAATTTGAACCATTTCCAAAATAATCCTTTAATGATAATTTTTCTCTGTTGCCAAAATTTTTAAATTGGACAAATCCATTACATGATCTTTATTGATCACATGATCTGATAGGGCACATGATTGTACATCTCTTTTACAATCACTTTTATGTGATGTAATACGACCAGGCAAATTCCTTGACGTTTGACCTATATAACATTGTTCACATTGAGTGCATGGTATTTCATAAACTATATATATATATATATATATATATATATATATATATATATATATATATATATATATATATATATATATATATATAATTATATATTATTTTGTAAAAATTCTAGAGACTGCCTTGACATTTTTCTTTGCAAATTTAATATTTTCATTCTTGGACACGTTTATCAATTTAGGTGTTAATTCATGAATATGTGGGAATGTCTTGTAAATTTGTGGTTGTATTTGTTGGATAGTTTGAAGTTGGGTATCATTTATGGAAGTGACTTCATTTCCATTTGTAATATGTTCATTTCGGCTTTCACTACTGAAAAGGATATTGTTCATTAATTTTTCTGGATGAGAGTTTTCAATTAAAACTGTGTCCAAAAACATAAGTTTCTCATTAAACAACCCAGATTTACCCAATAAAATACAGACCCATCCAACATTGAATACACCAGTTGAATAATACTAGAATGAGCACAACTTTTTTCCCTATGACAATTTAATTCATGCACTAAAAATGCCCTATGTCGCGGTGTTTTGTCATTATGACAGCGAAAAAAGTTTGCCCTAACTTTTCCAGCGACAAAACGGAACCTAACTTTTGAAAGCATGACAACCAGCATTGTAAACAAATTTTTGATGACGCTATGTAAATTTTTCTCAAACTTGCGTTGTCAGAAAAGTATCTTATTTGTGTAAATGTCGCGATTTGGACAGTCTTCGAGTGGAGAAATTGAAGAAGCCATCAATAACAATGTGCCTCGCAATACTGTGAATTTAACTACGTCAATTTAGCGACAATTTACGATGTTTTGTTTGGAAAAAAAATTTGAACTCGTTCCAGAAACTTCCACTAAAGAGTTAGCTTCTATTTTATGTGACTGAGCATTCAACATGAAGAAGAACAATGGAGAAGACTATAAAGAGAGTGCAGTCAAAACGATTTGGAACACTTCAGCAAAAATGTTACAAGAGAAGTACTTCAAAGAATATAAAATAATTTTTAATCCGTTCACGCACATACAGTTTAAGAAAGCGAGAAATGCACGCGACACAAAACGCAAAATTTTGCAAGCAATCCCAGAAAAAAGGAAGGTGAGTTCTAAGGCTCTCACAAAACAAGAAATTTTTGAAATGGCACTGTTCTGGAGTGAAGAAGAACGTGTAGGCCTTCAAAGAAAATTTTATCATATTGCTGCATATGAATTGGCTTGGAGAGGTGGAGAAGCAGCAGATTGTAAGGTATTCCATTATAAAATCGAGACAGACAACCGTGGAAGAGAGACCGGAAGAGTTGAATATAACCCAGTGTTTTCAAAGACAGCACAAGGTGTAAATCAGAAGTTGGCCGACAGTAAATGGTTGGTAGCAAACACTGAAGAAGATTGTCTATGTCCAGTAAAATTGTTTAAACAAATTATGAGAAGACGGGAAAACCATATCACATGTGAAATGTTTTTTTTAACTCCGAATCCTTTCTGGCAAAAAATAAATTCGAAAGGATGATATAAGAATTCTCCTATTGGGATAAATGAAATATCTAAATGGACCAAATCCTCGGCGAAAAATATTGGACTTGATGTCAAGCGGGTGAAAATTACGAACCATTCTAATCGAGCTGCCGCCGTGACTGAATTGTCCAGGAGTGGTATAGGAGAACAAAAACTTGTGAAAATTACGGGACATAGCAACCCATCGTCATTAACCGTACCTTCAGTTAGATGAAGAACATCATAAAAAAATCATTGGTTCCATTCGTTCTACCGTCCAGGAAACCGTTACTACCACCGCTCAAAATACTAGCATGCAGCAAACTATTAACAAAAGACAAGAAAGTTCTGAAAATCAAGTTTTTTTAATAATTGTGTTTTTAACACTTGTACTTTGCCGTTGAATTAAATGAACTAATTTACATCTTATTTTTTAATTTATTGATTCACATATTCATTAAATTGTCTTACCGAATTACACTCTAGCTTTTTTTGTCGAAGTAAACTTGACATTTATAATTCGAATTTTGTTGCAATTAGGCAATTCAACTCAAAATACTGCCAGAAAAAATTACTCGTCCTACGGACTCGTAATTTTTTCAGGAGCAGTTTTTTTTATTAAATTGCCAGGCAACAAAATTCTCATTAATACATGTTAAGTTTACTTCGCCAAAAAAAGCTCTCGTGTAATTATAAGTGATAATTCCACATTCAAATATGCTCGACAACAAACATCCATTACCCACATGAAATGAAAATAAAATGTCATTCATAAATAAATCAGATTGTTAATAGCCCAACATCAATACTTACTCAAATTACTAAGTAATTGTTAATGAAGCCAAGATAATGAATTCTCACCTCAAGGCCTAGAAGAATTCGATTTGACATTGGGCCAATGCTATATTTAATCAGGTATTGGTTCAAAATTAGATCAGGGAAATTGACGAATTCTTTTTGACATGGGGTTCTGACCTACATTGTATATACGATATTGGTGTTTGTGGTTTTAATGAGAGATGAAACACACACCTAACTATGTTTTTCAGTTGAAGTTTCAAATCTGAAATTATTCAATTTTCTTGGTGGTACGGAGGTTGCGGAAAATGAACCAATACCAGCGGAATTGGAGTACTCGTCAGTACGTATCTGGCGCCTTAAATCTTCCTAATGTTGCACGATTTAGTTTGTTTGTTTATGTTAGCGTAATAATAGTGTTGAGACGTTGAAGTAAAAAGGGGCGTACGAACCAGTAAATCAAGATGTAAAAGATATATGTGTATTCACGGAGTGTGAACACTGTTTGATTATGGACCACCAAGAACTTCGCTTGTGGCTAAGTTAGAGCGTTCAAACTACGAGTTTGGTTCACTAGGCCAGGCGGATGGATTATATTATACAAGCGATGAGAACAAACTACATGCATTTCTTATAATACAATCGGTTTTTTTCTTGAAATATGCCAATAAATGATTGATTCATTGAATTAAGAAAACTTTTGTCTTATTCTCACTGAGACTTGGTTTACTTGTTTATAGTACAAGAATAGTATTCCCACAACTGCGATTTCTATCAAAACTACAGGAAAAATAAAGAGATTGTGGGAATTGTAATAATTTGCAAATACAATATCCTCCTATATCATTATGAACAATCGGAGAAAACATTATATGTTCAACTCGGCAGCAAAGTAGATTGACTGCCTTAGCTGAATTCCTAGCCTCGCTACGCTCGGCTATGAATTCAGCCTCGGCAGTCAATCTACTACTTTGCTGCCTAGTTAAACAAATAACTATTCCCGTACGGTTTAGTTCCGAAAACGGTCCGGGAAAGTTCGTTGCTTAGCAACGGACTAAAATCCTTTTTCAGCGTATTTTGAGGCCTGAAGTTGCTCCGAGAAAGTGGGCATTCTTGAACGATTTCAAAAAAAAATTTTTGACGGCTTGTATACATTTTAGACAGTAAATGAATGCACGCAAACAATAAGTATAATTCCTTAATTTATGATAATGCTGATTGCGATTTCAGAAAAAATAGTATGTGTACCTCGTAGTAAAAGCACATTCCCAGACTTCAATGCTTGTTGGCCTCGGCTTATCGCATCGGCCAACAATTTACATTGTCGTCCGGGAATGTATTGCTTTTACTACTAGATACACAATATACTATTCCCGTACAGTTTAGTGCCGAAAACGGTCCGGGAAAGTTCGTTGCTTAGCAACGGACTAAAAAACTAGATTAGCGTATTTTGAGGCCTGAAGTTGCTCCGAGAAAGTGGGCATTCTTGAACGATTTCAGAAAAAGTAAAAGTTAACCTAGTGGGAATATACAGTGTCTTTCAAAAGTATTGAAACGGACTCATATTTCAGAAACGGCACTGCGAAAGTTTATGAAAACTTCGCCAGGGTGGTTTTTGAAGATGCCCGATTCAACGGTGATATCGGCAATGTTGCCAAATCAACAATATTCCAGATATTGAGGGTAACTCAATTTTTTCAAATGGAATACCCTATTGGTTTTCATTGAAATCAATTCAGCGACGCTTCATTACTTATGTCTCCAAATATCAGATTTTAAATTAATGTAGTTTTCGAAATATGACAACATGGCTTTTTCGTTCAAAAGTCTGGGAACGTTCCAATATTTTCAATACGGTTCAAGAAAAATTCGTGAAATTTTATAAAAGATGGATTTTGATGATGCCCGATTCAATGGTGATAATAATAATAATAATAATAATAATCATAATAATAATAATAATAATAATAGTAGTGTTGTACTACCATCTACGACACTCGTACGGTGTAGACGAGACACCAGTGTTGCCTTATGCTCCGGGGGATATTGAGTCCGTGGTGGTGAATGAGAAGTGCCGAATCTATTGGAACTATTCATTCCCCACCCTCAGGCAAATACGAGCCAATAAGCCTGATGTAGTACTCCTCGACCATCAAAGTAGGACGATTTTCGTCATTGAGTTTTCAGCTCCTGGCGAAACGAACATCGTCCGAAAAGAGGAGGAAAAACGGACTAAATATCGAGATCTTCTCTTTGAACTCCGCAGGCTTTACCCAAACCATTCTGTCAAGATGGTGGTTCTGATAATAGGGGTCCTTGGTGGAATGATGGACACACTGCTCTCAAACCTAAAAATCATACCGGCTTGCCGTGACATGGCAGAAATCCTAGCCGGGCGAATGCAGAAGGCCATAATTCTTGGTTCACTCCGCCTACTCAGGGCACATGATTCTCGGACCCAGTAATCACTTACCCCATGGACGTGGGGAGTGTTTACTGGGGTTAATGACACGCCAGCGCGCCCTCCGGAAGTGTCGGAGCTCTGGAGACAGGGCCTGACTGGGTAATTCCTAACGGAAAAAAAAAATGTTTATTCGCATAAATATAAAGACATATTAAAATTGTATAGATAAAATCAGTAAATAAACAAAATATCAAAGAAGCAAAAGTATGCTTGTTTGCGATTTGCTAAATAAACATTTGAGATATGAATTAATGAGTAAAATGTAATACATATAATGTATAAATCGGTATGATAAGATCGGATAAGTATACTAGACAAAAATTTGGAAAGTATCGACAAAAGCAGGAAGGATTTGACAAAAGCATGTAAGAATGGACAAAATCAAGGTATTCAGTATAATTTTGGACGTATGGATTATTTTAGATGTATACATATATACATACACACATACATGCTCATGCATACTTCAATTTGGGCACAACAAGTGATTTATTGTTCGACTCGACAAATACAATGACATTTAGACTAGATTTGAATATGTGAAATTACATTTGTGATATTTTATAAAAAATATGTATCATCTTAGATATTTCAAGTCAACCAAGTCACTGAACATTTTTCTTCCAGTTGCAATAATCCACTTTTTTAGTTTGTGTTTGAATCCATTATGAGTCCGAACATTTTTCATATCATATCATAACATATCGGCAATGTTGCCAAATCAACAGTTTTTCAGATATTGAGGGTAACAATTTTTTCAAATGGAAAACCATTTTTATTTTCATTGCAATCAATTCAGCGCCCCGTCGTCACTTATGCTTTCAAATATCAGATTTTGAATTAAATTCGTTTTTGAAATATGAGAACATGGTTCGTTGAAATGTCTTCGAACAATCCAATACTTTCAAAAAGGGTCTAGAAAATATCATGTAATTTCATACCGAATGGTTTTTGTTAAAACAACTTTTAATAATTTAATTCTATTTCAATACAGTTTTGAATCAAATAACAGAAACTGAAAACTATCTGACCAAGTGCTCAAAATGTTTGCCATCATTTGCTAAACAATAGCCCAAGCGGTCATAAAATTCCCTCATGGTATTAGTCAGCATTTGAGGCGTGATTAAAAGCTGCCTTATATATTTTATTCTTCAAGATTTCTAAATTTGCTGGTTGCTCAAACTACATCAATTTCAAATCTGATATTTGGAGACATAAGTTATGAAGCGTCGCTGAATTGATTGCAATGAAGACAAATGAGGTATTCCATTTGAAAAAATTGAGTTACCCTCAATATCTGGAAAACTATTGATTAGGCAACATTGCCGATATCACCGTTGAATCGGGCATCATTAAAAACCACTCTTTCGAAGTTTTCATAAATTTTCGCAGGGCCGTTTCTGAAATATGAGACCGTTTCGATACTTTTGAAAGACACTGTATAGAGTTGACTGGATTTAAATGTTGATGTACAAGAAGTTGTAAATCAACATTTAAATCCAGTCAACTCTATACAGTGTCTTTCAAAAGTATCGAAACGGTCTCATATTTCAGAAACGGCCCTGCGAAAATTTATGAAAACTTCGAAAGAGTGGTTTTTAATGATGCCCGATTCAACGGTGATATCGGCAATGTTGCCTAATCAATAGTTTTCCAGATATTGAGGGTAACTCAATTTTTTCAAATGGAATACCTCATTTGTCTTCATTGCAATCAATTCAGCGACGATTCATAACTTATGTCTCCAAATATCAGATTTGAAATTGATGTAGTTTGAGCAACCAGCAAATTTAGAAATCTTGAAGAATAAAATATATAAGGCAGCTTTTAATCACGCCTCAAATGCTGACTAATACCATGAGGGAATTTTATGACCGCTTGGGCTATTGTTTAGCAAATGATGGCAAACATTTTGAGCACTTGGTCAGATAGTTTTCAGTTTCTGTTATTTGATTCAAAACTGTATTGAAATAGAATTAAATTATTAAAAGTTGTTTTAACAAAAACCATTCGGTATGAAATTACATGATATTTTCTAGACCCTTTTTGAAAGTATTGGATTGTTCGAAGACATTTCAACGAACCATGTTCTCATATTTCAAAAACGAATTTAATTCAAAATCTGATATTTGAAAGCATAAGTGACGACGGGGCGCTGAATTGATTGCAATGAAAATAAAAATGGTTTTCCATTTGAAAAAATTGTTACCCTCAATATCTGAAAAACTGTTGATTTGGCAACATTGCCGATATGTTATGATATGATATGAAAAATGTTCGGACTCATAATGGATTCAAACACAAACTAAAAAAGTGGATTATTGCAACTGGAAGAAAAATGTTCAGTGACTTGGTTGACTTGAAATATCTAAGATGATACATATTTTTTATAAAATATCACAAATGTAATTTCACATATTCAAATCTAGTCTAAATGTCATTGTATTTGTCGAGTCGAACAATAAATCACTTGTTGTGCCCAAATTGAAGTATGCATGAGCATGTATGTGTGTATGTATATATGTATACATCTAAAATAATCCATACGTCCAAAATTATACTGAATACCTTGATTTTGTCCATTCTTACATGCTTTTGTCAAATCCTTCCTGCTTTTGTCGATACTTTCCAAATTTTTGTCTAGTATACTTATCCGATCTTATCATACCGATTTATACATTATATGTATTACATTTTACTCATTAATTCATATCTCAAATGTTTATTTAGCAAATCGCAAACAAGCATACTTTTGCTTCTTTGATATTTTGTTTATTTACTGATTTTATCTATACAATTTTAATATGTCTTTATATTTATGCGAATAAACATTTTTTTTTTCCGTTAGGAATTACCCAGTCAGGCCCTGTCTCCAGAGCTCCGACACTTCCGGAGGGCGCGCTGGCGTGTCATTAACCCCAGTAAACACTCCCCACGTCCATGGGGTAAGTGATTACTGGGTCCGAGAATCATGTGCCCTGAGTAGGCGGAGTGAACCAAGAATTATGGCCTTCTGCATTCGCCCGGCTAGGATTTCTGCCATGTCACGGCAAGCCGGTATGATTTTTAGGTTTGAGAGCAGTGTGTCCATCATTCCACC
Organism: Chrysolina americana; assembly: GCA_958502065.1. Lineage (NCBI taxonomy): Eukaryota > Metazoa > Arthropoda > Insecta > Coleoptera > Chrysomelidae > Chrysolina > Chrysolina americana. The sequence goes on from OY293411.1 coordinate 96,881,864, forward strand.
AAGGACCCCTATTATCAGAACCACCATCTTGACAGAATGGTTTGGGTAAAGCCTGCGGAGTTCAAAGAGAAGATCTCGATATTTAGTCCGTTTTTCCTCCTCTTTTCGGACGATGTTCGTTTCGCCAGGAGCTGAAAACTCAATGACGAAAATCGTCCTACTTTGATGGTCGAGGAGTACTACATCAGGCTTATTGGCTCGTATTTGCCTGAGGGTGGGGAATGAATAGTTCCAATAGATTCGGCACTTCTCATTCACCACCACGGACTCAATATCCCCCGGAGCATAAGGCAACACTGGTGTCTCGTCTACACCGTACGAGTGTCGTAGATGGTAGTACAACACTACTATTATTATTATTATTATTATTATGATTATTATTATTATTATTATTATTATCACCATTGAATCGGGCATCATCAAAATCCATCTTTTATAAAATTTCACGAATTTTTCTTGAACCGTATTGAAAATATTGGAATATAGTGGCTATACACCCCATGTGGGGTTAAGCCGCAAAAGCTATCTACATCTAGTTTTTTGAGTAGATCACGCCCAATCTATTAGTTTATGCTTTTGGCTATGTTTCTCCACCTCGAAAATTTAGTTGACGTGTCCGAGCGTTCTTATATAATTCGGTACATTTTATATTTCCATTGTGTATGCGCAAATTTGTTTTCGTTCATTAATTAATTAATGAGTTTTCAATAGTTAACATAGCATAGCACTCACGTCTTCTTCAGAAGATAAAACTAATTGTTTGTTGGGTGGCCTTTTGAAAATGAGGAAATCGACAACTTCTGTCCATATTGTATATTCCAAATACAAATTTTTAGCCTTTATTTTACTTATCTCTTTCATATTTGGATTAGCTTTGCAATTATCGCTGCTGTCGAAAACAATATCGTCAAAATTATGAAAACCAAAAAATAAGGTCTCATTCTGTATCCTATCCTATCCAGTATTTCTTTAGAAAAGTATAAATTATACAAACATCACATGTGCTATACATCCTCTTCTCTCAGTGTTGAAAATCGTTATAAAATTGATCTCGTTCTAAAAGAAGAATAAACATATATCACTTTTAAGTTATAGATTTAAGGTAGTAGTTCAGTGTGTTGGGCACACCTGGGCACCCTGGAGTGGAACTCACAGGATGTTTTCTATAATTTTATTGGAAAATGTTCTAGTAATGAATGGATTTCAATAACGAAAATGGGCAATAAATTATTCCACAGTTGGATAACTTGGCAAAACTTGATGAATCGCTGAAGGTCAAAAGAAAGTTTGATTTCACGTATTCGGATTTGAATTGATGATGAAACATTATTAATGTTAATCACCTGGTATATACGGTGTCATAGAATATCGCATCTCAGAAATTTTTACAATGTTTCATCGTTTTATTTAACACACCTATTATGCTGTCGATACCTAACTATATCATCAAGAATAATGTGAACAAATCCTTGTCAACAACGAATTCAACTACCTACTTGTTCTAACCGATATTATACGGAAAAACCACAGTCAAGAAACGATGTTCAAACTGTTATTATACAGAAAAACCACAGTCAAGAAACGATGTTCATATGGTTTGGAAGTTGGTATCACTGACGAAGTATTACCAGTAGAAATTAGTGCTGAATATTTGGGAGTGATGATCTATTATTATTGGAAAAACAGTTTCAATATTAATTACAATACCATTCTACTAATTTATTAAGACTTATAATATATAACTTATAATTTATTTCAACCAAATATAGAAATTAATTAATAACCGCTAAGCCAACTTTGTATGTATTGTTTGAAAAGGTAAATTTTCACGATCGGTGGTTTTCGGGTTTATTGGTTGTGAACTCGAGGTGATTAGTTCTGACGTTTCGTCTACATCTATGTAACAGATACCGCACCGCCTTTGAAATGACTATCGTAGATGTAGACGAATCGACAGAAAGAATTACCCACAGTAATCTTCTTTTGGAACGCTCCGGATAGATGAATTCTAGGCCTCTGGAATGATGCTAGATTCTAGGGTTAAGAATTGTTTACGAGTCGAGCGCAATTATTCTCAACAAGCGTTCAGGTCCGGTTCCACGCTCATTACATTGCTTCTCCCCCTTCCTAACAATATTTCGTTCCAAAATGTCATCCTTGAATGTATGGATTCCCGCAGGATCCTTCATATCTGCACCATGAATTTCAATCGATTGAAGTAACACTGAACAGTCTTCATGTTGTCGAGGAAAATGGTTACAGCACACTAAAATTTTGACATAACTGGATCTGAATACGGTCTCCAAACCAACCCATCAATTCTACAGGACATTGTATCCCTCAGTTTGGTGAGGCTGTTCCCCACTTCTCCATAGGTTGCTTTATCTTGAAAATACTTTTTGGTAACCTAATAGTGGATGTTTCTCTGGCCCTTCTTCAATTGTAGCACCCATCAAACCTCTGAGTTCTGTTCATTTAGATCCTGGAATCGACCGAACTACTTGGAGGATACCACAGCGATGCCTCTGGACATTTGAAGATCTTCTGCCATACAGTGAGCTAGTGCAAAAGCAGCCGGTATCTTGAAAAGGTTTCGTGGCTCTTCACAAGTTATCTTTCAGTCTTTCAGCCCGTTTGAGTACAAGGTTGTGAACTTCTGGAACGTCAACTCATCCTACGATGGTCTGCGAGTGCAAACTTCCCTTGAGGTGGTTTTTGGATATTGTAGACGAGGTAGTTTATCCTCTTCATGATTTTATGCGGACCTTCCACAACTTTGGTGACGGTCCGCGGCGACGTTCAAAGTTGTACAGCCAAACTAGGTCATTGGTTTGAAATGTACCAGCAGTTATAGTTCCCCTTCATTCTGTCGCTGGCACTCTGGATGTTCATATGGACTCGTTCTTCGATACTGTCCATTCTCTGCATTATTTTATTGACATAGTCGTCTTCTGCAGTATCTTGTCTGACTGCGTCTCAAACTTCAGACCACAGGGAAGTCGCAGCTTTTGTTCCATAATAATACTAGCAGGGATTATTGGATAGGCCATCAGGAACAAGTGGAGATACTGGTCGCTGTCTCTTTGATGGCCACAGACTACCTTGAACAAGTAGCAGTTTATTATCTTGTTCTTCCGCTCCATCATTCCATCCAAAACACCGAATCGAAATATCCACTCTTTTAACCAAGACGTCGGCGACGGTGGAAGCTTCCAGGTTGGGCAGGACATAGGCTTCGACCTACTTGCTGAAGAAGTTCATTGTCACAAGAATGTACCTATTTCCTTGGTCAGATACTGGCGCATTGGGGTCTCAGGTCGTGCGTTCGAGGTCCATTGCTGGCAGCACATACAGTACGGCTTGGGAATTGGCCCAGTAAAATCGTATGTCTTTTGGAGTCGGCCATTTCTTTACATCTTTAACATTCTGCTCATTTATGGCTTGTCAGCAGAAAATATAACAATTTTACAGAGTAAACTACCCTGAAGATAGTATTTTGAATTTTTGTCAATGACAAGGATGACAGAAAAGAATTAAAAATATATCTATTGCTAGAAATAGAAAGGAAATGAAAGGATATTACTTAAAAAAAATTGAGATTATCTGGTGATTTTACTGAAAACTTGGCATTGCATAAACCTGTTAGTAGATATTACATGATGAGATTGAGGTTTGAATTCAAAATATCCAGGGGTTGATTAAATTCGTCATCATTGAAGATCATTGAGCTTGGAAGACTAGATTTACTCTTCATAGTATTGATATAGGACCAAAATTATTTTGGATTATTCTGCAATTCGTGTTCAGCAGTTCTTACAAAATTCGAATGAGATATTGATATGTCTCTCTTGATAGTGTTTCTCAGAGTTTTGAATTTATTATAGTATTCCTGATTACCAGACATTTTATATGATTTTAAAAGTTTTTTTTACTTATATTGCTTATTAAATTAAATAAGGTGGATAAGAAGAATTAGTGAATTTTTTTAGGAACATTTTTTGAAAAAACCTGTTCCAGCTTAGAATATAGTTGAGCGCAAGCTGAGTTATGCAATAAAATTTTAATAAATGTATTCCTGTGAAAACATTCATTACTTTTCTTGGCAAAATTACTAACAAAGGACGACAATAATAAGTTAGATAATACGAGTATGTGTATCGAAGCAGTGTAACAAAAATCTAGTTGTTTGGAGTTTGTAGAATTCATTTAGGGGGACTTGCGGCTTTGTATCAGGTTCACCGCAAGCTAATACCCCTAATATAATGTAACTATCCCTCGCCCTCCGAGACCACGTGTCTTTTCGAATAAAATGTGTACTAATTCACAATTCCCTTCTGTCGTTTGCCCTCGCCTGCCAATTAAATTATTAACGCGATGGTCTAACCTCCCGATATTGGACGACATGCTCTTAAATTATTGAAAGGTTAGGGAACGAATTAATTGGAAAATTCCGGATAATCGGTCATAATAAATAATACGCCTTCCATCTGGTTTCTTGAAAGAGAAATGCTCGTAAGAGCTAAGCTCGTTCCCATTCTCCCATACGCCAAAACAAATAATAAGACTATATTGGTATTCCTTGCAATTTCAAAATATTGTCGTGAATTGGGGTTATTCACGACTAACTAGGTAGATTTTGATCCCTTATAGATTGTAAACACTTTAGAAAAAATTAAAAACAACATTTATTCAACTATGTACAATACTCAATTTGATTATGACGAAAATTATAAAATGAATCGCTCCTTGTTGATTTTTGAATGAACTAATATAGAAAAAAACAATACTTACAATAAAGAAGGGCAGACAAACTCCCCTCATTGCCCTCCCTAGCTCTGGGCACGGCAGAAGCCTAACTTCAACTCCCTGATTGAACTATCAGTGGCCTTCTTGAAAATATTTGTTTTCTGTTCAAAAAACATACCAAGTGTAGTTGACGACAAGTTGTGTTTTAAGACGTAACAATTATATAACCCAATTACTGAATATTAATAAATAATTCTTTATACGGTATGTTCGAAACGTTTTTGACAATGCCTTCTGTCCAAAATTGCGCCCCTCGATTATATTTCAGCTCAACTTATGATTCGATACAGCTTAACAATACATCATAAAATTTTATATAAAGCCGAAGACGCCTTTTTGCACCACTTTCATTTGAAGCATTCTACCCCTTGCTGCATCTTCGGATTTATTATAGCATTATTCATCATTGTCTGGTTAACGATTGACTTAGCGTAGCCCGACTGATTTATTTCGGCTTGGATTGGCTTGGGTGGGCTTGGGTGGGCTTGGGTTGGCTTGGGTTGGCTTGGGTTGGCTTAGGTTGGCTTGGGTTGGCTTGAGTTGGCTTGAGTTGGCTTGGCTGGACCAGGTACGGTTTGGCCCAAACCTACTGGCATACTTTTGACTCACTTTTATTAGGCTTGACATGACTCAGCTTTACTGGATTTGCAATACTAATTTTTTACTGAATATGTCACTACTAAGCTTTACTGGATCTGCTTGCCTAGTTTCGACATGGATCTCCTTTCTTGGACTTGTCATAGCATGGCTTTATCGGGATTGGCATGGCTTACTCGCTCAGTTTAATCCCCCAAATTTACAAAAAATGTAAAATAAAAAACCAAAGACTGAATGTTTGGGAGATTATATCAAACTGGGAGTACGCAATGTCATTTACGATTTATATAAATTGAAAACAAACGTGACAGTTCCAGTTTTGCTCTGAAACAGCGAGGTGTTTTAGAAATTGGACTTACTGCGTTGTCCATATTGATTAAAAACAGGGGTTTCCTTATCAAAGAAGATTGGGCGAAATTCCGGTAATTACTAGCCACAAGCTATCAAAAAAATGTTTGCCGAAATGTTTGGCGGTCTCAAGTAATTTCTGACTCGCATTTTCTAGCACACATTCCTACCGCGAAAAAAACCATTAGAAACCAACCACTTCCAACTCAGTTTTACCTCTCTCCCAAGGATGTTGGCCAGAACCACTTGAAAGTTTACAGTTTTCTAACCTCATACCCAAGCTTCTTCTTAATTTTGGAGAAATTTATATTAACCAGACAGTGCAGAAGAGTATAACCATCCCCCAAAATAATGAAAAGCCTTCCCTATCGCGCTACCATTTCCTTATTGAACTCAATTATTGCAAACTTTCCTACACTGAATTATTATCCGTTTAAATAGAGTTGCAAACAGAAACAACCAAATACAAAGTAATACCTATAACTGCGTTAGTAGCAACAATAAAACATGTCTTGTTGATAATTGTGGTCAATTATATGTACTAAATGTTCACGGAAAGTCCTTTTATTGGTCCATTAGAGCCAATGTCTGAAATGGTACGAATTATCTGTAATCTTCACTTTCGAATTAATTTTCGATTACGATGCATTCAAGGTATCAATTGGTGTAGTCCTACAGTCTGACATCTTGCACGGTATAAGATGCATTTTGTCATTATATGCTTGCATGTGGAACCAATTGATAATGAAACAAATCATAGTGAACAGAGAAGACGATTTCCGTAAGTTATTGTTGAACTTTCTCTTCTCCGCTCTTCTCCACATCAAATAACAAAGCACACATGAATGTAACTGACGACTTTTTGTAGCAGCTATCACCAAGTGAACTAGTAATTCTATTGGATATCTAATGAAGTATAATCTGAGGAATCCTAAGCGAAAAAAAAAAAAAATGTTATATCCGTCAACCGACTGCACCCCTATGTGCAACCCTAAGAAGTCGGAGACTTGTGCGGTCTAGGGAAAGACCTAGGCCTTATTGTTTAATACGTGTGCCATGCACGAGACCGGTGGCAGCATTCAATTGAGAGAATAATGTTACTATTTTTGATTTAAGAATCAAAATGAGGCATATATTATTTCCTCTTGGAAAAGATTCAAGTTGATTTCTTAAATGAGTACACGTACATTTTAGGGGTTGGTGGCGTTCAGATCATAACATAAGTCTTTACCATGATTTTGATGTTTAGAAAGTCTTCTAACTTTAAATCAGTTCAAACCTACACACGAAAAAGTTCGGTAGTAAGCTGATGTACTAATATATTACTATAGTGTTGTAAAGATAGCTATTTGTTATATTTTTTTATAGATAAAGTTTCAGGATTCGCCTTTATTGATTTCAGATTTGTTTTATTATTGTTATTATTGTTTTCTCTTTATAGACTCTTCTGCAAAGTTTATACTCTACCTCTTTACTTAGTTGAGCATTTCTTTGCCTCTCAGGGGTAATTCTTTGGACAACAGGTGACTCTTGATGTCATGTGATATGTAATTCAATATATATATAAACACTTTAATACATATAAATGAATAAATGAATTAATGTTGAAGTTGATACTATATTATTTCAAAATTCAATTCCAATTCTATCAAGTAAAAACCTTAACTTCATCCACAGGAACACATCTGCACATGACTTACGTCATATGATTAAACCTTCCTAAACTAACAACCTTGGCTTGGTAACGGATTTGTCTCTCAACCCAACTTTATTATACCTAAATGTTTGTTTCGTGGTTTCTAGTAGTTTTGTTTATAAAGCCCTTCTACCTGTGTGTGTTGGTGTTTGCTATTTACTGTCCGTTCACGACAATCTATGAAGATGCTACTGCTCCGGGACCTGGTTACTAGGAATTCTTCATTCACTTCTGAATGTCTTTCTTGGAGGATACGAAGGTTGCCTTGGATAATTTTGTTTGGCATTTAGTGTTCATCACGACACTGTCACTGGCTTAATATTTATTAAAATAGAGTAGTTTTTGACAATTATGTTGAAGCAAAAAAATTCTGCAATATCTTTGCATTCGTTCCCTATTTTTTTTTTGTTGAAAAGAAATCGAATATTTATGTTTTCTAGCAACAAGAAGTGAAATCTCCTAAGTGCTATTGTTTGGTAATTTATTACTAATTGAATATTATTTCATTGTTCAATTCTGTGTTTATCATTTCCTTTTATGTCAAATTTTCTAAAGCGTAATTTCATGTCCTGAAATAATTGAATATAAAATTTTAATTAATTTTAAAAATAATTCTTGTTTATATTAATTTTTTGCATAAATATTGTTCCTAGTTAATTATAATCAATCAATATTTTTTTTCTTTGAATCACTATTGCCAGTTTTTCATACTTACTGATTGAAATTTCTGAATTCTGTTTGACAGTTGTTATGTCAAATGCTGAATGCTGACTGTGGCTTTGCTCATAATATACGGAGTACTTGAAAATTCTTCAATCTTTGATTTTCAGAATTTCCATCTTCATCCAAAACTTCCACCTGATTTCAGGAATGCTATGTGATTCTAATTTTGTAGCTTCAAGAATCATGACAGTACCTATAATTACTCATGGCAGTGGCTTATTATTGCTGAAAAAATTAAATTTCCGCGAATATTATTGAGTTTCTCAAATGTTTTAAAGCTTCTGGTGTGGACAACATTACAGCAAACGGAGAAGATTCCAGTATGATAGGTGGTTTGGTCACATCTTTTTTTAGCGTCAATTAAGAATTAAATTATAACTAAATCTAGACTCGCCCTGTTCCTAAAAATATGTTTCATCAAACAGCAGTCAGAAAACAATGCCTAATACTTCACTTAAGATGTTTTTCTAAGAAAAATATTACTTTAAGTTAACCACTACCAAAAAAAAATTCTGTAAGAAACATTCTGAACATTCTGTACTCCATCTTTCAGAAGAAGAACTAATTAAAGCTGAAAAGCGGAGAGCAAATATGATATAAATTACAATTTCGCTTACACCTACTTGATTTTTTTGCGAAATGTTCTTGAAGCATGCAACACTTGAACAAAGCCAAATGGGCCGACATATTTAATAACCCGTTGAAATTTATTACTAGAACCCGAAACTGGTTATTAAGTCTGGTCGAATTTTCTTCAAATAACAGCTTGTATGCGAGCTGGTTTGTCGCGTTTCTCAATTACGGTCATTACGCATTCGGGCATTGAAAATTTACATATGATTTGGATCTAGTTAGTCCATTGAATATTGAACTATCGATTTGTTGCAGGTTCAACATTTTTTTCAAGGTCATGTTTTTGTTTCGGCCGAATCAAAGACACAAGGACTCGTAATAAAAGAGATCGTTTTTTTTCAGTAGGATTCAAAAAATATCTGAAAAATATTGTCTTGCATCCAACAGGTTTGAAGTTCAGGAAGGAATAGTTTGAAAATGTCGAATAACTTTTTTTAGACTGAAGGACCCTTCTTGTTCGTAACATCTTTTTGACAAAATTCGCCCACATTGTCCTACTGGACACATAGGCTGATAAACTCCAGATTTAATCATTTTATCTACTCTATCTTTGTCATTGAAAAGGTAATTTGGCATACGGCTCGAATGCTAACTTCTACACTCTTCTTTCTGAAAAAATTCACGAAATTCCCTGTTCTTTTTCGATAGTATGGTAAGGTAACAATTTTTTTAGTTTCTAATTGTTTGAGCGGGGAGTATATTAATTTCTGAGCAAATTTAAGGTGCTGCTTTTCTGAATTATGACCTTGTAACTATTATTCTGTCCTATCTGTATGATTGTTTTGAAAATGCTCTGGGTAACATTGAATTTTATGCTGCTAGTTTTTGACAAAGGAGGTGGGATTGTACTGCCTGTATAGCTTGGTTTTCGATGCATGATAGTCAGGTAGAAATTATTTTTGTTTCTCTATCTCTGTCTTGAGTGTGAACTATATGTTTCTATTGAGATTATTAATGAAAGTTTAAAACTGGTTAAGTTGTCGTGTTGTACCTCTGAAACAGGAGAGAATAGTATTGACCTAAGTATATCTATACCAAAAGTAAATATTTTTTTATCCAGGTCGGTGGACTAAGAGAGGAATCCATTGGTAAACTGAATTTTTTTATAGAATTGTTGGAAATTTTGATCTAGGCATACATCGAAAGCTGTTGCAATTTCAAAAGAGTGCTTGATATAAGATATCTAAAAGGAGAGGATTACATTCTTTAGAACAAATAGATAATAATAATCTAGTTGCATACAAAATCATAGAAGTCATTCAGAACAATCCATTTGTATCATCAAGCCATCGAGAAAAAGGCTCAATAAGAGCAAAACAACATAAAATGAGAGAAATTGATTTAAAAAAATTCCTTGCAAATACGAAATTTATTTTAACCGAATTTAACAAACGGAGAATTACCAACATGAATACTTCATGCCCCAAACTGTATGACCTAATAAAATCAAACAAGCCAGATACCAGTAGTTTCACACATAGATTACAAATTCTCACATGACCAAGATGCATTTCACCTGCGAATGAAGAAGCAAGAGAAGCCAGACGTCTGTACAGAATTATAATAATGATAATAATAATTCAGCTCGAAGACGGAAGCATATCTTACATCATCCGAATGCCGGAGAGACGTATACTGAACCGCGCCACTTCCAAGACGTAATCACTGTAAAAAACTCTCAAGTATCAGCAGAAACTTCGACAGATGTGGTTACCAGAACTGTCGAGGAAAAACAAAGTTGCTGCAACTAATATGCTAGCAGTTCCGAATCTACTATACTCCTTCGGAGTAATAAAATGGAATCAGGAAGAGCTGCGACAACTCGATGTTGCATCCTAAATCGTCTGTTTCACGGTTATACATCCCCAGACAACAAGGAGGCCGTAAAATCATCAGGTGTTCAGATCCCCTTCTCTGCTTGGGATGCTATTGTATAGTTATTTTATTTATACTGCCAAAATGCTCATTCATTTTATTGTAGCTACATCAATACTGTTCTGTTGACAACAACTAAAATATTTAATAAATTTATCTTCGAAATGTTTACATGAAAAAGTATCTAGAGCCAAGTTATAAAACAATTCATCTTATGAAATTGAATTATTTTAAAGTGGCTTTTATTAAATTCTGACGATTATCCTGACTCCGTTGTAAAAGTAATATAAAACTATTTTAAAATTGCTTTCTGTAACCTTATATAACAGTTATATTAGAGTATTTTGAGGAACAATTTTGTTTTCATATGTAAATTGTTGTTTAGTTGAGAGCTATACAACTGTTTTATAGTATTGCATTTTCACGACAATAATGAGAATTCCTAAAATTTCTTATAAAATAAATTGACCAGTTAAACATAAGAATGCTATTGCTAACATTATACAACACATATATAATATACTACTAACTTTTGATTATCATAGGGAGATTTAGGGTGGACTCAAAAGAAAATGTTCTCCTTCCAAAATACCTATTACCTTACTAAAGTGTGAGCAAAGATGAATTGCTACCTGTGCCAAGTCAATATAAGCAAAATATCTTCTGCATGAATCTTCGATTTGTGTATTAGAAATTCTAAACATTTTTTGAATTCGGAATATGCATTGGTTCAACAGAAATTCATATCTGTGATTTTCAACAAATAACTATTAGAGAATATGATCACAATAAAATAGAACGGTTTCTTATTGAATATGTGAGATACGAAAATATTAATAATTTCCGAGTTCGGTCCTTTTGCAAAACTAAGGTAAAGAATGTTTTCAATGTTTTATAGAAATTGTATGGTATCTAAATTATCATATACTATTAATAAATGGTGTAAAATTGTTTTATAGAAAGACGCCATTAAAAATAAAAAAATTACAACATTCCGCACGATGAAGATGACAAAAGATGTAAATACCGAAACAATGCATTTGTGTTGATATTTCAACCATTCAATTCACACAAATAAATGAATAATGACGCCTAGAACAAATCGGTACATGTTTCTGCACGAAAAATTTTCAAATTGATGAAGCTCAATTTCCAATATTTTGATGTTTTTATGAAAAACGACCGCAAACAGGAGGGGCGTTAAAAATGTATCCATATAATACTATAAATTCAACAATAAAATTTCATTCCTATCAAAAATTCCATCTTGGGTATAGCAAAATATGTCTCAAAAATACAGAAATAAAATATTACTAAAATGGCTTCTTGTAAATAGTGATGATGACTGACATTAATATTTTCTTTGTTTCTCTTGAAATTATTTCAAAATTGATTTTTGTGAAGTGAAAATAATATCAAATAAAAACCTTTTTATTTTATTGATGGCATTCCTAGTTGTTTTTCACTTCATATCTATCTTCTTGAAATACGTATAAAAGCTTTTGCAGAACTGTTGTTTGGTGTACAAGAATTCAATTGTTTTTAAGCTGCTAGAATGTTTACAAAATAGTTTTGTAGTAGTTTTGCGGAAGGCTTTATGAAATATCAATGGAGACGTATGTATTTTATAAAATGGTGCCAATTTCATAGTTATAACTACCTTACAAACGTATTTAAAACATTTCAGGAAGTAAGATTATTTTATAAAAAATTTGTCAAAAACATTCTCGTAATTGTAATAAAATAACAAATTGCTAGCTGAGCATTCAGCAAAGAGCCCACGTCAAAGCTGCGGATAGTGAGAGGCTCCTACACCTACATAAGGATAAGTCAATGCATGGCCGGGTCTTCTTCAAAAACATTGAAGACCATGGCTTATCCAAAAACCTGACTTTCGCATTCCTCAGGTCGAGTGGGCTAAAGTCGGAAACCGAGGGATTCATAATAGCCTGTCAGGATGATGTCGTCGCGTGATGGGTATAGAGGTCCCTAACACTAGATGTAGAGCGTCATAGAGTTTTCGGCTCCTGGCGAAACGAACATCGTCCGAAAAGAGGAGGAAAAACGGACTAAATATCGAGATCTTCTATTTGAACTCCGCGGGCTTTCCCCAAACCATTCTGTCAAAATTGTGGTTCTGATCCTAGGGGTACTGGGTGGAATGATGGACACGCTGCTCTCTAATCTGGAAATCATACCGGCTTGCCGTGATGCAGCAGAAAATTTAGCTAGAAGAATACGGAAGGCCCGTGATTCTCGGACCCAGTAATCACTCACCCCATGGACGTGAGAAGTGTTTTCTAGGGTTAATGACACACCAGCACGTCCTCCGAATGTATCGGGTCTCCGGAGACAGAGCCTGACTGGGATATTCCTGGAGGTAAAAAAATAAACACTCATAGAGTGTAGCCAAAGGCATAGCCTGTGCGGGTAGAGGAAGTCTATTACTATTATCATTTGCCAGGCGCCTTCCTGATTTTTGGTGGGGTATTCACTTTTCAGCAGTAGGAAAACTCAGAAAACCTACAGCCGGCATCTAACCGTCTCGCTACCGACCACCATATCATACCTAGTCATTCTTGAATATTCATAGGCCACTTACCGGCTCAAAAAAATCCACATGGAATTGTAGGAACGCATTTTCAAGATCAGTTCTCAATAAATGTATAATTGGGGATCATTTGATTGGATCTTTCTTTTTGCCAGGTCGACTTACTGGTTGACACAGTAAATGTATCCATAGCCCTCTAGATCAAAAAATAAATAAAAAAAATTGGGTACAAAAACAAACTCATTAGAAGCACTGATGGACAGAAGAAGAAGTTTGAGGAACTTTAGAAGTGGCTGACCATAAACTGATTAGATACCGACAAAAAATAGACATGTCACGTAGTGTAATCAACTTATCTGACCACATTCTCTTTCGCACTGAAATTGCCGTTCTTTCCAAGCAACGGTGGCAATTTTGCAATATCACTAACATGAATGAATACCCAACGAAGATATAATAGCCAAAATTGCAACAACTGCTTTAACCCTTTCAAGCTTTGTGGTATCACGATGATACCAGTTTTCTAAAATACATTGAGGATGCAGCAGAGTGGTTTTAACGCGATACCCCATATTCAATAGCTGTAAGGTGGTGACATCTCTTGAAAAAAAATTACGACATGGCGATTCTACCGCAGTGCTCTGCTGTTTCACCGCTGTCGGTGAATTTGATGATTTCTACAAGGTGTTAGTGATTTGATAGTTTTCAAATTCTGTTTTCGGAAAAAATGAGCGGTAAGAAGGGTTGCTTAGTAGATAATGAATTATATTTATTAAATTTGTTTGTTATCCAAATTTTCTTTGTTTTGTACGAGTAATTTTTCAGACTATTGTAGTGGTTTCAATCGACACCACTAAGCAGCGAACATCGGAATATTCTGAAAATTTTAAAAATTAATATTATGTCGTTTCAGGAAGAAAATCTCGAGAAAATGAAGTTACGTGGAGAATTTAATTTTCGAAGAAATTCCATCTGGGATCGAGTCGGAAGTATATGAGGAATATGACGACGGAGAAAACAACGAACATGACGGTACTCAAAATTTCATCAGTGCAACTGTTGGTAATGTTGAGAAGGCTGCCGCAATCAGCCTGGACATCGATAATAATTCAGGTCAGGATCAGGATAATGGTGATGATGGTTTTAGTGACGAAGACCGTATCATAGCAATTTCCATAGACCCGACCTTGCTGGTACAGTAGATAGAAAGAAGAAAAATGGAGTGCCCCCTTATCGTGAAAAACTATAACAGCAACATGGGTTTTGTTGACAAAGCCGATCAACTGAAAACCACATATCAAATCAACGGAAAAAGTTGAAAATGGTGGCATAGGATCGTATGGCACTTCCTGGATGTGGCTAAAGTCAACTCTTTCATAATTTTCGCAAAAAGAACTGGACAGATGGGTATGGACTTGAAAAACTTTCGAATTGCCATTGTGAATATAGGTTAGTCAGTAGGGGCAGGCGCTAAAAAACCCAGAAGGGACAGGCCTAGTGCTGAACATATTTCGAACAATTTCAAGAAAAATGTACCCTTGGAAAAAAGGTGGAACCAGGCGGCACACATGCCCATTCATGGGAATTCCCGCAGATGTGCGTTGTGTAGCTCGAAAGAAAGTCAACACAGAGCAAGGTGATCCTGTTCTAATTGTGTGGTGGGGCTATGCCTGACAGATAAAAATAACTGTTTTGTGAAGTTACATTCAAAACAATGATTCCAAACAAATATTGCTGAATATAGTTGAAATTTTTCCTCATTGTTGTCGAATATAACCAAATGAATGTTTTATTCTTGAAGTTAGTTTACTTTGTATTCCCTGCTTGGTGGTACTCTGGTGAAACCAGTCCGTATTTTTTTCAAAAACAAAGAAAAGCAAAAGCAAGTTGATTTGTTTAGTAAAACCTAAAAAAGTACAATTTTGTTAAATCTGCCTTGAAAGGGTTGAGAACCTTTACCGATGAGCAGACAGAAGAAATTCGCACGGAATGTTCCACCTAAGAGTAATTTGTCAAATGCCGAAATTCAGGCTATCATAGATATGAAGAAAGAATTCTTTTTTGCAGCTGACAAAGGTAATAAAATAGTTGACTTAAACAAAACTATTTAAATAAAATAAATGTATTATTGGTAATTATGATGTAAAAAGAACTGGAATGGGACTGAACACAATCAACCGTCAAAATTGTAAATCGCTCTAAACAATCTTCTTTCTTGGACGACAGCACCGAAAAGAGGCTGTGAAAAGTATGTCTCTTATCCTTAGGCTGTATATAGTCTACCAAAAATTCAGAATACCAACGTGCCGCTCTGCCCAATAGTAAATACCATTGGCTCACCAACATATAGAACCGAAACTGCAATGCTCCGTTCAACACAACAGATACATGATTTAATTGACAAAAAAAACTTTGCAGGAATCTTCTTGGACTTGAGCAGGGCTTTGGACACCTCAAACATGAAATTTTTTGCAGAAAATATGGGTATCCAAGGTGATTTCAATTAGTTGTTTGTGTCTTCTTCAAGGAATAGATGTTTCCAAGTGAACAAGTGAAGATATCTGCATCTATCGACATCCTACCGTAACAAGAGCGGATTCGTTTCTTCTTTTAACAATATGGGGCTTAGAATGAAGTAAGGGGGTGGTTGAACAAGGAGTTTGGTGAGCTGGATATATTGATAGTCAGGTAATATTTGGCCTGCTAGGTCTCCAGACCTAACGCCATGTGATTTAGTTTTATGGGGTTACCTGATGAGCAGTGATTATTAACAACGCTCATTTCAAAATGTAGAACATTTATAAATTTCTACTCATAAGGAATTGTGCAGCACTGATCAAAAGAATTATGTATATAAGTAATGTATTAAGTTTTATTAACTAGTTGGTTTGACTTTTATTTGCGGGCTAAGAATATTGAATAAGCTCATGTGCATCAATATACAGAAAATTACTCACTTATTGACAAGAATAAATCGTGTAGTATTTCAAACAAGTTCGAAAATTTTGTGCCAGAAAGGTATCAACAAAGTGAAATGAATACGGAGTATCACCAAGTGGAAAAATAATGGCAAATATCTGTCAGAAAACAACTACTTCCCTGGCTAATACCACGAAGGACATTGAACTACATCTGACAGATATTTGTGCAACGTACTTCCGAAAAGACCCAATTGCAAGTGCTCGTCTTGTAATTAAACAGATTATACTTCATTTGGCTGGGAATGACCACCTGCCGACATGCATGTTACAGGACGATTATAATGTTGTCCGACCTACCCTGTCATTGATGAGAGGCAAAACCTCGAAACATGCATATCTGCAGGTGGTCATCTGCAGGTGGAAGGATAATCTTCTGTTTCATTACAAGACAAGCACTTGCAATTGGGTCTTCTTGGAAGAACGTTGCAAAAATATCTGTCAGATTAAGTTCAATGTCCGTCGTAGTATTAGCCAGGCTAGTAGTTGTTTACTGACAGATATTCGCCTTTATTTTTCCAAACGCTTGGAGAGAAGGGTATTCCGTATTCATTTTAAGAATAAAACTTGTATTCATAATTATTATTTCGCAAAATGTTCATTCCACAAATATTTAATCAGTTTTTTCCCAAACTTTCATGATATTGGTTATTCCAGATAATCAAGAAATTACTTGTTTCCTAGTAAGGGTAGATGAATAAAATGGTATTATACAATTTTTATCAATATTTGTGAAGCAAATCAGCTTTTCTGACTAAACAACTCTCTCTTTTTTATTTATCAGACATGTAGAAACGAACCGCTATCAGAGTTTTTGTGGAACTGCAATAACAATTTTTTTCTTCCATATGTAGCCAACTTCATAGCGGACACTGTATAATTGTATGTCAACAGTTTATTTTCTACGAACGAATTATTTCCATTACTTTGAACATGAATTAGATCATAATAAAATAAAAAATCAAGTGATCAAGGAGATCTAGATGGTCAGTCGAGTATCTCTTCCTTTCCTTATTTTTTATGGAGAGTAGCAATCAAAAATATTGAAGCATTTAGTTTAAATGGAACATTAGAATTCTAAATAAGATTTTCTTCCTATCTCCAATCTATAGCATCTTATAGTAAATCGAAATAATCAACTTCAACGAGAAAAACTAATTACGACAATGTGGATCACTAATAAGAATATCACATGGAACACATGTCGAGGATAACTTTTCTTAGCTTAATGTACAGTATTACACATTAGCAAAATTCCGATAAAT
This sequence comes from Chrysolina americana, assembly GCA_958502065.1. Taxonomy (NCBI): domain Eukaryota; kingdom Metazoa; phylum Arthropoda; class Insecta; order Coleoptera; family Chrysomelidae; genus Chrysolina; species Chrysolina americana. The sequence continues at coordinate 96,899,336 of OY293411.1, forward strand.
TGATGAAAATGTTGAAATTGCTCTTGATTATCAACGAATTAACTCCGATGATTCCAATTACCAATAAAATTCCTCTTATTTATTTTTACGACAAAAATAAACTCCATTGTGTATTTTAAAGTAATTCTGTTTTCACTTACTCGAATAACGAAAATGAAAAATCCGGAACGCTGAATGATGAGTGAAATGATGGATAGCAGCTCACAAATCCTGAAATTTATTTACAAATACGTCATTCTCAAAACATGATGAAAACAGCATTTTGACTAGAAGCATCTTATAGGTAAATCCTGTATCGACTTAAAAATATACAAACTGCCGTTTTCGCCATCAGTCATTCCGAGTAAACTGTTAACGTTTCGACTGTTTATTTCCATTCCAATATTGATTTCATTTATTAAAAGATATAGGGTTATTATCTATATTGATTCATTTCTCACACATTAAATTTCCCGAGATTCATTTATGAAATTTACTGCAAATGATTTGTTTTCAGAAAGATGTGACATAGATCATTTGCATTTTGAAGCAAAGTTCGAATTTTGGAATGGACCGGTGAATCTGGGAAATCTAAACAATATACAGAGTTAATAAATTGATTGATGTAGCCGTTACTACGTGGTAGGAGATCATCATAAGAAAAAGAAAAGAAAATTTCTATGTTTTGTTGTTGTTTGAGAATGTCCATATAGGACGAAACTGCAGTAACGAAGTGTTACAAGTTAAAGTGGTATAAAAACAGAAATTTTCTTTTCTTTTTCTTATACACAGGGTCTTTCACAACGAGAGTTCGTTAGGAATATATAGAGAATCATTCGAAATAAAAAGTTCAAATTTTGTGGTAGTGGCTTTCACAATATGGCCTTTTCAACTAACATATTTTCAACTTCCGGTTTCTTTCCTTTACACCGAAAGTAGAAGGCAACTTCCTTATTTCAAACGGAACAAACTATACTTTATTTCTTTTGTGTCACAGTGTCTATACCCAAACTTGTTAGTTTTCAAGTTTTCGGTTACAGCACTACTCCGAAAACAGAAACAGTTGGAAATGTGAAATTTCACAGAATCACACCTGAAGCATTAAATCATTAGCAAGTCTATAAAATTCTAAAGAATACTTTACAGGGTGGTCAATATCTTTAAAATATAACATCGAGAAAAGTAATGAAAAACGATTTGTTTAAATAGAAACCATACATTATTTCATTATTTTTGGAGAAAATATATAATTATATCCGATTTTGGGAAATATTTAAAATGTAAATCATTCGAAGTAATATCAAACAATCATTCTTTTTCCACTCGATTTCATTTCAACAAATGATGGAAAACATTTGATTCTTTTTTTACATTATACTCTAAATTATTATAAGAGAGGTTGAATAAACTGCAATGAACTAGTGTTCAGGAATACCTACATTTCTTGGAAATCTGCGAAATTTTGTGTGATCCAAAGACTGTTATTTTGGAACAGGAAGTATTTCAAAATTGCCCAGGAAGTGTGAATGTATCAGAAGAAGTATTTCCATTTCTATTGGAGCTCATCAGATTTTACCAATGCTGGTAAACGGATTCAAAAGGATTAACGAAATGAGGGCAATTTTTTTCGTCGGAATCGCAGAAATTGTCGTTTTCTATAGTTATTTCGTCAATCCTTTGTCGAATTAAATTTTTGATGTGATTTTCGGAATCAGCTCGTCGAAATACATTTGAGAGACGTTTTAGATTTTTAATATATTGAAAAATGAAAATTTCACAAAAAAGTTCAACTGGAAATTGCAGAGGTTCGTTAAAAGCCTACCTAATCTCTATTTGACCCGGAATAAATTCCAAATTTTGTGAGCATATACAAAAAAGATTGAATTTTACGAATAAGCATAAAAAAAAATTTTACTAAAGATTACCGCTCTCAACTCTGGAAGAACTTTTCAACTCGAAAACGGTTTGAGATGGTGGCTTTGCAGACTGAAATATTTTTTTTCTCATAATATGGTAATTTCAAAATATTCTCGGATCTCTCAGAACTTTTGTAAAAACATGTTCTCACAGTAATTCAATTTATAAGTTGGTTTAGAATATTTCTCATATTATTGTATAATATAATAAAGTGTAGAATTGAAAGAATCAGATATGAGGAATATTTGGACACTAAATTATATAGTCTTCATGTATTCCGAAGAGCCAAACAAAAAGTTAGTTACTTTCATCAGCTCTATGACATGTCACTGAATTTTCATGAAATGTCCCAAGTTCAACTTTCACCGAATATTTTCTATATATTCTTGACTTTCGGTTCCTGTCCAAACGGTTTCTTAAGTGAGTAATAAATAGCTATAAACTCGTGATGCTGACTTCAAAATTAATAATTATTATACCTTGTTTACGACTTTTTATAATGAAGACTTTCCCAGAAACTACATGTTCGTAGCAATAGTTAATGAAATAATTATAGTTTGTCAAACTATCGCATAACGCATACAAGGAAGTTGGTGAGCTTACAACCAATATCCATTTTTAAAATGGGTATGGTGCAATATTTTCAATTTCAACATATATGAAGAATTTGGTTATTAGGTCTAGAAGGAGCTCCATAATTATCAGAATATATCTCTTGATCAGCGAGACTGAAAGTGGTAAAAATTCGAATTATACAGGGTGTTTCAAAATTCAGTATCAAGATCTTAGGGGCGTATTTTACCTCGTGGTAGCTCACTACTCCGACGCATGTAAATTGAGCTTCGTTGGTAAAAAAGATACGAGATAAAAATTCAAGACCCTGGAAGACTGCAAGAGGCGCGGAAAAACTCGAGGAATCAAACATTGGACGCGCTGAATTTGATATGGGTATACCATGTTTTTGAATACAGTGCATTCCATTTAAAACGAGCCACCCTGAATAACTTTTGGTACAATGATTTTCAGGAAAAATAATACACGTCATCAATAGTATACAGGGGAGCATATTTTAACATATTTACATTTGATGTTACTTTTTCATAGGAGTTTATTTCAATACACCTCAAAAAAGTCTTATTTTGCCTAGTTAAGTTTGAATTCTATATCTCTTCATTTTGTATTTGTCTCATTCTACAATAATGATTACCTACCAGGTGAAGTTACAATTGGAGTTTCTGTTTTTGTGAATTCTTGAGAAGCAATGTTTTATACGGTTCGAGAACGGATTGAAATAGAATGGAAATAGATCTAGAGCTGCTGCCCGTATGTACGACACAAATACGTTTCGGAATTATTGAACAAATTTATGGAAACTGGATCTGTTAACAATAAAAAGCATAACCGTTCAGGAGTTGTAAACGATGAAGATATTTCTATTGCAGTTTCAGGGCACGTTGGACTAATAAAAAATACGCAATCTCTTATAATGAGTTATTTCGAAAATCAGAAATCAGTTGTACAAATGTTTTCAGGATCCATCATAAGTACAAATTTCATCCATATAAGATTACACTAGTTTAAACGGTGAACGAAGATGATTTCGATGGACTTATCGAGTTTTGTAAAAGTCTCACTGAACGGATCAACTTGCATCAGAATTTCTTATATAAAATTTGTTTTTTGGATGAAAGTACGTTTAGTTTGAATGGGGAGGTGAATCGGCAAAATTGTCGATATTGGAGTGATACGAATCCTCATTTATACCGTCAAGTTCATACCCAGACCTCAAAAACTGAATGTTTGGGCAGGAATTTTAGGTGATCACATCATAGGACCTTTTTTTATCGATGATAATTGTCCAGTGTGGCAATCTTTAGATGATCATTCTCCTGGTCGCTGGTTTGGCAGAAGAGGTCCTACAGAATGGCCACCAAGGTCTCCGGATCTGACTCTTTTACATTTCTTTCTATGGGGTCATTTGAATTCTAAAGGTATGAGATAGAATCAACAACATTAGAAGATTTGAGAGAGAATATCATGAGGCATTGTAAAGAAATAACTCCCGAGATGTGAGGGCGGCAATGGAAGCTCGTTTGCATCATTGTATGGAAATTGGTGGAAACGTTTTTGAACATTTACTATAGAAAATTTGTTTCTTCTCATTGTCGAAGGATTTGATAAATTTTTTTTTTTCTGATTTATTGCTTCCATATTTTTCTCTAGAAAATATATTATTTTTCCTGAAAATCATTGTACCAACACTTAATCAGGGTGGCTCGTTTTATATGGAATGCACTGTATTAGAAAAGTATTTTCATGATGAAATAATATCCTTAATTAGAGCTATGCACTATTTTAATAAATTTAGTTTAAAAAAACTAAAAAACAAACTTTTATAATACATTGATCTAGAAAGTGAAAAATAATTGTTAACGGCACTTGAATCACCTTATCTTTGCAGTACTGGCTTTAGCATCTTTCTACCACAGATGCTCTCACATCCTTTTCTCATGTTTACTATTATTAAGTTGAAAATTTAAAATTAGTAAAACCCGTTAATGTTTATAGAAAATTGGATTGTAATGAAAGTATTGCTATATACAAGAACGGTTCAAGCAGGCCCTTGCTTAATAACGATAATGGTCCATTATGTTCAAAACTATTTGAGTTGTTACCGAGAAAGTAATCAATAACATTTCGATTCAGTTGAATGTTACCTCACTGTAGGTTTGTTTACAAGTTAGTATCAACTCCTGTTTCACAATATGTTAAATCATAACAATTATAGATAGATATAAATATAACTAATTTGGTACTAATCTTCAGTTTAGTAATCCTAATCTAGGAATAAAATTACTAGTGTGGTGAAGGGGAAAACTTCTTTTGTTCTCATTATTGAATGTAGCAATTGTCTCAGTCATTAATATTCACTATGTCGGATTATTTAAAATTTTGGCGAAGGCTCATGAGAGGCATATTATTCAATTCTGGCGATCCTGATCAGGATAATTAGACAAACTCATCAAGTTATCGTATTATCACCTTTTAAAGTGGGTCAAAATCGAGTCTAAAGGAGTCGGTTACAAATATACATACATACAGGTGAAGCTAAATAAAAGCGTGTAAGAATAATAAGAAGCCATGCACATACATACCAGATATTGTTACAGATCAAGATTCACAATTGAGGCACTGACAAAGAAATTCATCTGCTCCTAGAACTATTTCTAAAAATAAAGAAGACGCTGGATGGATACTCACCTGAAAAATAAAAACATCAGTTATTAATATAAGTACGTACCTACCAAATTCTTTCAATACCAATTCACAAAATGGAATATATTATTTTTTAGGATTTGTTTATTATGCAACTCATGTTCTAACCCATTCGTACGGTGATTGATATAAATATTTCGCTATCGAATCGTTGACTCAAACAGCAAATCGACATGCCGGATTATTTGAAATGAATATTTTTTTTTGACTAGGTATCATGTTGGAAAATGTAATACATTTTGATATTTTGCGTTGAAAGAGAAGTGTTCATATCATCTACTGGAGATTTCAAATAATAATGATAATAACTGCCTGAGAAAGTAAGGGTCTCCTACAACTATATAAGGATAAGCCACTGCATGGGTCATATTCAAGGATATTGAAGCCCTCTGCTCATCCAGAAACATGACATGAGGGATTCATAATGGCCTGCAACGATGCATGGTGTCTTCAACACCCTCGTCCACCATAGTCGAGTGATGGGTATAGAGGTCCCTGATACCAGATGCTGAGCGTGTCGTGGGGCAGCTGAGACCATAATGCATTTGCCTTCAGCCTGTCCAGCTTATGCCGTCTCAGCCTATATCCATAACATAACATAATGCGGCGCTACGAGTGTTGTACTACCACCTACGACACTCGTACGGTATAGACGAGACACCGGTGTTGCCTCATGCACCAGTGGATATTGAGTCTGATATGGAAAATAAGAAGAGACAGAATGAGAAGAGAGAGAACAAAGGAATGAAAAGTGCTTAATCTATTGGAGCTACTCATTTCTCACTCCCAGGAAAATACAAGCCAATGAGCCGATCATGCATGAGACTGAGATGATTTTTATCATTGAGTTTTCGGCTCCTGGCCAAACGAACATCGTCTGAAAAGAGGAGGAATAACGGACTTAATATCGAGATCTAATCTTTGAAATCTCTAACCATTTTGTTGAACCCTCAAAAATGAAATTAGATGAAGGATTGAGCGAGAACTGAAAAAGATTCTGTCGAAATCGCAAAAATTTCAGTAGTTTCGTTAATACTTTGTGGAATACAAGTTTTAATACATGAATCGAAATCAGCTCGTCGAATTACGTAAAAGGTCGGGGAGCAAATCGGTGAAAAATGTAAAATAAAAATTTTTGGAATAAGGTTTATTTCGAAAATGCAGAGGTTCCGTAAAAAGCCTACCAAATTTCTGTTTGACTCGGAATCCATTTCAAATTCGGTGAACATTTCCAAAATTATTGAATTTTACGAAAATGAGACGAAAAATTCAAGAAAAAATTTTTGGCGAGAATTACCAGCTTTCAACTTCAGATGAGCTTTTCAAATCGAGAACGGTTTGAAATAGAGCAATTCTGCGAACGCCAATCGATTCAGAAAGACAAAATTGGTATAGTCTGTAGATTTCAAGTCAATAGGCAGCAAAAATTCATTACTCGAAAAAAGTCCAAGGGGTATACCCCTAAAAATCATGAAAAGTATAAAATCATCAGAATCACTTGAAATTACCACAATATATTCAAAATTTCATGCTGATTCTGAAAATGTATGATTTGGATATGCTCAGATACAAGGTGTACTATAAAATAGCGATAAAACTTCAAAAATTCTCTCGCACCATCGATTTATAATAAATGTTTATTTTTCATTTTTTAAAAATTTCCAAAGTGACGCCTAACAAATCTTGTCGAGCTGATTCCGAATATATGATCTAAAATGAAATTTGATGAAGGATTGAGCGAAAACTGAAAACGATTTTGTTGAAATCGCATAAATTTCAGTCGTTTCGTTAATACTTGGTGGAAATCAAGTTCTGATACATAATTCGAAATCAGCTCGTTGAAATACGTAAGAGGTCGGTAAGCGTATTTTCGAGAAAATGTAAAATAAAAGTTTTTGGAATAAGGTTTATTTCGAAAGTGCAGAGATTCCGTAAAAAGCCTACCAAATTTCTATTTGACTCGGAATCGATTTCAAATTCGGTGAACATATACAAAAAATATTGAATTTTACGAAAATGAGACGAAAAATTCAAGAAAAAAATTTTGGCGAGAATTACCAGCTTTCAACTTCAGATGAGCTTTTCAAATCGAGAACGGTTTGAAATAGAGCAATTCTGCGAACGCCAATCGATTCAGAAAGACAAAATTGGTATGGTCTGTAGATTTCAAGTCGATAGGCAGCAAAAATTCATTACTCGAAAAAAGTCCAAAAATCATGAAAAGTATAAAATCATCAGAATCACTTGAAATTACCACCATATATTCAAAATTTCATGCTGATTCTGAAAATGTATGATTTGGATATGCTCAGATACAAGGTGTACCATAAAATAGCGATAAAACTTCAAAAATTCTCTCGCACCATCGATTTATAATAAATGTTTACTTTTCATTTTTTAAAAAATTCCAAAGTGACGCCTAACAAATCTTGTCGAGCTGATTCCAAATATATGATCAAAAATTAAAATTTGGTGAAGGATTGAGCGAAAACTGAAAACGATTTTGTTGAAATCGCAAAAATTTCAGTAGTTTCGTTAATACTTTGTGGAATACAAGTTTTAATACATGAATCGAAATCAGCTCGTCGAATTACGTAAAAGGTCGGTGAGCAAATCGGTGAAAAATGTAAAATAAAAATTTTTGGAATAAGGTTTATTTCGAAAGTGCAGAGATTCCGTAAAAAGCCTACCAAATTTCTGTTTGACTCGGAATCGATTTCAAATTCGGTGAACATATACAAAAAATATTGAATTTTACAAAAATGAGACGAAAAATTCAAGAAAATTTTTTTGGCGGGAATTACCAGCTTTCAACTTCAGATGAGCTTTTCAAATCGAGAACGGTTTGAAATAGAGCAATTCTGCGAACGCCAATCGATTCAGAAGGACAAAATTAGTATAGTCTGTAGATATCAAGTCGATAGGCAGCAAAAATTCATTACTCGAAAAAAGTCCAAGGGGTATACCCCTAAAAATCATGAAAAGTATAAAATGATCAGAATCACTTGAAATTACCACCATATATTCAAAATTTCATGCTGATTCTGAAAATGTATGATTTGGATATGCTCAGATACAAGGTGTACCATAAAATAGCGATAAAACTTCAAAAATTCTCTCGCACCATCGATTTATAATAAATGTTTATTTTTCATTTTTTTCAAAATTCCAAAGTGACGCCTAACAAATCTTGTCGAGCTGATTCCGAATATATGATCTAAAATGAAATTTGATGAAGGATTGAGCGAGAAATGAAAATTATTTTGTCGAAATCGCAAAAATTCCAGGCATTGCGTTAATCCTTGGTGGAATTCAAATTTTGATACATAATTCGAAATCAGCTCGTTGAAATATGTAAGAGGTCGGTAAGCGAATTTTCGAGAAATGTGAAATAAAAATTTTTGGAATAAGGTTTATTTCGAAAGTGCAGAGATTCCGTAAAAAGCCTACCAAATTTCTGTTTGACTCGGAATCGATTTCAAATTCGGTGAACATATACAAAAAATATTGAATTTTACAAAAATGAGACGAAAAATTCAAGAAAATTTTTTTGGCGGGAATTACCAGCTTTCAACTTCAGATGAGCTTTTCAAATCGAGAACGGTTTGAAATTGAGCAATTCTGCGAACGCCAATCGATTCAGAAGGACAAAATTAGTATAGTCTGTAGATATCAAGTCGATAGGCAGCAAAAATTCATTACTTGAAAAAAGTCCAAGGGGTATACCCCTAAAAATCATGAAAAGTATAAAATCATCAGAATCACTTGAAATTACCACCATATATTCAAAATTTCATGCTGATTCTGAAAATGTATGATTTGGATATGCTCAGATACAAGGTGTACCATAAAATAGCGATAAAACTTCAAAAATTCTCTCGCACCATCGATTTATAATAAATGTTTATTTTTCATTTTTTTAAAAATTCCAAAGTGACGCCTAACAAATCTTGTCGAGCTGATTCCGAATATATGATCTAAAATGAAATTTGATGAAGGATTGAGCAAGAAATGAAAATTATTTTGTCGAAATCGCAAAAATTCCAGGCATTGCGTTAATCCTTGGTGGAATTCAAATTTTGATACATAATTCGAAATCGAAGGTTTATTTCGAAAGTGCAGAGATTCCGTAAAAAGCCTACTAAATCTTTGTCTGACTGGAATCGGTTTCAAATTTGGTGGACATATACAAAAAGATTATATTTACGAATACGAGAATAAAAAAAATTTAAAAAAATTTATTGCGGGAAATAACAGCTCTCAACTTCAGATGAACTTTTCAGATCGGGAACGGTTTGAGATAGAGCAGTTCTGCGAAAGCCAATCGATTCAGAATAACAAAAGTAGTATAGTCTGTGTATCTCAACTGATATACCAACGATTTTTCATATTCCCTGATCCTGATCAAAGGGGGACAACCAATGGCACGGTATATGCACTGGATCTTACATCGTTGCAACTCACTATCATTTTTAGATTTGCTGTACTCAGTCAACAATGTTAATAGGAATCCCATAAGATGATAGCTTGATTATATTATTTTTCAGAATACACGGTATGGACCACTGTCGATATATCTAATAGAAAATACATCACAAACGTATTGTTGTCAAGGTGTTAATTAACAAATGAGGAAATGACAATAGATGTTTATTCGAACCCATTCTGATTCTTAGACAACAAATCATTCAGATTTAAATAATGCATTATTAAATTTCTTAAAGTTTTTGTGGATAATTTTGATGAGTTCAAAAGTTATATTTATACAGGGTTCCAAGAGAATATTTCTTGACCCATTCTAAGAAGATTTTGCCGTGTGATGATTTTTGAAAAACCCTGTTGTTTCGAAGATACAGGGCGAACAAAATTTACGACATTAACAAAATGTTAGTATGAATGTTCAAAATGACTCCCACCAGCCTGGACACAATCATTCAATTTTCTAATCGAGTTTAACCCAGTAATTATCGACAAATTCGACAATGAAGCAACGTGAATTAATGACTTCAGATATACCCAGAAATAATCCAGGGGGTTTGAGTCTAGGGATCGAGCAGGCCTTTTCAACAAGTATAAAAAACATGGATGTCGCAAATTGTTTGGCTCTGTATCTTCGAAACAAAGGGGTTTTTCAGAAATCATCATGAGGCAAAATATTTAAAGAATAGGTCAAGGAATAAACCCTTGAAATTTTGCAGCATGTTTACCAAATACCCTGTATATACATAAGACCCCTTCAAATTGCTTATTCGGTATTTGAGTAATCCTGAGATTAAAGTCGGAATCCCGAGATTAAAGTCGTGATCCCGAGATTGAAGTCAGGTTTATAAAAAAAGAAAAACTGTGACCATTCAGCGCCTTCGTCGATATCAAAGTTAATACGAAAAATATAATAGTACCTTTCAGCGCCTTCTCAGTAATCAACAGTCTAGAACATACTTTCGAGGCACATTTCTGTCACCAATAGACCATTGTCAATTCCAATTTCATAAACCTCGGAAATTTTAATCACAGCCCGAGTGCAACACACTTGTATCGAGATAAGAGGGCCAGATAATGACGAAGAAAGAAAAGGCAGAAGGTGTGCTACCCCGGTTGATAATGAGATATCGTTGGACCGACGGCCTCAGTTAATTATATGAAGAGGGTTACATTCAGGCCGAGGGGTGGATCTATCGACCATTAGATCGTGGAAGATTTTCGGAGTGGATGTTGTTAAAACAAGCTCGGGAAGTTGTTTGGTGTCGGTCGAGTCGGTAATGATGTGTGTAGAAATATTTACGGATATCGAGCTGTCTGTTTTAGGGTAACCTTCGAGGGGAAATTCTTCGTGTTGATTTCACGTAGACTGTAGGCTGTTTCGTCCTGAAATAAAAATTAGACAAAATGGATTAGCTAACCACATTCCTAAACAACCCGATTTTGATTTTCACCTGAATTATTGAAGAAATATTCATTTATAGATTCATCTACGGATTCACCATTGAAAACGATGTAATAATTACAGAACAGTGAACTACATCTGTTTTACAACAGTTTTTATTAATATATTTTCTGAAGTTTCACAAATTTACCAGATATTAAAAAGTGTCATCACTATCAAATAAAATATAGAAAGGAGCAGTACTGTATATGAAACATGATATGATATACAACATCTCCTTTATTAACAATGACCCTTTCTCAAACCTATTCAATACATAACAGAGTTTTCATTAAACTTCTTAGGAAGATATCACTCTCATCTTCTATACGTTCTACCTCTCATATTTTTATCATTCTCATATTCAACAATTCTTCTTTCACCCTCACTATTCATCAATTCTCTACACGCACATACATCAATGTTTGAATTCAACCGATATCTGTTTTCATTCATTTCCAACTTAAGTTTACACATAAACTCATATTTTCCAACACCTGAAAAAATATCTTTATTTCTATCAATCAAATCATCTTTCGACATACTGACTCATTATTCATTTACCATCTTGATTATACCTATATTCATGTTTGTACTAAGACCTGAAATCGGTTTAACATCTGCATCTACCATCATTAATTTTTCAAAGGTATTTTGCCAATATTGCAATATTCCAATATTCGATATTGCAAATCCCATTGGCTTCACTTTAAAACCACCAAATGATTCTAGTATAATATTGGTTTCATTCATATTCAGTTTGCTACCTAAGTAAACATTGACTTGAGACCCATTGACTTGAGACCCAGAATCAATTTCGAAAACCGAATTAGATCCCTCGAACATTATCTTCTCTTCCTATTTCTTCTTGGCCTGAACGAATGACTTTGACAAGTAACTCATCGTCAATATAATTTTCATCGTCTTTTTCATGTGCTTGAATTTCTCGCACAATCTTATTCTTGCAGAATTTTTTGAAATTATTGTATTAATTGCACCTACCACATCTTCTTCCATATGTAGGACATATTCTTGGTTGATGAAATGTTCCACAACTTCTACAGTGAAATTGATTTTCTGTCCTCTAAGGTCTAGGCAGTTGAGAATTTCTGGTAAACTGATTATCTCTAGGGTATTGTGAATTTTCTCTTTTTTGTTCCCTCCTTCCTTGATATTATCTCTTCTGTATTCCATCAACTCTTCCTTCTTCATTTCGCATTTCTCTGATTTGGTTTTGGATAACTCTGTTGCTCGACATATCTCAATAGCCTCATCTACTTATCCAATAACAATTCTCCCTTTCCTAACAGTTTTTGTTACAATTCAATATCATTGATGCCTGATACTATTCGATCACTAATAATGTTATCTGTTTGATTTTTAAAATTACAGTCCAGAGATAATTTCTTCAAATCTATCAGGAAATGATCAATGTTTTTACCTTCTTTTTTACTCTAAATGAATAAATTTTTTTTGAGATAGATAATCCTCTAGTGCTTTTATAACAGCATTATAACTTTCTTTGTCTTCCTTCAAATTCAGAGTAATAAAAGCTCTGTTCTGTTTTTTCTGGCTGTGACTCTCTGCCAGATGCTTGGAATATCTCAAACTTTGCTTGAATCTTCGACATTTTCTCTCTACACAATTCAATTTATCTCGGGCTTAATTTTTGCTTTCTGCTATTATTATGTTGTCGGTTCGCCATAATAATCCAATCTCATATCTATCACCGCATCTTTTGATCGTTTCTTCCATAACATGTAGTGCTAACAGAAATGTGAAAATTTTATAAATTTAAGAATGAAAACGGTAATGAGTCTGAAAAAAAATAATTACTTTGTTATGAAAAATGGTGGATTACGTAATCCAATCTTCCACAAAAAACATTCCCAATAGGTATGGTCGTTGGCAGATATTCAACAGAAAACAACTACTGCCCCCAACGACCGTTAAATTATATCTGTTTGATACTTGGCAGTTTTCTACAAGAACTACTTTGCAATGCATTTTAAATATCAAAGCTAAAATTACTTTTCGATTCAATTGGGGAAACACCTCTTTAGATCATGTTCGTTGATTGTTACTATCTGAATTACTTTTCAGATATATTCTGAGTAATGAGAGAAGATGTATAAATCGTCAGATGAAAACTTTCGAAGATTAGAGAATACTATTCAAAACACTCAGAAGTCTAACTAGAATGATCCTAATTATTCGGATTCAAAGTAAGCATTACTGCACCCATCACCGTGCGCTTTATGTAAATAGTCGACAAGTGCCACTAAATTTCCCGTAGATTCAATATTTACCCGCAGAGTCAATGTTGATAATTCCCCAACATCTAATTATCTGGTTGCTGATTCATCATTCATTATTACACCAATTAAACTGTATCTACATCAACCCGAAACAAATACAGACTAACATCTTCATTCGAGAAAAATGAATTTCCTTCAATGAGAATATAAATTTATAAGGGGCCAAATTTGAAAATTTGGTAGGTTACTGTTGTTTAGGAGATATCGGGCTGAAATATTTCCATGAATGTGGCTTTTGAAAATGACCTCAGTATATTATCACACTTTTTAGATTTTATGCACAATTCGGTGTTTTCAATTTTTTTGGAAACCATGCTAGGAGACAACCCTAAGATGGCAAATGCAATAAAAAATTAAAAAAATAAAATAAACTTCAAACAACGGAGTTATTCTATATTGAAGTTCAAAATAGATTTTTGCCGCGTAAATGGCCTCATATAGAGGATAGTTAAATAGTATGTATTCCATTATAAATAGTGCATCTGCGAAGTACTGCGAAAGTGAATTGTCGATTTTAGTTACTGAATTGTAAGCGGTTCAACTGATTTTATCAATAAACACTTAAACACCCATTAAAATGCAGAAATCACAAAATAAATGGTGTTTTGTACCTTGTTGTACGAGTACGTCCCTAAGCACGCCAAATAAGATATTTCTCTGTGTGCCACAAGATGCACCTCGAAAAAGAAAATGGTTTAAAGCTGCTAGAAGAGATATGCCAAAATCGAAATCAATGTTTTTCTGCTGTGAAGATCATTTCAAGGTAAGCCTAGATGCCTAGCACCTGTCATATCCCTCAGTGCTCAGCTACCAACTCCTATCAATGAACCATGTGCCAGTACCAGTGCTCAGCTACCAGGAATAAGAGAAACTGATTGTTCTTATACTACAGATGATTTGTCAATGCCTGTCAATGTGGATTCATCAGAAGGGTCGCTGCAAACTAGAGATGTTGGAATACATATGTGTGGTAAACATGTACTGTGTAATATAACAAGTAGCATAAAAGATAGTGCTACTTCACCAGTGAGATCTTTGTTACCTAAAGATGCCAGTACTTCTCCAATCAAGATGCCCACCAATGTTGGAAGGATGACATTGTCACATACAAATAGTAGTAGCAGCAGCGATGCTGAAGTGAAATCAAGTACCAGTTCATTTGTCCCAAGCTCTGATAGTGATTACGAAGGGGATTATTTTCCACAAGACATAAAAGAAGAACAGTTACAAACATTGAATAGTACTCGGTTATTAGTAGAGAAGACACCAAAAAAATATACAGGTATCCCTGATGATTGGTTTCCCCATGTGATAAATTTGCTCAGCACACACACCAAGATTTGTAGAGATAATTTGATTTTAACTCTGATGAAAATCAAACTAAATCATCAATTTTTTATCCTAGGGGACATGTTTGGTATGTCTGTCTCCAATGCTTCCAAAATATTCAAAAGGTGTTTGTTGAAAATGGTGCCTCACCTGAGGAGTTTTATATTTTGGCCATCTCAAGGAAAGATAAAGTATCATTTACCCATACCATTCAGACCACGTTACAGTAATGTTCAGTCCATCATAGAAATTCAAAATTCAAAAGCCAACAGACCCTGTTAAGCAAGCACTCACATGGTCAGAGTATAAAAAGTGCAATACTCTGAAGTATTTGATCTCATCTACACCTGATGGATTTATCAACTTCATATCAAAAGGATATGGCGAACGAAAAAGTGATTCTTTGTTAGTGGAAGACAGTGGTTTCTTAGATTTACTTCCTAATGGATGCAGTGTGATGGCTGACAGAGGCTTCAAGGAAATTGCTAAACAGATACATGATAGAAATTGTCAGTTAGTTAGGCCACGTAGTGTTTCAAGTTCAGTGAAACCCACAAAATCAGAAGTGCTTAAAAGTAAACGAATAGCGAGCTTACGTATTCATATAGAAAGAGTGATTCGTAGATTAAGAGAATTTGAGTATCTGAAACCGCATTCTGTGATAGATCACAATTTAATAGAACATACAGATCATATTATTGAAATTGCTTGTGCATTGAATAAATTTACAAGGTCCCATTATAAAGCAAACATAAATTTGTGAAATAAAAAACTTGAATAAGTAAGGAACTATCATGACCCCATTTTATAGCTCTCATATTTTTGAACTCCCAAGTCTCGTAAAAAATGTCTGTTAGTGTAACCAAATATATTTTCAATAAAACCGAAATAGTTTTCATATTTTATTTATCCATCATTTCCTAGGACTTTCTACGATAAAACACATTCAAATTTTATATTTTTTCAATATGAAGAGAAACATAGGTATTGACGTTTCCTCATACAATGGTAAGAATTTTGAAATTATTTCCAAAGGCAAAGTTTAGACATTTTGGATAGGTATAATAATGAATATGACACTTATTAACTGGGTGAACTTTCAGTACTTTTTTTCAATCAAAAATAAAATGAATAGCTTTTATAATTTTCAATGAACAAAACACCTTCCAAAATCAATAACTAATCACCATCAGTTGATGTTAGTCACTTTCTTTTCAATAATAAAAATCTCATAACAACACAAACCAAAATTTCTAGATTTTTCATAGAGTAATTTTTCTTGACTGTCTTGCATCAGAAAGTATCAACATTTTATTGCTGGATTTTCCATAACTATGATACTGAATAAGATTTTCATATTGTTCAGAACAGCGGTACAGGTGTATAATTTTTATAAAGTTTCAATTATTCACATAGTCAAAAAGTAAATAAGTACTACAATGAATCAAACAATATTTTATTCAACAAACAGATTTGTACAGTATTTTTACGAAGAAAAATTTGAATATTTTTAGTTTGTTCATACTCTGGACTAGCTACACAAAATATCCCACGTTTTTTTTGGTCACACAACATTTGCAATTGCATTTGTGCTTTAAAATTTTCAGTAATTTTGCCATTCTTCAAATAGTTTGTTACTGATTATTCACTAGATGGACATTTCACATCAACTATGAACTCTGAAGAAATAGCATCTGGTGAAGCAGCAAATAATGGGTAAGATGAAAGTATGAATAAGCCACAGTTTCTAAACTTTATATTCAGTTGCTTCTCCACAGTTTTTAAAACATCGTTTTCTAAAAGTCTTCCTCTCTTCATATACTTGGTGTCTTTTAATTTGTATGCTCCTATTATTGTTTCCACTAGTGTACCTTCAGCAACTGTACAGTGTGCAAATTCGTAGAATTTTGAAGCAGTATCACGCCCAAACCTAAGTTCATGCCACAATGGTGAAACTGACTGTCCTTTTGTTTCACATTCTGCTTCTTTGCACAACTGTTC
The DNA here is from genome assembly GCA_958502065.1 of Chrysolina americana. Lineage (NCBI taxonomy): Eukaryota > Metazoa > Arthropoda > Insecta > Coleoptera > Chrysomelidae > Chrysolina > Chrysolina americana. The sequence continues at coordinate 96,916,079 of OY293411.1, forward strand.
ACTTATTTGCCATTTTCGGAGGGCATACTCCACTTGTTTTACTAAAACTAGCAGCAGTTATGAATTTCATAGAAGTGCCAACTGCAGATAATCGTGGCTTCATCCAATATGATGTTATGTCAGTTGGTGAAGGTTCCTCACTTCTCCGATGCACCCACATAAAAAAGGCAAGTACATGCTTGCATCCACCTATAGGAGAATAACTACTATAAAACACGCTTATGATTTTTGCATCACACCTTACCTGATGAAGCTGCACAGTCTTTGCAGAATACGTTCAAGACTTTCTCTTCGGTTTCATCCACAGTTAGTTGGACGGAATAATTTTTAGCGCGGACTTTGTGCTCTGGACATATTTTGCACTGTAAAGTACACAAAGTGCCCTCTCTCTTCAGCTCTACATACCCAATGGCATTATCACCGTAAGCCTCACGAGTGGCCCTGTAAAAAATTAATTCATATTTCACTTGATCAGACATAACCTCAAAATAACGAAGAGAACATTTGAACATTTGTTGATTGTAAATCATTCAAAGAATTTCTAATACATTTCTCGTGAGAATTTCATCAACTGATCATTAGTTATTTCACTTATTTCTTTACTTACATTGTTGCTTTCACATTTCTAAATTCGGCTGCATTGAAACGATCATCGTTTTTAATGAACTCCATCACCATTAAAATGTCTATCGATGGTAAATTATTTGAAGATGCTTTCACAAACCCTTCTGATGGCATTTTTCGTTGCTATTAAATAAATCGAGCGAATGTTTCACTATTAAATCAAAAACAAATCAACCCTAATTACAATAACCACACTTCAAATGTAAACAAACGATATTGATATGAGTTTTGACGTCATGACACACCGGACCTCAGATGGCGTTTCGATTATAGTTTGAATTTGTTCATTTTCACCAACTTTCAAACTCATATTTCGTTATAAATCGTCAAAAATTTCAATTTTTAGTAGGTACAAGTTTTGATGTGAACCTCCTACTTAACATAGATACATAAGTTACATTGATATATGTTTAATGAAAACACCGAATTCTGAACATATTTCATGTATTAAGTCCTAACACTAAGTCTGAATGCCTTTGAAATATTTCATATTTCAAGTTGAAAACTCCTTTTGCATTAAAACAGTTACACCTCCAGTAATTTGCCTCGGCCACGACACATTATGTCGAAAAAGAAACAAAATCTGAATGCGGCCCAAAAATGGCTTTATAAAAACCTCTCGTGTGAAGAATATAGGGTTACATCAATCCTTCAATTAAGATAAGATCACCAGATATCAGTAAACTTGTAAACATGATTATTAACAGGTTTCACTGAAAACTGTTGCTACAGTTATGGTGAGATGCCACGAGTTCTTTCCCGCATCATCTTCGGTTTTCTCATTTAAAATTGACCGCTCATTCATCAAGATTAACATCTTCCACATTAATTCACTGGAGGGCAGTAATGTTTCTTTCAGGTTTTAATTACAATCATAATGATAATATGTATTCATCATTGTGGTGCAAATTATAAAGAATGTAGAATGTCAGAAGCGACCAATGAAAGTCTTGGAAAAAGTTATAATCTATT